>JAQFVV010000274.1:223349-798349 GCA_028023455.1 Epiperipatus broadwayi
GACTAGCATCTGCCATTATCAAGGTTAACTTTTGAAAGAACAATTGTTAGATCACACAAGATTTTTTAAAAAGTTCTTAAACGATAAAACATTTTCTCCCCACAAAGATTAATAATATTATATTTAATGTTTTTACAGTTATAGGATGTAGATTATAAAATATTTTTGGGTACCGACCATGATATTTTTTGCATTACAATCTGATATTTCGACGGACTAGCAACCACCATTATCAAGGTTAACTTTTAAAAGAACAATCTTGCATGATCTAATGATTGTTCTTTCAAAAGTTAACCTTGATAATGGCGGTTGCTAGTCTATCGACATATCGGATTGGTAATGCAAAATAATACATGGTTCGTATCCAAAAATATTATATATATATATATATATATTAAGCATACATATATATATACTTACAAAATATTAACATTATTAATATTTTATCACACATTTATAAAACTTTTAAAATTATTTTTCTTATTGTTAAACTATATATTTATGTAAAATCTAAGATTTTACATGCAGCAGTTAATTGTCCAAAAATAATTAAATGGATGGAAACATAATATTGTTTCAAGGTTGTAAAAGAATTTTTAATTAAAGTTTTACTAAAAATAAAATGGGGAATAAAACTAATAGATTTTACTTCGGTTGTAAACATTTTTGTCAAATCTATTTTTAATCTGGAAATAGATTTGAATACATTTTTGGAACGTTATCTAACAGGTACATCTCTAAGAGTAAAAGGATAAAGAAACCATAGTATTTCTTTGAGATTGAAGATTAAAATTAAAAGCATTCCAAAAATACTTGAGTGGGATATAAAACGGGCTGATTTTGAATACCAAAAAAAAAAAAAGAATTACTGCTGAGAGAACTGTGATGTCACTATACTCCATGCCACTCAGAAATTTAAGATGAATAAGAGTAGAAAGCCCATCACTTCCCAATCTTTGAGGGTTGTCTCCCACTACTATGTCATCTTGCTGTTGCCCTGAAATAAAGAAGCCTGAAATAAGAACTTTTGAATGCCGAATGGAAGCTTTCCGATCACCAAAAAGAACTCACATGGATTCTTTCATTGCCATGGATGAGCCGGACTGTTAAAATGGACTCTTAAAATTGAGTAATGCTGCCACCTTAAAGTAATTCTAGCCCAACTAATCTTGAATTCTACTATCAAGATTCTTTTTATGAATTATTTAACTTTGTGTATTTCTAATATGTAAAAATGTAATTTGCTCTCAAATAATTTCTATCAATCTTATTCTTTCTCATATGCTCTAACTTTTTTTAACTTTGGTTTGGTCATCTATTTATATGCATTCATTATTTGATTTTATATCTCTGTTTTGTTTCATTAATAAAATGCCACTCTAAAGCAACCGGTGAGCTTAATTTCTAAAATTATTCTTTTTCTTTAATTAGATCTGCATGTATTGAGATTATTAACTTCCTCATCAGTCATAATGTATTATTAGTCAATATGCTTGCCAGATTGTTTTCTCTAATTAACATTTTATTTTGTGTTTTAGTGCGAAAAATTATTTGTTTAACTCTGAATAGAATGAAGTAATTCTTCCCAGGATGACTCAATCATTGAGGCTCATTATCACTATGAAATATTTTAAAATGCCAGTTAATCAATTTCTGCAAAGGATGACCTATTATTTGTTTTTTTCTATATAACAGCTGGTTTTACTTTATTCTTAAAATAACTACTACTTAAATATCCTTGTTATTTTAAAATCCACAAAGGTGGGATTTAATCATTTTCAATAGCAGAAAAAGTAAAGGGGTAAATTTTCATGTTTCTTTTATTAAATGAAATCTACATATATATTATTGCAACTTATTTGTATAAATTTTAGCATTAAAATGAGGTTCGTGTTTTTAGTGACATTTCTATTTATTGCATTACTGACATTCAGTCAACTTTAGTGAATATATATATGTGCTTCTAATCTGGGGGTTGCGACAAGATCGAACCCATGGTTTTTTTTCATGTTCCGTCTCGTGGATAGTTGCGCTTCCCAGACCTTCTCCATATGAAAAGGCATTTGCATGTTGGGTTAATCCAGTACATCTGGCTCACGCCATGGCAACCCATATTTTTTTAAGCACTGACCTAGGAAGGGAGTCTTAGCCTTTATTTCATTCAAAAGCATGACCTTTTTGTTTTTTCACCGTCAAGTCAGTACCGCCATTTTTAGATTATTACCTTTTGTTTCACGAGCTAATTTTAAGGTTGTAATATTGAAATTGCGCTCTGTTTAAATATCTATATAAATTTCAAATTTTACTAGCTTCAGTAATTAATAATGTTATATTAGTCTTGTTATACAATCCCACCATTGTAATTTGTAATTTCTGTATTTTCAGAGTATATGTCTTAGGGAAAATCAAGTGTTCTTAATAACCAAATGTTAATTAAAAGAAGTGCCAATAAATATTTTGTCATATAATCAAATATAATTTTCAAATATATTTTTATTTATTTTCATGATCGCAATGGTGCTCAAATAATTTTATTATGTATGTAATGAATCCGGGAATGCTTCCTGAAATTATATGTTGGTCACCACTTTTCAGATCTGTAGATAAAAGCATTTAAAAGCAATGTTATGTAATCTTTTATAATAAATGATTGGCATTTTAATAGTGTACCTACTTGAGATATATGTTCATGTCTGTATATATTATTCAGTCAATAAAAGAGCTATGGTTGTCTACCACTTGATAGACCACTCAATCACACACATACTAATGCATTATACCATCTGCCTTCTTTCTCTGTAAACAAAATGAGAAAAATCAGGTAGAGATAATATCACTGGTACCAAGCTACCAATAATACCAACTCCCTGCTACTAAATTATAACACTGGCCATCCAAGCACTTTATTTATTTTTATGGAAAAACCTTTAGGTGCCAATTAATTACTATGTAACTAATGTGCTTCCTCAACCAGCTATGAATTTAGTACCTGACCTCTTCCCAGCTAGTTCATCGGACTCTATCTATTCCCAATTCTTCACCTACACTATGAATCTCTATTTTTAGTCATTTATATCACAAATATTTGATTAATAGAATACTTATGCATTATTTAATTTTTCCACATAAATACCTCTCTCACTTTTAACATTACCTCAAATTATCTACCTAATGATAATTAAAATATTTTATATCCAGCTTGCTTTCTTTAAATACCAATATTATCCAATATAGATTCACAAACCAATTTCTTTAAAAAACTTGTTCTTTATTTAACTATATAAAAATTTACATTCAATAAGCAACGTTTCGACTATTTCTATCCTTATAGTCTTTTTCAAGCCACTAAGAAAAAATACAAACAATATTATCAATAAATAAATAAATAAATACACAAATAAAACGAAAATAAAAAATTAAAATTACAAATATAAACAAAATAGAATAAAAAATAAAATAGAATAAAAAATAAAAAATAAAATATATATAAAAATATAAAATATTACCTTCCCCAAAAAATAAAAAATCCAACAAAAAAAATCTCTCAAAAAAATATAAAAAACCCTTTTTATTTATAACTAACAATTAAATTATTTAAATGGATAAAATTCCTCAAACTAGTCATTAATTGTTATCTTAATCTATCAGTTTTCTATTCATATATGGTTTAAATTCCTTAATGTAGAAATTTTCATTTAAAAACCTTTCTTTATAATTATTTACAGTTTCCAAAAGTTCAATTTTGTAGTCAGTATGACCAAATTTACACCTATGAAAATAAATTGCAGATTTTTTATCAGATAAATGTTGTTTTAACCTTGTTTCTAATTTATTCTTAGTATTTCCAATATAAGAAATACTTTTACCCTCCTTCCAACAATCTAAACATTTAATAATATATACTCCTTTCATTGCCTCAAGCATGTTAAACTTATCATAATAATTAATCATCTTTTTTAAATCTTTCTTTTTCTTATATACAGGAAACAATTTAATATTAAATTATTTATTTATTTTTTTCACATATTTTTAATTCTAATAAAAATATTTTTTGATACTTTAAAACCTATGTATACCTTATCTAATTTTTTATCCTTAATTTTAATTTTATTTTCTCCTTCAATTTTCCTTTTAATTAAATTTAAATTATATCTCGAAAAAATTTTTTAAATAATTTTATTAGGATATTCATTCAAATAACATTCCTTTTTTTATTAAAACTAGTTCCTTGTTCAATAATAACTCATTAGAACATATTAACATTGCTCTCCTGATTCTATTTTTTATAGTATTAATTTTACAATGCTTATCAATATCTGAAAACCAATTTACAATTAGACCATGAAATGTTTTTTTTCTAAAAACCGAAGTATTAATATTAATTCTATTATTCCTTATAATCTTTTCAATTTTTACATCCATGTATTCAATTTTATTATCCAATTCTTCTTCCATAGTAAATTTTATATTTTCCTCAATATTATTAATGTATTTTAAAAAACTTTTAGCTTTTCTTTTGTTTCCTTTAAAAACCATGCAATAGTCATCTACATATCTAACAAAAAAACACGGACTAAAATTTAAATCTAAAAAATTTTTTCAAAATTATTCATGTAAACATCCGCCAAAAAACACTTAAACTACTTCCCATACTTAATCCATTTATTTGCTCATAAAACTTATCTTTAAATTTAAAAATCAAATTTTTACAACAAATCGATAAAATTTCATATACCAAACAAGTATCAATTTTTAATTTTTTATTTTTATCATTAATGTATAATTCCAAAACATTATTTATAGCTATATCTGGATCAATATTATTATACATATTAATAATATCTAATTTAATAAAATAAATATTTTTAAACTTAACAAATTTTAAAAATTCATTTAATTTTTCTATAAAATCCATTGAATTACATACTTTATTCTTTTTATTTTCTTTATTATATTTTTTAAAAATATTATTAAATATCCATTTTGAAATGTTTTCATAACAAGTATCCCTACAACTAATAATCGGTCTTAAAGGTATCCTGTCTTTATGTACCTTTGGTATTCCTGTAATTGTTGCACATCTAATGTCCATCCTTTTAAGCATAAACATTTCTATTTTTTTAATATATCCTTTATTTTCCATTTCAGTAATCTTATTAATCTTTATATTTATCTGCATACTTTTATCTTTTTTTATTATCTTAAAATAACTTTCTTTTAATAAATAATTCATTTTATTAACTACCATACTAGTAGATTTATCTCCTTTTAAAAAAACCAAATCTTTATATTTCAATCTAATATTATTAATTATTTTTAATTCCCTTTTATTAACAAATTTATATATATTATTATTTATCACGTCATATTCCAATTTTTTAAATTCATATTTAATATCATTAAACAAAAGGTCTTTATTAATTCCTATATCTATTCCATCATTATTAAATTTATCAATAATTATATCTTTTTTCGCTTTAATATCAATAATTTGTTTACTAATATTAATTTGTCTATTTGGAACATATTTAAGTCCTTTATTTAGAATATTAATTTCATCTTTATTAAAAACAGTATTTGTTAAATTTATTATAAAATTCTCTTTTAAATTATTACTACTTGAACAACTTTTTATTTTATTCACTCCTGCCTTATAATATAAATGCATACACACATTCTATTAAAGTATACATTATAACACATTGTAAATCACACACATATATATTTAAATAATAAATAAATTATACATATATAATCACATTACACACACACATAATTAATGAGATATTTTATTTCAAAGTCTTATTATGAAAGCTAATACATGTAATTTTATCATGGAAATTAATAGTTCTATACTTGATTAAATCTAACTTATAGTTTTTAAGATGTTTAAAAGTTTTTCTCTCACTTATTTATGGCTATGTACTAATATTTTGAAGACAAAAAATGAATGATTTACCTAGGATTTGAACACTCTTACTCGAATAGGGCAATATAGCTTTTTGCTGATTCTCCATTCCAACCGGTTGGTGTTGATTTTTTTGTAGACCTTTTTTATTTATTTATTTTGTGATGTGTAGATAAATTACTTATGGATCTTGGCATGGACACTCCGATGATTTCCAGTTTTCACACAAACATGATTTTTCTTTCAGACTAACTGCTGATGTTACTGCAGAGAAGGTTCAGGCCGGCTGCACGATCCGAAGGGTTCAGCCGCATATTCTATATGATAGGTCACTTCGTTCTTAGTTATTTCACTATTTTTTGCATCAAATTTTGATGAATTCTGATTATTAATTAATGATTTTTTAATGAATGCCTATAACCATCTGAAATCTTCCTTATATAGACAGTGTTCCTTATCTGGGGATCGATCGAGCAGTCTGCTGCAATCCTATTGGGTTTCTATTCCTTTTATTTAAGAGTTTAAGATTCGTTATAGTCCTTTCCATTGGCTTTTTATTTTAATCAAACAGTAGTTTGTTAATTATATTTGTTTTGTTTTGATTCTAAATTTCCAGTTTTTTTAGTTGCATTGCATTAGCTTTCAATTTTATCATTTTAAGAAAATTCTTTTTTTAAACTTTTATTTATAGATGCACACATTTGACTACTTCAATATTATAAAACCAAAATGAGATATTTGTTATTCATTAATTTAAAAATAACAATTGGTAATCGTTTTTTTCTTTAATTATTAATCATTACCGAAATTTACCCCTCTCTTTTTTTGTTTTTTCTTTTTCTCAAACTTTCAAAATAATTTTTTCTTAAAATTTCTTTCACTAAAATTCACTCTTGATAAATACTAGAAATATTAAGTAACGACCTACATCGGGTACAGTATATAATCAATTTATCCATATAAAAAGAATATAAAAATACTTCTTTATGTTGTTATTTTAAAATATAAAAAGTTTATTGTAAGATATATAAAATATCTATATATACAACAAAAAACATGAAAATAACAAATTTTCAATAAAAAAGCTTTTTCGATACATATAATTTGTATCCTTTTCAATATGTCTACTCACGATTACCGTAAAACATACATATAGCGACATCTATTTATAATACAACCACCAAAAAACAATTATTATCATCAATTATTTCATGAATACATACAATACAATACAAAAAATATAAAAATATATAAAAATATATTCCTTCATTAATTATAGTATATTCATATATACTCAAAAACACACAAAAAAACACACAAAACATTAAAATATTAACATCCTTCTTATTTATCTATCCAATCATCTAATTTTAGCCAATTATTAGTCAAATTAATTGAACCCTTATAAATGTTCATACAATTATTACTATTATTTTTAATATAACTAGTTTCATATACTTTTCGCCTATTAACATTTTTCAAGTAATTTAATGCTAGTATATTTTTAGTACAATCTATTTTATGACCATATTCTAAATAATGTATAAACAAAGCAGATTTATCATCTCTCCTATTTATTGCAGCGTTATGTTCTTTAGCTCTTATTTCTAATTGTTTACTTGTATGTCCATAGTATACTCTTTTACAAATTCCACATATAATTTTATAAACCATACCTTTCTTATATTTTAAATCATCTAATATTTTATAGTTACCTATTAATTTATCTAAATCTTTACTGTTTGCCCAACCTATATTTGTATCTTTTTTACTATTTACATAATTTTTTAATAATGCATTATATATTTTAGGATGATATGAAATTTTTATCCATTTATTATCAGATTTGTTATTTCTATTATATTTATTTTTATAAAAAATATTATCTATACATTTACTTTTATAACCATACTTAATATATAAATTTTTAAATTGCTCTTTATGTAATTTAGCTATATTTCCATATGTATTATATTTGTCGTTTTTAATTGTGAAATTTTTAATAACTGCCATTTTTTGGGTCCATGCTTGTTGTGAATCGACAGCAATTATTTTCCTCATATTATCTTCTTTTATAAAATGATTTAATACAATTTTTTTATTATTATCTAAACTAAGCTCTATGTCTAAATATTTTATTTTTTGTTTAATTTCTGAAATTGTAAATTTTATATTATATATATTTTTATTAAAATCATTATACATATTATTTATTATTCTTTTATTACCAATTATTAGAGTATCATCCACATAACGAAAATAATGTGTTATATCCATATTAATCAATTTATTTTTAACTATATTAATCTCTAACTCAGCCCATCACCCAACCTTTATTTATATACCAATATTTATTATTATACTTAAAATATAAATTACTATGTATTAACATTAAACTTTCTTCAATCAATTTATCATATTATTAAACTATTTTTATTGTCTAACTTATTTGAGTCATTCAAATTACCTTTTCTCTACTTCCATGTCCAACCATGCATATACCTTTCTATCAAATTCATGAATGGGTTCAAACCCTCTTTTAATAATTTAAATAACCACGATTCTTAATTTATCTAATCTCTATTTTAGTTAAGTCTTGATGTAATTAATATGCCAGTCTCATTGCCTTACTCTGCTAATGGGCTGGATTTAGGAATAAATTTTTGTGTCATCATCATATGTTATTCATTAGGTGTTTAATCTGGGGCTTAAGGAATAGGTTCGAATCCAGATTTGTCCCTGACTTAAATCTCTGGCTTGACTGTAAATAATTTAATATAACACCAGATTTTATATTCTTAGGTCAAATCTATCTATCTGAGAAATTGAGTTTTATATTTTACTTTTTTAAGACTAATGACTAATCTTGATATCTATATCTTTACCAAAACTAGTAGTAGCCTTTATGTAAAAGTATATCTTGATACCTGATTATTGTGAAAATGATCCATATAAAAACCTGTACATGATTGAACCTGTATCCCTTACAATGAATGTTATGTAGTGCTATGTAACCCAAAGGATTAAGAACGATTACTGTTGAAACATAATAATAATAATAAACAGTTCTGCAGAATGCTGTCTATTTGTCTACAACCGTGTTAACAATGTCTAGTTTTTTCAAGCTCCAAAAGTACTCTAAACCTAGGTCTGGTAACGTAAAAACCTTACCCTGATATATTTTTTTCAATTTCCAATGATAACTAATTAATAATTTTGTGTTTATAGTTTTCATTCAAAATCTCCAATTAAAATCAAGTTACCCAACAATAATTTAGAAAACAATATGGCAACAAAGTCATCACATGATCAGAAAAACTTGTCACCCAATATTACCAGTTCAAAATTTCAAAGTCCACAGTTCCATCACACATAAAATTATCTTTAATTCTATTGTAATAATTTCCAATTTTTGTTTGGAAGAAAAAGAAAATTTAGTTTCAAGTTATCCAGGAAGCAGTTTACTTGCTCCCAAACAAGTTAAGAATCTGTGTTTTTTTATACTTAAAAAGTATTCATAATCCTAGGCTAATGGAATATTAAAAAACCTACCTTCATGTACCTTTTCAATTTCCAATCAGTTGATGATTTCTAATTTTGTGTTACATTTTTTATTAAAATTTTCAATTAAAAAATCTAATTACTTAACAATAATTTTTTAAAAAAGCCATCGCATGACCAGTGTCTATTAACTATAATACCAGCACAAAGTTCAAAGGTCAGGCATGCATATCCTTTTTGTTTTAATATTGTTGTAATGAACTTTGATCTTTGTTTAGTAATAAAAATTTGATCTCAATTTCTTATATTCAAAACCCCAGGATAACAAGTTAAAAAAAAACTACTAATGTTATATATGTTTTTCAATTTCCAATCAATTGATAATTTATTTCCTATTTTGTGTTATATTTTTCATTCACATTTTCGGTACTTGTGTACTATTCCTGCAACAAAGAGAAGATAAGGAGGCCTTTTCATATTCATATCAATACACTGGTAAGTTTTTAATCTAATTATTTTGGCAATCATTTACAAAGTTATCAAACATTATTAAGTTATCATTGCATTGATATGAATGTGGAAAGCTTGCTTATCTTTTCTTCATTGCAGGAATAGTGCACAATATTTTTAAAAAAGGACCAAAAAATAAATCTTATATGAGATATATATGTCATTCTATGAAATCTACACGTATGCAGATGACAAAGCTTTGACATTTAATTCAATTAATTTCAAAAAAGGTGTAGAAATGATTTTTAAAAACACATACCAAAATTGGTACACTTTTTGCAAGATTTACAAAGTTCTTGGCAGGTTGATATGAATATGCAAAAATTTTTTTTATGTATCTTAAAAACTACATGTGCTCGGCCCCCGAAAATAGATTGAATAAAATGTACTGAATAAACTCCCAAATGTTACTTTACAGATGCATAAAACAATCACTAAATTAAAATTTTTTATTAAATAATATTTACAAAAACACATAAAATATACATATATGCTACTTACACTGTAATAAATAACAGTAACTAATTGCATTCAAACAAATTGAATTTTCATTTGACCACAGAAAATTGACACAAATGTTCCCTCCAAAATGAACACGTCATTGCAAAGTGTGTCGAGATTTTTCAGAAAAATACTACAAAACATATTTTTTGATATAAAAAATAAAACAAATAATTCAAACCAATAAAGAAATATAAATTATAAAACTTTTATTACCACTTTTCATGCAGGCAGAAAAAAAATTGAATAACCAAAATTTTAAGAAACATATTCTTTTTTTTTGTAAATACACAAAACAAATAGTTTACAACAATGAACATATATCAATTGTAAGACTTGGTAATACATCGTCCAACTATCCACACTGCTCGATCGCGCTGTTTCTATGCAAAAGCACAGAAATATGCTGTTTATTAGGCTGTAAGAATGGCCTTGTAAACTGTTCAAACACATACATTGATGAAGTTAACATTTCCCCAACATCTCTAGCATGTGAACATTATCAGCGACATGTCATGTTTTATATAGACATTGGTAATGAATAGTTAAGAGTATCATATGTGAGTGTGTATTTGTAATCAGAAAAAGTATAACAATATGCAGTTAACATTTTTTCCTTTTAAATGGAGTATAATTTTAGGGAGTAGCTACAAATTATAAGTATTTCGAAAACGTCCCTAATTTTTTTGTTAGGTGGCACAATTTAATAAATGAGGAGTGTAAGTTGTGATTCAGGAAAGTTCATGTGAAAGTCACGCAATTTGCGAGAATTTTGCGAGATAAACAAAGTGAAATGGCAGAACAATATTCGGCGGGGTTAAAGTTCTTTGATTTATCTTTTACAGAAGCGGACGTGGTGGCTTTCCTTCAGGTGAATAATATTTTTCCCACATAAAAGAACTGTGTTTGTAGTAGTGTTATGAAATTATGACAATGTAAAATTTCAGAAATGGAATGCAAATCACGTCATTGCCGTGGAAACGTGTAAATCCCCCAAAAAGTTCCAAATATTCTATGTATTTGTTTATGAATGAAAGGTAATTTTTTCGAATCCCTAGTAAATAAAACAAAAATAAATGTTTTTAAAAAATATTAAAATTTTTTTTGAATATTTTAAAAAGAAAAAAGGCAGAATGTTTTTTTTTTAAAAAAAAAAAAAAACGGTATGTTTTAAAAAATAAAATAAGACCGAAGGTTTTAATAGCAAAAGTTATATTTGTTTTTAAAAAATTTTAATAAATCCATTATCAAAAAAAAAAAATTCATAAAAAAAATATATATAAAACATATTAAAAATAAAACTTTAAAGAAATATATTTTTAAAAAGACTGGTAATGTTATATTTATTTGTTTTTCAATAGCAACAGCGCCATCGTGGGGTGTGGATGATCGGATGATGTATTACCTTAGACTTTTCTTCATGCTGGCAGAAAAAAAATGTTTTATATGTCATTGAATCTAGAGAAAAATGTATGGTCGTTTTGTGCAAATGAGGTCTTGTAAATTTGGCCAGTGTTGGGTCGATGTACCTCATCGCTGCTCTTTCTTTTGCCAACCCCTTAGTCTTTGGACTGTGAAGCACAGTTTCTGGACCACCAATTCTAAGTATCACCACTGCTGTCTGCCACCAAACATCCACTGCTGAGGAAGAATTTGTCCTTGTTGATGTTTCCTTGGTGAAAAAAGGTTTTCATCAATTGTCAAATCTAAAGAACCACAAAATAACAGCAATCAAAGCAGATTTCGAAAAAATAATTTTTGCAACTGACAATGAGATGTGTGTTGTTTTTCTTCCTTGTTTATACAGTTAAAAATACTACTAGATTGGCTTAAATATCATTCTGATATAATTAACTGTCCCAGATTTGAACCCAGATTGTGTATACAATAGCCAAATTCAGGTTTTCTACTTGATCTGCAATATTTGCAAATAGGGATTTTTGAGGTCTGTTCTAAATAGTTTTAATTTCTCTGGTGTTTCTAGAGAAATAATATCCGGACCGATTTTTACTTGGAAAAAAGCCAAAATTATCAAATTGTTTAACAATCAGGAAAAGTAAGAAGAAGAAAAAATCTTGTTTTATTATAAATAATTCTAGTTTAAACAATAGACACTATAGATGTAAAATAAAAATAAACTTTTTTTTTTAGTCTTATAGACTGTTGAACTTTTAAAGACATTTTGTAAAAATATTCACGACGATATCGATTTTGGGAATTACATGAAAGGCATTTTAATATTATACTTCACAAATTTTTTATGAATATTTAAAATTTACACAAATCAAGTTGAAATGAAAAATTTAAAGATATAAATAAGAATATTAAATCACGTAAACAAACATGTCAGATGAATTTTTATCCTACTTTTTAAAACTAGTAAACCATTATAAAGAGAATCATATTTTTGATATACTTTTCAATATACATCGCCGCAGGATTTTTTTTTTTTCAATTGCAAGATTACACATGTGAAAAGGCCTCCTATCTTTTCTTCATTGCAGAAATGATAGCCAAGTTTTCATCAGTTGTTGAAATAACACCAATCCAAGTAGATTGGGGGGGGGGGAGTTTTTGCAACTGATAAATAAAGTAAAATAAAACCAAAACGCGATCATGTTTTTACACGTTTTTCACTATACATTGCAGGTTTTTTTTCAGTCTCAAGATTACATATGTGAAAAGGCCTCCTTCCTTCACTTTGTTGCAGATATAGTATACAAGTACCACATTTATGTCAAGTTACTAACCATAGTTTCCAAAAACATGACATTTCCAATGCCAAGTCTAACCACATTCCCAGCTTTTACCATGCCCCTTTATGTCTGAATTCTTGCCTATGAATCTTCTACTTAAACTATGTCTGCCTCACCTATAACAACAGTCAGACCCAGAGTCTGATCATACTACCACAAACTGCAACTCAACAATTGCAACCAATTTACCACAGCTGTACCACTACCATCCTCTTGAAGTCTGGACCCTCTACCCATGGATCTCATACTTAAATTTCATCAAAAGCCTTAACCAGTCTCTATATCTAACACAGATTCAGAATCTGACAAACATATCCAATTCAACATATGAAACCAATTTTAACATTGCTGTATCACCACCCCTCTGAAATGCTCATCTATTCAAATGCACCAGAAAACAGACATAGCATAGTTAAAAAAACCTCTTCACCAATTATGAAAGCAATTTCACCATGCCTGCTATCTATATCAACTCACATTCCCAATGAAGAGAAAACCTGATCACCCAAAGGAATTTTTTACTCTAAAGTGTGAAAAATAACTGACAATTTAATATCAGTGTCTGCAGACCTCACAGACAATTGCAACATTCCCAGGCAACCCTACCACATATAAAACTAAATCTGGTTTGCATGTGTAAATACAGCAATCCAGAGCATGTAACATTCATGTAATCTTGTGTGAATCGATACATCAACTTTTATATATGTAAATCTACAATTATAGATTGTCAATATAACCACAGCAATACAAGCTATGTACACTTGTCAACTTTTATATATGTAAACCTACAACTACAAATTGCCCATATAACAAGCAATCCAAATTATGTAAAACCCTAATCCACAACATGTAAACATTCTCATAATCTTGTGTAAATCAATAAATCAACTTTTACATACATAAATCTACATTTATGGATTGCTTATTTAATCACAGCAATTTAAGTTATATAAAACCCTTGTTACAACCCACAGCATGTAAAAATTTTTGTAATCTCATGTAAATCAACTTTTACTTATGGGCACCTACAACTACAGATAGCTTATGTATACCACAGCAATTCAAGTTATGTAAACCCGTGTAATTAATCCACAACATATAAAAATTTGTGTAAATGAAAAAAAAAACAAAACAAGTTTTATATATGTAAGCCTACAATTGTGGATTCCCCATATAAACAGCAATCCAAGCTATGTAAAAACTTTCTAAGATAAATAAAGCTTATCATTGAAATTTGATGATGTATCAACAGACTAGTAACAATCCTATTATCGTATAGCTTCAATTAGTTGACATTGTTTTAAAAATTCTTGGCAATTCACATTAAATATATCAACATTTAAAAACTGTTATATAACATGGGCATTCCAATGATGGCAGAATTTTTATAAATATAAGGATTATATTTTTTAATATAAAATAAATTACAATTTCTAGTTATATCAGGAATTCTATAATATATATTATGAACAAATTTCACAATATAAGATAATTTCAAACTTACATACTTCTTCATTATATTCTGTAGTCGTTTTTCATAACATTTTGTGTTAGCATTCCAAACAACTGAACAGTAATTAATTATAGGTACAAGTATTACATAAAATAAGTAAATGTAAGATTGTCTATGTAAAACTGTTTTTGATATTGTTAATGTGTCACAAAAAGACCATTACTATTAAATCAAATCCCTAAATCCTTTATTTTATTCTTTCTAGGAATATCAATATTATCTACAGAATAGTGAAAAAAAACTGGGAAATATTAATAATCATCTGACTTTTTTACACCAAAACACAAAATTATTTATGAAACTCTGCAGTCTTAAATGATTAGATAAACTATCCAATTCGAGGAAATAACTTTACATCATCAGTAAAGTACAAAATATTACAATTACAAACAATTTTAGATATATCATATGTATATAACAATAATAAAAATTGGTCCAAGAATGCTTCCTTGAGGGACTTGACTTTTGTAATAAATATCAGATTAAACCACTAAACATCATATGATCACCATCTCTAATGCTAGCACAACTGTTATTAAACAGGCAAAACTCTCCATACACTAGTGCCGCCTGTGCCCACGAGAGTAATCAATGCATGCCAGAATGCTTGTACATAAAATCGACATCTAGTGCTTACTCATCCAATATCCCCAGAATAGTTTCTAGCTTGTGGACTTCATCTGTGAGGAGCCTTGGATCTGAGAGCACTGCACCTACATCTAATGATCTTAGGCTATGGCTGTTAAAGAGCCAAAGTCACCAAAATGTATGGGTGCTGAACTGAGTTCAGACTCATATGACTATATAATCTATTGAGCTTAGATTGAAAATATTGTGTTTTCAATTTCATTCTCATAGTTTTGTAGTTAAGTAGAGATAAAAGGTGGCTGCTGGAGGTTGCATTAGATCCTAAGATCTAGGTGCAGTGCTCTCAGATCCAAGGCTTCTCATTGACAAAGGTCACAAACCAGAAACTAGTCTGGGGATATTGGATGAGTAGGCACTAGATGGGGATTTTATGCACAAGCCTTTTGGCATCCATTGATTACTCATGGTGGCACTACTGTATGGAGAGTTTTGCCTGTTTAATAAGTATCAGATTCTTTTAATCTATAATAACCATAATTTAGAGGTTCAGTTAAATAGGATTTAAACTATAATTTCGATAGCAAAATGTCATGATTAACCATATCAGAATCCTTACTCAGATTAAAATATTACGTCCATCAATTCTGTTCATTTATAGCTTTAGCTACATGATAATTTATTATTACCAAATTTATCGGTACTTATCTATTTGTAATAAACCCATGTTGAAAATTGGGAATAAATCTCTTAACATAGAATAATTAATTAGAAGAAAGTTGTTTTCTAAAATCTTGCTGTATTTAGAGTTACTTGAAACATCATTCATTGTCTTAAATTTAATGCCAGTAAAATCATTACCATATGACCGAAAATGCTTTGGATCATATTTAATATTTTCCTGCATATTATCAATATATAAATAATGACAATGTTTTCTTCACATCAAAAAAAAAAAACTTATTGAATTTAACAAAATTATTCCAATTAAATATTGATTTTTTTAAATATAATTTATGGTACCTATTTGTCCCATTAGAATTAATATGTTGACCAGAAAAGCAAGTAGTATACTTATTCTGATCACTTTTACGTTGAGTTAGAGGTATCCAATTATCCATGATATTTATCATAGCATCATTATATTTGTTTATCATTAACAAGAATGCAAATCCTCATTAATTAATGGCCATCCTTTTCTATAATTCAAACAAAAATTAGTCAAAACTAAAACAAGTATATTTCTAAAATCATTACATACAAACCAAGTACACTAAGAAATTCCTAAAATTCTTTCACTCTTCTGTAAATAATCTTAATAACTATTCCCATTTGCTGAAAACATAGATGGGACATTAAAATTGCCCACTAATAATATATGTTTATAAAAGACTAACCTATTCTTCAAAACTTCCAATGCCAAAAACAATTGACTTAATGGAATATTTGAAGTAATATATAAATTAACACTTAATAGTGCTATGATAACAGCGCCACCTTTTGATCCAAGGTCAAGTGAGCAATCTTTTCTGAAAACCTGATACCTATCAAAACATTGATTCTCCAGATATGAACCATTTAACCATGTTTCTGTTAACATAATCAAATCATAGTTCTGAATTAAAATTGCATGACAAAGATCAGTAAATTCAGTATGAATTTCTCTGGTATTCTGATAAATGCTATTTATACTATCATTAATTTTGTACAACATCAGAAAGACTATCAAAAGTTTTCCTTTGATCAATATTATCCAATCAAGTTCAATATAAGTTTATTAAATGCTCCATAGATCAGATATAATGAAGCTCCTGCAGGCCAGAAGTCACAGTTCAATAAATCATTAACATAATTTTATTTTGCAGTATATGAAATGATGAATAGTTGTTATTTGTTTTTAAAATACGGCAATTATATGGTGATTTTTGTTTTGGCTTTATTTGTATTTTGCGATGTTTGTAATTTTGCCATTTTTTCCAAAACAAAAATGTACAAATATTTCAATCAAATCTTGTATTGTAAATTATTTACAAGAAGGTCAAAATATTGGTAAAGAAAAGGTATATCAAATGTCAAAATATGTCAAAAGATGAGTAAAAGTCATATCATATGTCCAAATATTTTTAAAAATGCGGAGATAATGTAAAAATATTTTAATAAAATTTGGACAAATTGGGAAAAATATTTTTAAAAAAATTGGAGAAAATGTAAAAATAATTTAATTAAAAATATAGTCAGGCCTGGATCGATATAATTGTGTGTTTTTAGCAGAGAAACAATGCCACCAAGCTGCTTGCCTGGTAAACCGATTAGTACCAATATAACCTACATTGTTTAAAAAGAAAATCATATGGTATTTAAAAAGAAATTTTTTTTCCAGGAATTAAATGATTTAAAATTCTAAACTGCCAATGCACGGAGTTTAAGAAATATATATATATGTTATAATTTAAAAATGTAACTTAATACACTGTACAGGCTTATACACACCTGCACATCCTTAATAATGGTCAAACACAAATTTGTCCATAATGTTATTTTCAATAATTAATGATAGTTCCGACACAATTGAAATAAAATATCTATATAAAAATAATATATATTTTTTTATGAACCGGTTTTTAACCTACATTAGGGCCTTTTCAAAATACACTTTTCTAATACAATCACATGACCCTTATATCTATCAATACTTCCTTTAATGTTCATTTCACATAATCATTTTTTATTATCATGTAATCTATTTACATATATATTGTATAGTTTATTTACATATGGTACAAATATATTGGCATTTGGGTAAAAGCTAAAGGAAAAAGTAAAGTTAGTGATCTTATTAAAAAGACGCAATTAAATTTTTTTGTTTGTATAATTTTTTTTTAAAACGTACAATGAAAGTTATATTTTTTATTCATATTTTTTTTTTATCTAATGAGAAATAAAGGTAAAAATTGGAAAGAACAAAAGACACAAAAATTACTAATCCTGATAAGCTAAAAGAAAAATCTTTTTGGTCTTAATTAATGATGGCAGAACTTAGTAACTGAAAAATACAAAATAATGCACAAGATTATTATGTGTATTTTTAACAAAAGCAAAAAGTATGCGCAGAAGTCTGAAAACTGGATCTCGAGTATAAAAAGAGGAGACCAGTTTGATCAGGGTCTTGTCTATTTTTTTGGTTGGTCCTGGATAACAAAATATATCCAGGACCATTCCACACTGAAATAATTCTGCATGTTGGAATGGACCGAGGCTTTTGCTGACATCGTTCCTGAAAACGGACATGAGAAAAGCTTCCATGACTAGCCATTAGGACAGACCAAGATCACTTATAACTGATGGCCATGAGCTCCTTCTACCACAGAAAAAACAATGCATGGTTACCCATAACCTACATAAACTTATCGGAGGCAACAATTTTCTGATTGTGACTTAAAGTTTGCAAACAATTCTCCCTATAAGCTTATAATATAATCTGGATATAGTCTTAATTTTCTTATTAAAGAGATTGTCATTTTAAAATAACTTTATAGAAGAAATTTCTAAGTGAATATTGTTTATTCGTTTTAATTATTTTATCTAATTAGTTGATTTAATATCTGGATTAACGTGCACTCTTGAATTTTATTTAATTATTTATCTTAAAAATATTTTTAAGTTTGTTAGAATGAAATATTTTGCTTTCATACTTTTTCATTGTACATTATTAATGTTTATTAAATTTAGAAGGCTTAGTTTATTAGAACAGATAATTTACCTTTTCGAATACTTAGCAATTAAATCCCGGTATATAATTCTATAAATTATAACTAAGTTACGGGAAATGAAAATCCCAATCGTTTACTTCATTTTCTGTTAAGTTACGATATGTTTGATGCTGTATCAGTGAGTCTAATGACTCTGGAGCCCTCATTTATAAATTAAAAACTGATTTTGTTGGCAATTGTAATCGTAACAATTTTTAGGTAGAGTTGATCAGGAAATATAATTATGTTTATAGAAATATGAATGAAATATTTGCATTTTCTGTACTCATAGCTTGATTACCTTTCACTAAATTTACGGTGAGTAAAAGAAGGCCTACCAAAATCTAGTAAAGTATGGAAAATGTTACAATATATACTTCCCCCTCTATTTTTATATACATTATTTTTATACAATAAATAAAATTACATTAAATACAATTCAATAATTATATATACACATACTCTATACACTAAACTAAATTATATATCATTTCTCATATATTTCTATTAACCATATCTTCAAATATAACCTTATTTATTTATAGTTAACTAATTATTTACATTAATTAATTATTTACATATATCAAATATATTTAAAAAAACAATTAAAAAACAAAAACAAATCAACCATATATTAAATTTTTCAGTTATCCTTTAATGCCCATTTACTACTCAACTTTGTAGGTACTTTAACTAAATTAACACATTTACTCATATTCTTTTGAATATATACTGTCTCATAATATTTCCTTTGATTATAATGTTTAACTTATTTTATAACTTCCATATCTTCAATAAATCCCACTCTATGGCCAGTATTCAAATTATGAATGTATACTCCTGAATTCGTATCCTTTCTATCAATAGCCCTATTATGCCAATTTCCCCTCTCTATTGCTGTTTTTCCTGTTTGACCTATATATATTTTATTGCTATTCTTACAAATTATTTTGTATACCAATCGTATTTTACTTTTCTATTATTCTCTTTTTACATTAGATATCAATTTTTCCAATGATTTACTATTCTTCCAAGCAGTTCTTATATTCTCATTTAACTTCTTTTTTCCTAAAATCTTAAATACATCTTTATATTAAGGTATTGATATCCATTTATTATTGAACCATCCATCTTTGTTTTTATTTTCTTTCCCCATATTTTACTTTATCTTTACACCTGCACAAATAATGTAATATATAAGGGGCTCAGACTTTCATACAACCCTCAACTCTCCATGCCTTCTCATATTGGTGATCCACCTGATCACACACATGTTGAAAAGATAAATAATCACCAATATATATATATAATTATAAATTGAAATAATATTTTTAACAGTTTGCAAACAATTACAAACAATCCTTAAATCTGCAGAAGTACTTTCGGTTACTTTCTAACCTGCCTCAACAGCCATTAAATTCAAAAACAAAAGCAGAAGGAAATGTCATCATTCAAATTCCACGAATCTCGTATTTTAATGTTAGAAGCTTGTCGATTTATTAAATGTATTTTATTCCTGTTTATAAAAATTGCCTCTTTAATTTTTCTTTTACTATGGTTTCTCTCTTCATGAAGAATTTTCACATTTTCAAAATTAAATTTAAATTTATATTTACATGTTTTTTCGTGATCAAAGAAAACTGAAGGAGATATTAAATCACTATAATTTTTATTTTTTACACGCTTATATAACAATTCATGTTCCTTCAATCTTTTCTCAATACTGGACTTAGATTTTCACGTATATATGATAGCATACAATCACAAAAAATTTGATATATGACATTACTTTTTTGTTTGACAGGTACAACATCCGTAGAATTATTGACTAATTTATTAATATTATTTGGAACATAGAATGAAACATTAAACACATTCTTATATAAATCCTTAAAAAATTTCACTTGTGGATTTGAAATAAATGGAATAGATATCCATTTTTTACCATTACTCTTCATTTCTTTTAAATTATAATAATTTTTTTTAAAATTGACATAAATTATTGTTTATTTGTTCCATTTTATAACCAACATCAAGCAATTTCTTGGCAAATATCTCAATATTTTTCAGTTTATCACTTTGGTAACGACATAATTTTTCATTCCGAAACAAAAAAGATTTAAAACTTGCCATCTTATGCATCATTGGTACTTTTGATTTACAATTTATATATCCTCTTTTTTGCAGTGACGTAATAATTAGTTTATAATTTAATATACTGTTATCTCTTGTGATCATTAAATCTAAAGAGTTAATCTTATTGTCCTGTTCTTTTTTAATAGTCCATTTCAAGCCATTCAACTTATTTAATTCCTGTATAAGCAAATTTATACTATTAGTATTTCCAAAAACATCATCCACATATCTTTTGTAAATTTTAATATCTCCAAAAATACACATATTTAAAATATGACTCTCATATGTAGATAAAACGAAATTGCAAACTTGTGCAACTACAAGCAAACCCATAGGCCAACCTTTAGGCATTTTATAATATTGACCTTCAAAACATGCAACAATGTTATCATTAAAAATTTTTAAAGAGTCAATGATAAATTTTATCTTATATTTACAAATACTTTTACTTTTTAATGCATGTTCAATTATTTTTATGGAATTCATTCTATCAATAGATCCATACATTTTTGTAATATCCAATGAAGCGATAACATCATTTTCATCAATCATTAAATTTTTAATACTACTTACAAAGTCAAACGATGAAGCAATAGTATTTTCTCCAAATCCTAAAAAGTCTTGTAAAAGTTTACCAATATATTTAAAGTCTGATATATGAAGGAACCACCAAAATCTATCATAACTTGCAAAGGATTACCTTCTTTATGTAACTTTATATTTGCAAAAATACGAGGACATATAGCAAAAGAAGGATATATCATATAGTATACATTATTGTTTAAAACTTTATTTTTAGCACTTTTTAAAATATTGTTAATAAATTTTATTCTTTGACCATCCATATTATAATCTTCAATCAAAAAGAAAACAAGTTTGTCCATTTGTATTTTAATTTTATTAATATATTGAGATTTCGTGCGTATCTGCTTATGGCACCGGAACTGTTTCTTCCCTTCCTATTACACATAATTCTTCTAATAAATAGAGTATATCAGTTCTCCCATTTATAATTTTTCTTGGGTTTAAATTCAGTCATGGAATACTGGACTACCTGATTCAATATTTATTAGTAGATTAATTTTTTTTTCTTCACCCTTCAAATGCAGGTGAATGTTTTCTTTTACTTAAAATATCGCATTTCTCCCCAATCACTCATAAGGTATAGAATATTTTTAATTTCAGACAAGACATTTTCTTTTTCTGTATGATATGTGGCTCTAAGGTGGGTCAGAAAGCCCAAGATGAAATCTATATAGATCTTTAACCTGCCATTCTGTTTTCACTCTTCAAAAAAAAACTATATTAAAAAAAAAGATTTTAAATTGATATATGGCAGAATTAAAACGCTCGTCTTTTCCTAGTTTCAATATTTACAAAATCCTTTTTAACTCATTTTTCAGACTGGTTTTATACTTTATTTTTCAGTTAGAGTGATCAGTAACAAACAATATAAGTAACTTGCACCTACGTGATTTTCCGGTGTTTTTCTCTAACTGTTGGTTAATAAAAAAAATAAATTCAGACTAATATGATTTTTGGAAATCTTAATTTGTTTTTCAAGTAAAATTATCTTAAACATTTCCTTTCTCACTCTGCTGGCAAATATCACACTCCTATAATACTCCATCTCTTTTTTTAATCTACCTGATGTGAAGATTTTAAGCTGTCAGAGCTTTATCAAAACAAAGAGTCTTTACTGCAACCAGAACCTCTGAGTAAGAAAAAAAAAGTTTAACAGAATAGTCTTTTTTTTTTCAACACGTGTAACTGTAGATTTATTTATGCAATATACACACACTATCATTCAAATCATTTATAAAACTGGCCCAGTACAATAATATGAATGCTTTTTAGAAATTATATTTTTAATATTTAAAATTAAATTCTTACAACTTTTAAACCCCAAATTATAATCATAGAAAAACAAAGACACATAGAATAAAATATTAGAATCTAGTAAATGTAGGTCAGTTTGAAGAAAGTTAATATTTGAAATATAAAATGATAACTAAATAACTTACACACACACTGCCTATATATGTGTTATAACCCTATATAAAAAATTAACTATTGAATAAGAAGGTGTGTACTATTTAGAGTTTTATCAATATACAAACAACTAAATAACATAACTGTTGCCCCACTCTCTGTCTTAGGCCCTATAGAATTTGACCCTGTAGGCTTTAAACTTGGGTGCCTTACAGCTTCCTTTCCTATATAAAAATGTGATGATGATTTTGGTTCCACATTTTCTTTCATGCACACTACTATATATTTAGCTAGTGACTAAATTGTAATGGCACTATATATATATATATCATGCTATACTAGCACTATATAACATATGATAATTACAAATAAAAAAGTTTTTCATTATCATTGATTACAACCCAATCCATAATTAATTTTCTACACATTTTTTTAAATAAGTCATCGGCATTTATTTCAATGGTTCTTATAAATATATTGTAAAATTTTGAGCCAAAGTAACATTTTTGATACCTATAATGGGGTTTAAACTGTATTGGTTCAATAAATCAAGCAAAATTCATGGTTTAGTCACCATTATTGTTCAAAAATCTTTTTTTTTTGTTTTGCTTATTTTTAAAATAATAATGTAAAATATGTACCATAAATAATTGATTTATAGTTAAAAGTCCAGCACATTTATGTAAGTCAAATGTGTTTAAATTCAAAGTTTAAACAAAATAATTCTTTATTCATGTTAGAAAATCATTGTTCACATAAGTATTGTAAATCCAAAGATACTGAGAATACCAAATGCAATTTTTTTCAACTCATGATATGAATCTGGAAGACTATTCCAAGTAGTAAAAATCATTGTCTGCCTTCTGTAGGTTTTTTTTTTGCACTGCTGATTCTATGAAAGCTGACTACATTTTTTTCCAGTTCTTTCATTTCAATACCAAGGTGAACAAATTTGAGGCTCCATAAATCTTTGCTTATCAAATCTAGCAATTGTATTTCAGAATTACGTCCATTAATAGTATATACAAGCACTTTAACATGCTGGGTGAAGCAGCTGTTATTGGTAAGAAAACAATCAAAGTAAATTAATATAGAACTAGCGCTTTCAAAGTTTTGTCTTTCATATTCATAGGCAAAACAGATTTTAAATTGTGATATTGATAAATGGTAATGTATGTAAATACATATGTAAGTTAATATGTCCATTTTCTGGAGATAGCCAAACATGTGTCACTTCTATTGATCACTTTGTTATCATTGATGGTAAAATACACATTCTTTTATCTTTCTTTTGTAATCATTAGCCTCAGTGCACACTATTTTGGGGTTGCAGCATTCGAACATAAGACCGGTGTGTTTCTCATATTCAAAAAATATTGAGATGGTATTGTTCTTTTTTGCTCTTCCGTATTATGGAAAAAGTTTATCTTTTTTCGGAATTTAATTTCACCAAACTCTATAAAACTTTACATCCTAACTCACTGTTTCCTTTATCCTATCTATAATCTCCCAATAACCTTTTTCTATTCCATGTGCTTACTCATTAATCTGAATATGGTATAACATTTACATGATATATAAATGGCATTAATTTATTGAAGGTGCAGGCTTTAAACTATGCTTGTTATAGGTGCCTCGGATTGCTTCAGGGGTTTAGAGCATAAACGCATTGTTTCCCATCTAGATTTCAATCATGAAAGGCCCACTATATTGGCTCAAGAACTTTTTAAGTTCATTTTTCTATAAGTTGCTGACATGAGTACGAACAAATATGAAATCTCCAATCTTAAAAGGATGTGGCTTACAACTACTTTTTCCTCTACCATTATACCGTTTAATATAATTTTTCTCAAATTTCTTATGATTATCACATTTAAATTTAATTTTAGCTTTGTTCACATTCTGATATTTGTCAAGCTTTTCTCTAATAGACTATCTCAATTATCTTGAGCTTAACTTTAGCCTTTCTTGTACTCTTCCTTTATCAATTATCTTTCTACCAAGATTTAGATCAACTATCTTTTCACTCATTTCTTTAAATTTTACCTTCGCTTTACCAACATCTTTTATAAAATCTATCCTTTCTCTAAGATAATTTATCTTAACCTTCTTGAATTCATCTGACTCATTCGGCCACTTTTGGCATTTATTCCTCACTTTTTTGAACTGTTTCTGTATCATCTCTAAATCCCCACTAAATTTGACAGCCATTTTCAATTCCTTAGTCTCTACTTTGGACCTGTTTATAGTTTCATCCAAAATCTTTTTAATCTTTCTAATTCTGCTTTGCTCTTTGTAATAGATTCACTCATGGTCTTAAACATGCCGTTTTCAAAAGTTGAATGACTTTCATTAATATTTTGAAGTTTAACTTCTATTTCAGTCTTAATTTTATTAACAAACTGGTCTGACTGAGACTCCACTTTTTGAACCTTACAGCTCATTTCACTAACCTGTCCTTTTATCTATGCTAGTTGACTCTATGAGTCTACTATCTTTGCTTTAAGCACCTTCAGTTTACTGTCCATCTTCTCATGGATTATAAAATTATTTCCAATTTCTTACAACCGAACTTCTGAGTGTTTTTTATAATCTAGGAAGCTAGACTTAATTTCTTCTAACTTCATATCTGACTCACCTTTGGCTGCCTTACAACTATTTTCCAATGACTGAAATCTGATTAAATTCTTCCACTGTTCTTACCCTAGCAGCTTCTATTTTCTCTTTTACAAACTCCTGAACTTTAGCCATTTTATCCCCTAAACCAGCAACTTTATTCTCAAAACTATCTAATTTTTCAGACATCTTTCTTTGGGAATTAGATTGTTCATTCAATTTTTCAGACATTTCTTTCTGAGACTGAGATTGTTCATTCAATTTTTCAGACATCTCCTTAAATCCAATCTCTATACATTCAAACATCAGCATAAACCATTGTTGGAGATCAAGATTGGCAACTCCTTGGGTTCTCTCGTGATCATTAATCTCTTCGGAATCACTCATTTTGAGGATTTTGTAAACAACTATTTCAATATTTTCTAAGACAAAACTCTCACCTTCGTAAAAATAGCTATGTTTAAATAACAATTAATTAAAATGTGTTCCAGCTGACCAACCACTAAATCATCATCACCAATAATCTATCTCGCATGGTATATATCATATCTACACTAAAATAATCTGAACCCTAACTATAATTATTTGCAGTATCACTACAATTTGATAATATCAACTCACTACAATTCAATGATAAATATTGTCACCAGAAATCCATATAAGTAGTTTGGAGTAAAATATATAGCAGTGAAACATACAATATTTCCACACCATTATAGAGCATCTGTCACATGAAACCAACAAGCAGAGCAGAACAATCTGTTCCACACCCACTATTTAACAGCAAATCATTCCAAATGAAACAGCACTAAACTGTATATATCATGCCATGACTTGTAAACAAAAAAATATAACTGAAACCTTTTTCTAATCAACAATCATTAATCAATCTAGTTTGCACATTGCCATATTGTACTCTGCAACTATCAATTAATCGGGCTGCACGTTTATAAGGCACCAAAAACTGTACCCGAAGTCCATGTAACCAAATGCCCTAATCATTGGGTGTACAAAAAATCTGGAGCACATGTGATGAATGTAAGTAATCAAACCTACCACATTGCATGCTAAAAACTATAACCGACCAATTATAATTGTGTAACCTCGATAAACATATCATGCCCCACGTTAGGTGACAGTGCTGTTTATGCCATCAGCGTTGCATTTTTTATCCAATTGCCCTGATGAATTGGCATCATTTGTTACTACTCCATCCATAGTTGTTTCCTGGTTTATCTTGTTTTTGTGGAGTCTCATTAAATGTACATGTCAATGGGTCCATGTGGGAAATCATGTCAGTGATTTGCCATATTTGACTCCTTGGTTGAAGCTTTTTTTCACTAGATGTATTTACAATTTTTGTGCTTTATTGTATTAACATTTTTTCTTTGGTACATTGATGGATTTTGGAATTTTTAAAACCACAAGTTTTGCAATATCTATCTTGGGAATTTTTGATGTGGTACTCCCTGGATTTGCAAAAAAAAAACCAAAAAATCTGAGAGGGTAATCATTTAAATGTGATTATCAATTGCCGAAGAATGTAACGTTATACTGATTGGTTGAACATTTTAGTTAACACTTGTACTATTGCTGTTTTTTACCAGATATCTGAAATTATGAACTTTGCGATATCTGTCAAGCATATTTTGTAAATCCTGATTTATAAAATTAACATAACAGTTAAAGTATGTTTTGTAAATCCTGATTTGTAAAATTAACATAACAGTTTTAATATAGCTGGCTAGTTTTGTCTCTATCCTTGATAAATTGAATTTGCTTTTGAAATATTAGTTTTTAAGTTATTAAACTCCAGTATTAGTTACCTATTATTAGGGTGATCTAGTACTTTGTAAAATATTCTCCACATTGTTTTCTGTAAGAAATTCATGTATGGGAAATGTCATTATTATAATATTTAAGTGTGTCATAGCTATAATGAGTGTCTTGTCATTCATGTATTTTTGTGTAAAATTGTTGTTATAGTTTGATTGAACTTGTTTGTCATTTCCTTTTTTTTTCAGCATTTAAAGTGTTGATTAGCAAATAATATAAATTCTAAATTTGTTTTCATTATTTTTAGTAAAATCAGAGTTTAAAAAAAATCATCTACATTTTCATCATTTATTTGAATTAAATTTGTTTCTTTATCTATTGATTTTAAACACATTTCCCTAAGTATTTTTATTTTTAATTTCACTTTTTTATAGATAAAATCTTTAGATAGGCTTTATTTATTTAATTTTGAACTTTCTTTCATTGTTTTTTTTAATGGTATAAGAATTACTGAACTTATCTTCTCCCTGTTTTTGCATATCTCTTCATATTTTCATATTGTAATAAGTGCAGCCTTCATTTTGATGTATAGATTTTATTCTTTGCTAGTACAATCATTGATGGACATTTACTTGTCATTGAATCTGGATACATACCAGTAATGAAAATGAATTTAATGTAGTTTAAATTGCTAATGGGAGAATAAGGTATTCTATTTAAAGTTTATTTCTAGATTTAAAAATTATTTGTCATACATTCTGATATTTTACCATTTATTAAAGTAAAAATGTATCTGCTATTAATCTTCTATTGTACATGGTACATTTTTTTATTTAAGTATGTATCATCATGAATGTATGTAATATTTATCTTGAATTTTGTGAAGTTTGTTTATTGTTGATTAATCGTCTTTATTCCATATTACAGGTCCATTGTGTAGGACTTGTATTATCAGTGAATTATAAAATAGCATATAGGTTTGTAATTTGAGTTTAATATTTAATTGCAATATTAAATTCAATAATTTTATAGGATTTATTTATTGCTATCTGAATGTGATTGTTAAAAGAGAAATTATTGGTAAAAGTAATATCTAAATATTTCTGTATTGAACCAACCACCTTTTTTATATTAATAAAAATAGAAATATATGTTTACTCTTCCCTCATTAACAAACTATCCTATCTCTGAAGGTTTCTGGTCCCTCAGGTGAAGTGAGCAATATCCTTGGCAGCAAGCTACCAATAATATAAACACTTGGTTACTAAATTAAAACACTGGCCAACCGAACACTATTTATTTAAAGATCTTTTTAGGCACCAGTTAATCACGGAGTAATTAACGTGTTCGCTCGCCCAGCAACAAATCTAGTACCTGAAATCCCAGCTAGCTCATTGAATTGTAGCTCTCTTGAAAATCTCTGCCCACTGTAAAATTCTATTTTTTAATAATAAAAAAAAAATTATTTACCGCATGATAAAACTTTGGCGTTGTTCAAAAAATTCTTATTTCAAAAGATATTCCCTACTCTTTTATCTTCAACTTAAATCATTTCTCAGTAAAAATTATATGTTTCAACCCCTGCTCTATTTCTGTAAATTAAACATATTACCTCATAATAAATGTGTACGGTCGTTCTATTAACATAAATATTTCAACAACATGTTAAATCTCATTCTTTTTTAAAAAATAATAGCTTTGTCTCATCATACAATCACGCACACTCTTTTCATTTGAATAAAAATTTCAATACATTTGAAATAAAATAAAAAATGCAAAACTTGTTTAATTGAAATTCACACATACACCCAATTAATAATTCTGAATAAAAGTTGGACAATGGAGCCAATATAATTGATACCCTGAAGATACTAGTTCATAAAAGTTAAAAGTTTTTATGTACTTATCTATCACGACTTAAAGAGCACGAATTGGAGAATAAGAAAAATGAAATATTACCTAGGATTTGATTATGATTTGATGCAAGTATAACAAAATGTAGCTTCTGTAGAATGTTTGTTCCAACTGGTTAGCACTTATTCCCCGTAGACCTTCGCTATTTTGTGATGTTATATGACACTTGTTTGTGGATCTCAGCATGGACATTTCGCTCTTTCTTAGACTTTACCTGAACATGGTTTGTCCTTCGAACTATCTGTTGATGGTGCTGCAGAGAAAGCTTCGGCTGGCTGCACGATATTCGAATCGTAGCTTCTGCAATTATCTTTTGATTCTGATTCTAAATTTTTTTTTTTTTTGATTAATAAGTTTTGATTAATTTTCTTTAATTAATCTAACAATACAAAGTTCGCTTCTTTTATATCCGGTTTTCTTATCTTACGGATCCATTGTACATTTGATTTCGCTCTGATTGGACTTGTTTCTCTTATTTAAAGTCTCTGATCCTTTCCACTCGTCGTTGGGTTAAGTGAAGATCAAATTTTAGTTTCTTTGTTAATTTCTTAGCCGTTTAATTAGATTGCTTTTGTTTTACTACATTAGCTCTCCATTGTCCTTTAAAATTTTTTTCCTTTATTCAAAATTTATTTATACATGTACACATTCAATCCTTTTATTATAAGACAAAACGAACTTCCTCTTCTTTTTAATACTACTTTTTTTTCTTAAAAAAGCAATATTAAATCATTTTTTAAATTTCAATTCTTTCTTTTTTTTCCTTTTATTTTTAAAATGTTACCCTCTTTTTACAATCATTTATTGCCCTTTTTTAACAATAACCACCCTATCCTAATCTTTTGTTCTAAACTTTTATTTTACTTTGATTTTTAAAACAAAATTTCTTAAATATTTTTATTTTTAAAAATACTAAAATAGTCGGTCACGATGTACCTCGGTACAGCATATTAATCCTAGGTATTCTACTACCATTCATTTCATAATAAGCCATATTAATATGTTTTTTTTTTGGGAATAATATATTGTGTTGCATTATATTTAATTGGATTCATTTTCATACTAGTAGCTTTATACCATTTTGCAAAGCCATTAAGATAACTTTACAATATTTTAGGATCATTTTCATTTCTTAATTCTACAAATAGCATGATATCATCAGCATAACATAAAATTAATTGCAAAAACAATAGGTGTAAGAAATATGCTCTGTCAAATTCCATATTTATAGGAAGCCATAGTTGAACATTCTTCATTAATATATATCTGCTTTCTTCACCTATATCGCTTGATGTACAAATAAATGCCCAGGTGCCAATTCTATACAAGATAGAATAAATTTATAACTGAAATTGTCTTTCTACTTATTGATAAGACTTATGCTGCGATTACTTTATGGCTTACCTCAGTTGGGGTTATAGGGTAGGACAGTCATATATGATGCAAATAAGGATGATAGAAACATTTATAAATAACAATTCTATAATATTAATTTAACTATATTATAAACATCTATTAAGTAATAAGGTAATTGATAACCATTACAATGAATAAAGTGTTAACCATGATGAGGACCAGGTATCTTTTTGCCGTACATCACCATCTATTCTAAACAAGGTAAAACACTTTTGCCATTGCAATGTTAAGATCTGTTAACTTTGGACTGTTTAAATAATTAACCGATATTGGCAAAACCATAAATTCTATAATTATACTATGTTGAACATATGTGTGTATGGAAGATGGACAATCGAACACACATAATAAAACAATTCAGATAGGATCTTATTTCAGCACAACATTTATTATATAAAAAAATTATTTTATAACACATCGATGATGATTTTAACATTTCCCTTATAGTAACACAAACTTGGTTAATATTTGTTATATAAATCAAGTGACAGTTTTATTATTATTTTTCTTTTCATTAGATAAAGTAAAATTTTCTAAATTAATACTACATTCATACCAGAAGATGAATTGTTAATAATGATAATAAATGAGATATTGATAATATATGTGATATGATTTGACAATTATTCATAATTAATAATTTTAATGATGGTCTTCCTCAATATTTCCTTGTTTACCATATTTTCGAGTGTGTGCGCCTATATAAAATCACAAATACAATGCATTTATAAATCATAATTTCCATTAGTTTATTTAAGGAATGGATGGTGCAATAAGTTAATCAATAAATTAATGATCTTATTTAAAACATATAAAAATTCATAAAACATTTATCTGATATAATCAACATACATTCCTTAACGATAATTACACTGAAATAAAGTAGAGAGAAATAACAATAACTAATATTTACATATATGCGCATGAGGGTTAATTAAGACTTCAAATTCAAGCTTAATTCTTCAATAAATATCTACCAATTTTTAAGATACAAATGAGGCTGAACTCAACCAACTTATCATCAATAAATTGGGGCATTTGCTACTTCATTTTAAAAGGAAAAGAAAATACAACTATCTTATATGCTCTCATATAAGTAAGTACACTAATGACCCATGATTTAATAAGTAAAAAATCAAAGAGTGTATAACTCAATCCACATAATAAAATCACCCTTCGATCACTTCTACATCCAATTGTATTCAACTTATTTCATATATAAACAAATCTATAAACAGATAAACTCTTAACTCTTTATCTTTTAACAAATGGCACCAAACGAAACCGATATAAAAATAAAATACAACTTTGGAAAAATAATTTACGACAGTGCACCCCCCCCCCCCCCGAATATACAATCATATATAATATGATTTCGAAATCATATAAGTCAATAAACTGTCATATTAATTATAATTAAATTTAAACGAATCTAGTACTTATGAGAATTATGAATATTGAATTTCAACTTAAAGTCAATACTGTCAAGTAATTTTAACTACTCTTCATATTAGCATAAATATTTCTATACGTTTACCTATCTTTATTAACCAATGCTTAACATTAGAGTATTTAATTTGAACTAATAATATGAGCATGAGAATATCCATTTTTCTTTAAACATAATATAAAAAAAATAACATTACCGACTCGGTATGCTTTATACCAAGATCTCCGTGACGTTCTTGTGGAGATTAGGCTTATAGATAGATAACAATAATAATAAGTTACACTAAGCATAAAAAAAAATTTACCTATCTATTATAGGCAATAGGAAGAAAACCTGTCAACATCTAATCATTAAATTTAAATTTTTTTTTTTTATATCACAATTCATTTTTTTCTAATAGTTATCTCTAGCCATTATTAACATGAATGTGAACTTCCCACATTTCTTACTTATAAAAAAATGAATTGGACAACAACAACAAATATTATTAGCCCATTAAATTTCACACTAAGATTAGTTTACAACTGGAAAATTACGCCTGTGAAACAAACATTCATGCTCACTACTTTTTTATTACTCATGTTTTGTAGGATATGGAATTAAACTGCGAGCATTATAAGTTCCTTGTGTTCCTTGAGGTGTAGAGACCAAAAATGCATTTTCTCCCACCTGTCTCACTATCACATAGAGATCTTCATAGATTCTGTTACTGAGTTTCAATGAAAATTAATCATATCTGCAAGATTAATTCAAATACGTGACAACATCACAGTCAAGGTTGTTAATTAGCCAACCTATGGTGTTCCCAGATCTCTATGAACAGTGACCCAAAGTGAGGAACATACCATTGAGGTCCTTATTAGTTTAATGCTCCAGGCTTTTTGGCAGTGGTTTTATCCCTGTTAAGGATACTTATCCCACTCGTGGATGGTATATTACCTTTGTCCTTCTTCCCCATATGTGGATGAGGATTATAATATGGCCTGCCTCTAGTTTGAGGCCCACCCCTATACCTACTCCTACTTCAGATCTTTCTATTTGATTCCACCATGACCTATCTAGAATACTAATACTATTTACATTTGGATTATTTTCTTTATAAATTTTGGCCCTAGCATCTTCCCGATCACTAATCTCTATAGAATCCAAAACATTTACCATTTCTTCAATAGTTTGTTGGTCCGACACTATCAGGACTTGTTCAACATATCGTGGCAGGTTGTGGCACAACATCCTGACTATTTGTTGTTTGGATAGAGGGTATGCGGTAAGGGTTCTCAATTTTACGCTTGTTTTCTAAAGAACTGGGTATATCTACCCTTCATGTGATTGTACCTATCCTGCGAGACCTGATACCTCAAGTTGTCTTGCTTATCTTCCCCCCCAAAAGCTATTTAATAACAGGTATTTAGAATATCCATAACTATGTGGCTTCTCAAATAATGACTGCCACCAGTCCTTGGATGAGGAGTATAAGTGGTTGCTAGCAATAGCAATCTTTTCTCCTTCTGATAAGGGGCATAACACGAACAATTTTTCTAACTATTGCAGAAACTTATGTGGATTTTCCAAGTGATCTCCTTTGAAAGGTTTAACAGATTGAAATTTAAGGGCCATGGAATCCTGTGAATCCTTCCTATAATTCATCCTTTATCTACTTAAATCTGAATTCTTTAGATACATTTTATTGGGCCTAATGTCACTTAGTAAATCTCCGGAACAATGGTGTGCCGGATAACAATAAATTTCTTTAACTTCAATAACATCCATTTCTTTAATGTCTGGTGTTCCTATTTCCATCTTTGTATTCCGATCTTGAATTATTGCTTCTTGTACAAAATTTTCCAACTTTTATTGGTAATTCTGTAATTCAGAATTAAATTCATTTCTAAGCTTCTCTTCAGCCTTGTCTAAAATAACCTGTTTACCCATATCATTCCTCACATTATCTTTTTCCTTTTTTAAACTGACATTTTTTATCCATCTCAACTAGCTTTAGCCCCATGGCTCGTACAGCTTCTCCTATTGTCAAACTATCTATCCTCTTAACAATCTGAATGACCTGATCTGTTTTGATCAATACCATACTGGCATTGGGCCTTTAGAATATTATTATCAACTTTGTCCTGACTACTTTGTACAACCTACTTGAGGACCCCAAATTCTTCCTCAAACTGTTCAAATTTCTGCTGAATTTCTGCCTTATACTCATTACTATATTGACCATGTAACATCTGATACTCAAATCCCTTATCTCTCACCATGCTTTATGTTTCACCAAAATTTTCTTTGATCTCTCGAAGTTGTAACACTGAACTATCACTTTCTAATTTAATTTGTTGTAATTGAGGATAGACATTTGTCTATACAGTTTCTAGCTTACATACTTGTTCTTTAATAGTCCTTTGGCCTCCATCTCTTATACCTGACTTTCTATTTTCTTCTCCAAAACCTGTATCTGCTTAACTGTACTAGCTCTTATTTCTATCATTTCTGACTTCATTTCTAATACTTCCGATTTTATTTCAGCCATCCTCTCCTCTGATTTATCTTGACTCATTTTTATTTCTTTTGTTTCTGATTTTAGTTCTGCTTGATCTGATATCATTTCTGACTTTAGTTCTGCTTGACCTGATTTTAATTCTGCTAGACCTAACTCTAGTTTTGCAACAAGCAGTTTGGCCCAGATCGGCATGTCATCATCTGTGACTTTAGGGAGAGTATCTCTCATCCTGTTAGATTCTCCATGGGACATATCCATGGTTTTATTTCCTGATTGAAGGTGAGGGGATAACGTAACAATGTCTGGAGATGGTGTCTCTTGAGACCCACCCAAATTATCATATTAAGTTAAACTCTTCCATTATATATAATCCTTTAAAAATTATTAATATACTACTCAAAGAAAATAAGGTCCACCAGCCCCAACTTCCACCAAACTAACAATCCAAACTCACCATCATCATTCAAAACTACACAGAATTTCTACAATTTGTTCAATTTTATTTTTTCATATAATGTTTGATTTCCACACACACATAAACAAGAAAACATTGAGTTTTAATCAGATAACATCGATCCAAACTTAGCTGGGATTATCAACTAGATTTTGCATGATCAACTATGGTTATATTGCAAATTACACCAATTTAAATTATTGATAAGGACAAAATAATTCAAACATGTTCATTTATCTTTATGCTGTGCTAGGTGCATTCAAATATTATAACCAGCATCCACAGCATTAAGCCAATTTCATTCATAAGGTTTCAAATAAATACAATGCCTAAACCAATCTTGCCATCTCTACAACTAGATAGTTCCAATCACTTATATTTTTCACACTAACCAATCAATTTTCTCCACAGTTGTTTGTGTTAAAACCTAATCCACATGGTCACTAACCATCAATCAAGTTTAACATACTGGGGATCCAAACTACTATGGCAATCAACCAATCATCAATACATCAAGTCCAATACATTGCATGCCAAAATCAATTCTATCATGAACCAACCATTAACTGATCAAGCCACCATGTTGTGCACCATTCACCCACCCTGTAATCTCTGCTCTCTTAATCTATATTGCTTTATGTACAAATAAATGCCCAGGCACCAATTCTATACAAGATAGAATAAATTTATAATTGAAATTGCATTTCTACTTATTGATAAGACTCTTATGCTGCTACTACTCTATGGCTTAACTCAGTTGGGATTATGGGGTAGGACAGTCATATAGGATGCAAATAGGGATTATAGAAACATTTATAAATAACAATTTTATAATATTAATTTAACTATCTTATAAGCATCTATTAAATAATAAGGGCTACTATGAAATTGATAACCATTACAATAAATAAGGTTTAAACAATGATGAGGATTGGGTATCTTTTTGCCCTATATCACCATCTATTCTAAGCAAGGTAAAATATATTTTTGGCACTGCACTGTTAAGATCTGTTAACTCTGGACTGTTTAAATAAATGACCTATACTGGCAAATTCATAAATTCTATAATTATATTATGTTGAACATATGTGTGTGTGCAAATGGACAATCGAACACATATAATAAAACAATTCAAATAGGATCCTATTTCAACAAAAAAAAAACATAAAAAAAATCATTTTATAACACATCAGTGTTGATTTTAACATTTCCCTTACAGTAACCCTATATCACTATCTATTCTAAGCAAGGTAAAATATATTTTTGGCACTGCACTGTTAAGATCTGTTAACTCTGGACTGTTTAAATAAATGACCTATACTGGCAAATCCATAAATTCTATAATTATATTATGTTGAACATATGTGTGTGTGGAAATGGACAATCGAACACATATAATAAAACAATTCCGATAGGATCCTATTTCAACAAAAAAAGCATAAAAAAAATTATTTTATAACACATCAGTGATGATTTTAACATTTCCCTTATAGTAACACAAAGTTGGTTAATATTTGTTATATAAATCTACGTGTCATTTCCTAAATTAATATTACATTCATACCGGAGGATGGATTGTTAATAATGATAATAAATAAGATATTAATAATATATGTGATATGATTTGACAGTTATTTATCATTAATAATTTTAATGATGGTCTTCCTCAATATTTCTTTGTTTACCATATTTTCAAGTGTGTGTGCCTATATAAAATCACAAATACAACACATTTATAAATCATAATTTCCATTAATTTACTTGCGGAACAGATGGTGCAATAACTTAATCATTAAATTAATGATCTTATTTATAAAAATCCATAAAACATTTATCTGATGAAATCAACATACATTCCTTAATGATTATTACACCGAAATAAAGGAGAGACATAACAATAGCTAATATTTACATATACACACATGAGGGTAAATTAAGACTTCAAATTCAAGCTTAATTCTTCAATAAATATCTACCAACTTTTAAGATACAAATGTTGCTGAACTCAATCAACTTATCATCAATAAATGGGGGCATTTGCCACTTCATTTTAAAAGGAAAAAAAATACAACTATCTCATTATATGCTCTCAAATAAGTATGTACACTAACCACCCACGATTTAAGAAGCAAATAATCAAGGAGAGTATAACTCAATCCACATAATAAAATCATCCCTCGAATGCTTTTACGTCCAAATGTACTCAATGTATGTCATATATAAACAAATCTAAACAAATCTATAAACATAAACTCTTAATTCTTTATCTTCCTTTAACAAATGGCACCAAACAAAACCGATATATAAAGAAAATACAACTTTGGAAAAATAAATGACAGTGCACACATAGCTGAATATACGATCATGTATAATATGAATTCTAAATCATATAAGACAATAAACTGTCATATTAACAATAATTAAATTTAAACGAATCTATTACTTATGACAATTATGAATATTGAATTTCAACTTAACGTCAATACTGTTAATTAATTTTAACTATTCTGCATATTAGCATAAATATTTCCATGCGTTTATCTATTTTTATTAACCAATGCATAGCATTAGAGTATTTAATTTGAACTAATAATATGAGCATGAAAATATCCATTTTTCTTTAAACATAATATAAAAAAAATAATTATTACCAACTCGGTATACCTTATACCAAGATCTCCGTGAAGTTCTTGTGGAGATTAGGCATATAGATAAATAATAGTAATAAGTTACACTAAACAAAAAAAAATACCTATCTATTATAGGCAATAGGAAGAAATACCTGACAACATTTAATCATTAAATGTAAAGTTTTTTTTTTTTGTTCAGACTTGAAAATTTGAACGAAAGCATACACACTGCTCATTATAATAACAATAAATTAACAACATAAAAAAAATACAAACGTTGCTCCTACAGGCTGAAGTAAAATTTGATAAAAGCTGCAATAGCTTCCAATGTTTTAGAATCTAATAGACATTATAAACAACCTTTGTGTGCAATGGAATTACTTTATTAGTTACAAGAAACAAAATCTCCGACTCGGTAAGATAATCCAAGTAAAAGTTATGATTTTTTTTTTTAGGTTTTTTAGTATTTAATATAATTTTCATTAACCATTAAATTCATTATCAATGATTTATCCATGCTTGTATACGTTTTTTAATCAATTATTAAATATTATTAGGCCATGCATTCAATCACTCATTTTTTTATATGTGCGAATAGTAAGGTTCTTTGGTATTTATAACTATCCTCCTAATATAAGAGTTAAAATAGACAAATCTTTTCGTTTTAATTTTATTTTGCATAGTATAAACAGAAAATTTATTAACTGAGAGCTCGTAAAGCATTCCACTAAAGCGTTTACCACAATTTTTCTAGTTAACTTCATTTTTAATAATTTATATAATTCCGACATCATTTATTCATGGTACATACGTTAAAATAAATTATAATTAACAATCTTATATAATATTCATGCATTCTTTAATAAAGTAAATTTAGATTATTAGCTGATAAAAGCTAGAGCTGGGTACCTTTAGAATTTAACCTTCCATTTATGGTTTTATTCTGAGTAGTATGAGATAATTATCCATAGGAATAGTAACAAATTTGCACGTTATTTAGTTCACTTATGTTATTATTTTTTTTTAGAGAATTATTTTACTTTCCATAACCATTCTGTGTTTTTTTTTTTTTTTTTTACACATTTCTTCTTGGAATTTCTTATCCAAAAAAAAAAAAAAAAACTATGCCATGCCCTCTTTTTTTTATTATTATTATCATGAATTTGGCAATATGCCAGAATTTTTCTTGCTTGTAAAATGTTAGTAATAGAATATTGGAACGGGGAAAAAAAATTAAATATTAACGTACAAATGCTACCTAATAATAAACAGATAACTTTTGCAATTTTAAATGTAAGATTTCAATAATACATAATTAGTAAATAATAAATCAAATTAAAAAAAATTATTCTATTTAATGGTATATGTGTGTATCTGTCTTCTATGGCATGTGAATTCTGCTACAATAATTTGGACATTATAAGTAATAGTATAAAATATGAATAAAGTGTGAGATGATGTAAAATGGACATACGCCCACATATACAAGTTAAATCTTGGATGGGAGTAGACAGTGAGTTAGAAAACCAATGAACAAACACCTACTGTGGCTCTCCTATTAATTTTATTCTCATACTAACAATCCCTGTTATTGTCCATCTTCCACTACCAGACACATATAACCTAAAATTTTAACAACTGGTACACCCAACTGAAGTCTTAATAATTTTTTTAAACCAAATTTTAAATACTGAATTATATCACAATTCATTTTTTTCTAATAGTTATCTCTAGCCATTATTAACATGAATGTGAACTTCCCACATTTCTTTCTGGTGCCAATCTGGAGTGTCACAATATATATATATATAACTGAATATTTGTAAATACAGTAACAAATAAAAATCTTCCACCATTCTTTTAAAAAATATATAGTCAATACATATAATTCTTTAATCAATAAATCTTCACCATAATCTTTTTAAAAACTTTTTATTTTCATCATATATATTAAAAATCCTTCCAAAATCTCCATATTCCAACGTTTCGATTGTTTTTTTAAATTACAATCATTTTCAAGGCAAAACTACAAAATACACAGAGAACAATTGAATAAATAAAAATACAAATACATCTTATTACTCTAACATAAATACCAAAAATTGTATTATAAAAATTTAAAATAAATAATCATACATATTATACCATTAAATAATACATCCACTTTCTATTTCCTTATCCATTATTAATAACTCCTATTACAAATCAATTTATTTAAATAATTATAAAAACTATAAAAATAACAAAGAAAATAATTTTTTAAATATTACCTATAAACTTCTTTTTCATTTATATTACATTATATTTTTTTTATACTTTACCAATTCCATTTTACTAATTCCATTACAAATAAATACCTTAAAACATTTAAATATGCTCCTATTTAAATACTTTCATAGAACTTTTTAAAACACATTGTTTAATACATTCCTTTTAACACCTTTATATACCATTTATTTTATTTAACACAGGATTTAATTTTTTTATATAATTACATTCTTTAATTATTCTTTCCTTATAATTCCTAACCTTTTCTATCATTTTAATACTAAAATTCCTATGGTTATATTTTTCTCTGAATAAAAACACTAGAATTCTTATCTTTTAAATGTTGTTTAAATCTAGTTCTTAATGTATTCTTAGTTGTTCCCACATATGATACATTATTTCCTTTTTTACAATCTTCACAGATAATAATATATATCCCATTCATTTTATCTTGTTCACAATTTATACCATTATTATTTATTAAATTCTCCAAACTACATTTTTTCTTATATACAGGTTTAACTAATAAATCAATCTTATATTTATATTTTAAATTAATATTTTTCATAATTTTTTTAATTTCTTTAAAAACCTCTTTTGATTAGAGGGTAATTATTTTAAAAAAATTAATAAAAAAGAATATTTTGATAAAATAAAAAGTATTAATGAAATAGTTACTGTTTTATATAATATGAACTATATTGGTAATATAGTATGATGAGTTTAAAAAAAAAGGATTATAAGGATGCTATTATTTATGGTATACCCAAGGTACATAAAATAGATATACCATTAAGACCAATTATTTGTGGAGTTGAAGCATATTATAATAGTTTATCAAAATGGTTATATAATAAGATATTTAAAAAATATGGATTTAATGAGAGTTGTCATAATGTTAAGAATTCTAAGGAATTTGTGATTAAATTAAATGAGTTTTTAAATACAAGTAATAAATATAAGAATATATATTTTATTAAATTAGATATTGAAAGTATGTATACCAATATTGACCCAGAAAAAGCTTTAGATATAATATTAAAAATGTATAGTGAAGATAGAGAAAAAAGTTTTAACATTGAATATAGTTTATTAATTAAAATTTTTGATGCATGTTGTAAAGACATTGTTTTTAAATACAAAGATAATTTTTACAAACAAAATAGTGGTTTAAGCATGGGGAATAGTCTTAGTGGTTTAATGGCTAATATATATATGAGCAATTTTGAAAATTTATATTTTGAAGAGACTAAATTTAAAGCAATTTGGTGGGTAAGATATATAGATGATTATTTTCTTATTTTTAATGGAAATAATAGTAAAGGAGTGAATTTTTGTAGATATATTAATACAATTGAAGATAATATTAAATTTACTATACAAAAAGAAGATAATAATATGATTAATTACATGGATGTAAAGATAAAAAAATATTATGATAATGGATTTACAAAAATTGAAACAGTAGTATTTAGAAAAAATACTTTTCATGGGTTGCTTAGTAATTGGTATTCAGATTTTGAATATGAACATAAGATTAATATTGTAAATAATAGAATTAATAGAGCAGTTAATTTGTGTTCCAATAATGTAGGTTTGAATAAAGAATTAAATAAAATTAAAATAGAATTTTTAAAGAATGAATATCCGGAAAAAATTATTAATAATTTATTTAATAAGAAAAATATTAGTAAAATAATAAGGAAAAACTGTAATAATCAGTATATAAAAGGAAAAAATAATTATAATAAAAATAAAAATATTAGTCATAATATAGATAATAAAGTAATTTATAATAGTTATAATGTATCAAAAGAGGTTTTTAAAGAAATTAAAAAAATTATGAAAAATATTAATTTAAAATATAAATATAAGATTGATTTATTAGTTAAACCTGTATATAAGAAAAAATGTAGTTTGGGGAATTTAATAAATAATAATGGTATAAATTGTGAACAAGATAAAATGAATGGGATATATATTGTTATCTGTGAAGATTGTAAAAAAGAAGGAAATAATGTATCATATGTGGGAACAACTAAGAATACATTAAGAACTAGATTTAAACAACATTTAAAAGATAAGAATTCTAGTGTTTTTATTCATAGAGAAAAATATAACCATAGGAATTTTAGTATTAAAATGATAGAAAAGGTTAGGAATTATAAGGAAAGAATAATTAAAGAATGTAATTATATAAAAAAAATTAAATCCTGTGTTAAATAAAATAAATGGTATATAAAGGTGTTAAAAGGAATGTATTAAACAATGTGTTTTAAAAAGTTCTATGAAAGTATTTAAATAGGAGCATATTTAAATGTTTTAAGGTATTTATTTGTAATGGAATTGGTAAAATGGAATTGGTAAAGTATAAAAAAAATATAATGTAATATAAATGAAAAAGAAGTTTATAGGTAATATTTAAAAAATTATTTTCTTTGTTATTTTTATAGTTTTTATAATTATTTAAATAAATTGATTTGTAATAGGAGTTATTAATAATGGATAAGGAAATAGAAAGTGGATGTATTATTTAATGGTATAATATGTATGATTATTTATTTTAAATTTTTATAATACAATTTTTGGTATTTATGTTAGAGTAATAAGATGTATTTGTATTTTTATTTATTCAATTGTTCTCTGTGTATTTTGTAGTTTTGCCTTGAAAATGATTGTAATTTAAAAAAACAATCGAAACGTTGGAATATGGAGATTTTGGAAGGATTTTTAATATATATGATGAAAATAAAAAGTTTTTAAAAAGATTATGGTTAAGATTTATTGATTAAAGAATTATATAAATACAGTAACTAAATAATTAAAAATTTTATCTACTTAGGAGCGCTTTCGATTATCTCAGTAATCTGTGTCAACTAAAGCTTTGTAATGCTAACTTTTCCACAATTCCATGATGTTAACGTTTGCTGCTTGCCTGTTAATTAAGTTATGTTTATATTTGTATATTAGCATAGCTTCTTTATTTTTCTTTTATTGTTATTTTTTTCAATTTGCAATATTTTTAAACTGTTAAAATTGAAGTCAAAACCATAAATACACGATTTATTATGGTCGTAAAAAACATGCTGAAATATCCACTATGCAATTTTGTTTCGATCTCTGAACTTGTTTTAATAATAGCAAGTGTTCTTTAGTTCTTTTTTTCAATATACATTTAGATTCATCTATATATCCACTGCCACACCTACATATCCATTTATAAATGACAATTTTTATTTATAAATGAGGTCATTATCTTTGGAGTTATTTGTTAATTTGTTTAATGTAGGAGGTGTGTAAAATGCAACATCACATATTCCTTTATAACTTTTTCTTATAAAATTTACTTGATCATTTGAAATATATGGGATTGATATCCATATTTTTTTATTAGCAGAAGAATCAATATTATTAAAAATTTTATATTTTGTATTATAATCTCTAATAACATTATATATACGATTATAACTGTAGCCAACATTTAACAATTCAAATATATTTCAATATTTTTGCCTTTATCTGATGGTTATTTGAAAAGATTATTATTTCTAAATAAGAAGGACTTCAAACCTGCCATTTTGTGTGACATTGGCATTTTTGATTTATATGGAATATAACCTCTTTTTACTATTGGATTAATGGTCATACAGTAATCCAGCATGCATTGATTTCTAGTTACTTTAAGATCAAGAAACTGAACGCACATTAAATCTTCATCTGTTTTTATCAACTTTAGGCTTTTTAAACCATTTAATTCTTTATACAACTCATTAATTGTATTTCGTTTACCATATATAAAATCATCATATCGATAATATACAGTAATATTTTTTTGATAATATTCCTTTTTCATAATATTTTCTTCATATGTAGAAATTATAAAATTTCATATTTGAGCAACAGTAGGTAAACCCATGGGCCATGCGGTGCACATTTTATAAAAATCCTTATTAAAAACTGCATAAATATTTTTATCAATAAAATTTAATGTTTCAGTTATAAATTTTATTATTTTCATGTTAACATTTTTTAATCTTAATGTATTGAAGATAATTTTGATACATGCCAATCGATCAATTTATCCATACATTACACTAACATGTAGAGTACATATAATGTCATTAACATCGATCTTAACGTTACAGATATTACTAACAATCAAATGAACATATTGTATATTTACCAAAACCAAGAATTTCTTGCAGCATTTTTTCAATTAAACAACGCGTTTCATAATAAAATGCCCCCCCTTCCAATCAACCATTAAACACAATGATTCTTTTTTATCCAGTTTTATATTTGAAAAAAAAAACTTAGGAAATATTGCAGCAAAAGGATAAATTTTATAATAAGTACTATTATCAATCACTTTATTTTTGGCTTTTTTAAAAATGTTATTAATAAATTGAATACGTAAATTTTCTATATTTACTCTATCAACTTTCATAAAGTTAATACTCTTTATTTGAGTAATTACTTTGTCTTCATAATCAGATTTTAATAACAAACACATTCTGAGGCCCTTGTCTTCTTTTATACAAATTAAATTATTCTCTGATGTAAATTTTTTAAATTTAGATATTTGTACGTTTCAATCGTAATTTCTTTTATAATTAAACTTTTTTTGTTTAACTTTTTTTACTAAATCACTACAAATTTTTAAATCAGATTTAATTCTGCTTAAGGAATTTTCAATCGAAGATTTCAATTCTAGATCAGTGTCTTCCCACTGACTGCCAACATATTTTGCACCAAGTTTTAATATATGTTTTTGTTAAAAATCGAGATCCTTATTCGACAAATTAACGTAATTATTATCTTGAGATTGACTTTTAAGACTCTTCTAATACAAAAAGTTGATTTTTCTATCAAATTTCATACACATTTTTTTATAATATCGATTAAATAACATTTGACAGTTACTTTTAAAATTAAACAAATCATCTCGGTTATTTAAGCCAATTAAATAATTTAAACTTTTTAAATATTGACTTTTATCAAATATTAAATGTTTGCACATGGAAATTATACTTCGTAATACAATCATTTTCATATAGCAAATCGTATTCAAAGTCAATTTACAGGACATATTAACTTTTATATTACAGCAATACAGATATATTTTAAATCCTTTGCAATCATATAAAAACTACAATCTACATTTTAAGTCAATTATTTTGAAAGTTACCTTTTGCCATTCTTTAACAATCCACATTTCATTTCTCGTATTAAATTCTATTAGTATATATGTAATATTATTTGATGTCTGTATTTTTAAAGCAATATACATAATTATATAACAATATTTGTAAATACAGTAACTAAATAATTAAAAATTTTATCCAGTTAGGAGCCCTTTCGATTATCTCAGTGATCTGTGTCAATTAAAGCTTTGAAATGCTAACGTTTCCACAATTCCATGATCTTAACATTTGCTGCTTGCCTGTTAATTAAGTCAAGTTTATATTTGTATATTGTACCAGTCAAGCTAGCACATTCGCGCAACAGAATCCAGAGTCCAAGCAAAGATACCAAGCCGACCAGTATGAGATGGGTAGATCTCGAGACTGACCGCACTTCAACTCCTTCACCTGTGCTTCAAGACTCACGACCCTACGGATGACCACCTTGAAGATACATATAGATATCTTTTTAACCACGAGCCGACATAGGTCAGGGAGAAGCAATGAGACTCATAACAAAAAATGGAATTTATCCACTATATATATTTAAAACTAATTAATGCATAGGAAATCACATATATAATATAAATAATTTTGAATTGGACTGAAATAAATAAGATCGAGAGCAGAGTAATTTATTAAATTGTATGTTTATTTTTGCAGATTAAATTTTACGATTTTTAGATATACCATTCTTGCATTTTACAATTAAAATGCGCGTAGCATCTAACATTTTTGGAGAGCGCTTTAACATTCTCTCCTTACAATTAAAATTATTTTACATTTGTTGCACTATTTGATGAAATTAAATATTGTTTTCATCATTTGCTTTATTATCTCATTGATCAGTCACTGCATTGTAGCTATGGGGCAGATTATGCTAATCCCTCTTATTTCATGGTTTTCAGCTAAGTAATCAGACGAAGCCTTGTTTTCACATATGTGTGAGACATTTAAAGTCAAATTTATCTATAATATTATTATTTCAAACTATTTTACATGAGACCGAAACTAGCTCTTGAATATGTCAGACAATGGCTGAAACTTAATTTAAGGGAGGAAGAGTTGGCAACAAAAGAACCAATGCGCGATAGCGCTGGTAAACAGTTAGAATAAATGTTGCTCTACGGATGGATTAATATTTAGGGTTTTGTGATCAACACCGGAGCCCTATGACCGATCGCCATGCTGCTAAAAAGGGTTGGGGTAGCTAACACTATTGCCTGGAATTTGACGTCAGGTCTTATTAGTGTGCGACCCAAGGAGTGTAAGAGGGATGGCCGTTCCGAGTCCCATCTTAAAGAAAAACGCAACATAACGAGAAAGTTTAAATGTATAATAAAATTATCACATCCGCCAAGCAAAAGAGTTGAAATAATTTAATATTTAGCCACGAGAACGATAGCTAATCAGTGTAATCATTAGCGCCAACTCTAATCTAGCATTTTAATAATCATATGCTATACGTGGGCGTACTTTTAAATATTCTTTGCTTTCTAGTTTCACTCTCAAATAACACATTTGATTACGCGATTAATAAATAAAAAAAAAAGGGAAAAAGTATATTTGGAGGGCTTTTACAAAATGACATAAATAACAAATATACTTATTCAAGGCTTGGATATTGCTTAGTGAAAATTAAATTGAAATTTACTTTGGGTTAAAACAAGATTCCCATTTTAAAATTGCCAACAAATAATTAAATAATCAAGGTCAAAATAATAATCAGCACATAGCCAATTCTTGACAGGTATTTAAGAGGGTTTCGAAACAGCGTGCATTAAGCTACGATAAATAATTGTTAAATGAAGAGGGGTCATTCTCTCTTCTCTTTATTATTAATATTGAATGCCCGCTGTTTCGAGGCATTAGCATATAATTTATATTTTAAAATAAAAAAATAAAGAAACCATAGTCACAACTGCAGTGAGAAAATTGAAAATAAAATTATTAAAATCATTTAGTTAGGAAACATTGGAAAGTAGGTCAGAATTATATAATTAAACTTAAGAATAAAATTTTACATTTAGCAATCTACTTGAATTCAAGATTTTAGAATTAAAATAAATTTTATAAGTCTAGACTTAAAGAAAAATTAAGATATTGAACTGCAGTTAGAAATGGTGATGTTACCGGTCATCTTGTAGTACTTGAGCTGGAGTTACGGGAGTCTTTGTGGCGGCTTGCGGCATCATCTTCTTCCCACGGTTAGAGCGGAGATGTTATGGTGGCATACTGGTGATGGTGGTTTTTGGATGGAAGTAAAAACTCGTCGCCTTCACTCTGGAGCCTAGCCAAGGCTGCCTGTTTTAGCCCGACATTTTCTCTCGAACAGATATAAAAATTATTCACTTAACTGGATGTCAAAATGTTCACGGTTGCTTTTGGGTTCAGGATACACGCTGGATTCAAAAGCTTAAAGATGATCAAAGAAGGCAAAAATTCACAGATGTAGCATTCAAGCTGTAAAGATTTCAAAAAATTCAAAGCTGTCCAGGTTTCAAAAAAAGTAAAGATCTAAGATGGCTCCTCCACTTTACATGGCCTTTTTAAAATGATCGCCTTATCAGCCCACACACCTTGGAATTTCCTCTCCATCAAGATTACAAAATTTTTTTTATTTGCTTATGAAATTAGTGGTTGATTTCAACCACGCTGACATACCTTTTAGGTGTTATAACTTTTCTCTGATTATCAAATTTTTAATTAAATCGAATTTTAATCAGTTTAATCCGATATTAGATTTTATTTTAATTAGGAATTTTGTTCTGATTTTATAATTTCTGTGTAAAATCTCTGCTGTAAACTTATTTTTAATTAGCGAGGTCTCCAAAATATTTTAGAATCAATTAGCTAGATTATTTTAAAATTGGCTTTTCTTTTTAGAAACCTAAGGCAGGTGCAGCATATACTGATACAATTGTTTACAGCAAAAACTTTACTATACTTTTAATTCTACGAAAATACTTTTATTTTTAGAAAAAAAATCTTTTTTCTTTTTAAAAAGAAACTTGTCAGCGCATTGGCAATCAATCACCCTTTCACTGTGTTTTTACATTAAATTGGTTTATAATAAAAATGAAACTTAAAATTTAATAAATACCTCAATCACGCCACTAGGCTATATATATTCAATATAGGTGGATTATATCCCCACATACGAATTTAAATAATGAATTATTAAATTGACGCTACATTATTACTGTACTAAAATAGTTTAAAAATATTTCGCGATAAAATTATACGCTATAACTCTGGCAATACTATTCAATTATAGCGTTCTTTCGTATGTGCGTATATAATGCTGTTTATATAGCCGTGATTGCAATTTTTAGCCTACAAATCTTAATTTAGACTTATTAAACAGGTTTGAACTTAGCACAGACGAGTGGGTTATTAGGATGGTTGGTGAAACGGTTGAGGGATTTGAAGACAACCGTTTCAATATTAACAAAGCTTCCTTTATTTTTCTTTTATTGTTATTTTTTTCAATTTGCAATATTTTTACATTTAAAATTGAAGTCAAAACCATAAATACACGATTTATTATGGTCGTAAAAAACAGGTGCTGAAATATTATCCACTATGCAATTTTGTTTCGATCTCTGAACTCGTTTTAATAATAGCAAGTGTTCTTTAGTTCTTTTTTTTAATGTACATCTAGATTAACCTATATATCCATTGCCACACCTATATATCCATTTCTAAATGACACAATTTTTATTTATAAATGAGGTTCTATGTAGCATCCAGGAATAAGTCCATATATGAATGATAGAAAGATATTTTTCAATTGGTGTCCATCTCTATAATAAATTATTTTTTCAAACTGTTTTGCACTTATTGGTAGCAGTATAATAGATTTGAAATTTGAAGGACCTGATTTATTTTCTGATTTATGAATCTGAGTTATTTTTGAGAATTTCCAACAATCAGGAAGTGCTGATGTTTTTAATATATACTAATGTGGGTATCAATAATTTTATACAACCTTTTGTAGATGAATTCTGGTATATTATTATTGTTAATAATACTTTTTTTATTTTCATATATCTAATAGTATTTGTGATTGCTCCAGCATTTATTTTATGTTTATTATGTTATCATTTTGTAAAAGATTATCTATAAAAGGATATATATGTGAATTTTCATCAGTGTTATCCTTTAAGCAGAGAAATATTCCATGAATTTATCAGGTTTAATATCTTCATTATAGCATTGTTGTTTTTTAAGTGGTCTTTCATATAGTCCCAAAATGTATTAGCGTCTTTACAAATATTATTTTGTACATTGTCCACTTATAAAATATAATCTTGACTCTCCAGTTTTTTACTGTAATGGACTGTAGTCTGAACATATGGTGAACCTATGTATTTGTGCCTAATATGTAACAGAGTGAATAACGTTTAAAATGGTATATCCAGAACCTTTTACTTACAGGTCCTATTACGACTCAGAGTTCTAACTCAGTGTAGACATTTGCTTTTAACTCTGCTCAAGGATAGTTTTAAACAGGATGACAATAATGGGTCCTCTATATAGATCCCTAATGGCTTTTACTAATGAATATATTTTAAAAAATCTGTATATATGTGTAATAGCTATTCTGATGAGTGAAGTATGAATGATGCTTGATAATCTAGAGACCAGAGAAACAAAGATTTTTAACTTCAAACAACAAATATTTATTAACAAATCTAGGTTAAATTTATAATATTTATAACTCAATAAGAATATATACATGAATAAAATAAAGTATTGATTTATTTTTATTCTATTAAGACTAGCTGTGATTTAAATATAAAAATATTAATCAAAATAAAATTATAAAATTATAATTCATAATATACAATGATTACTTTGTTTGTGTCCTTTAAATGTATATTAATGTTGTATCTGTGAATTGCTAATTTGTGTATTGTTCATTCATGAGGCGGTTAATCATTCAAACAAGAAAATGTTCTCATATATACTTACTTATTAATTAGTTTGATTTTAATATATTAATTGTCTAATAAATGTAAATATTTAAAATCTTACCTTTTGTCTTTAAGTCATTGTCCAGTTTAATTTAAGCATTCAATTACGCTAATATTTTATTTATAAACATATAATATATTTACTTATACCTTGAGTTGTGTATTTGTATTTTCCTCTCCCTATAAAAATTTAAACAAACGGGTTCTTTTTTAAAAAAAAAAAGTTTGCTATAAATGAATAAAAGGGTGAGAAAAACTTATAACCCAACTCTCAGTATACATTAAAAAAAAAAAAAAATTAAAAATTTTAAATCATTAAAATTAAATGAAATCTCAGAATTCTTTAAAAACAATAGCAAGTTAAATTTTCAAGAATGACTTCAGTGTTCTTAGCAGATAGTGTCTTTGTTTTATTTATGCATATTAAATCATATTAAACATTCCAAGCATTAACAATTCCCATGACAAAATCATTCCTGGGCTTTTGATTTTATAGCCATCGCCTTTCCAATTCCATCACCAGATCATTCCACGCTGATTTAAACATTAAACATACCAATGGGTATTATACCCCATAACGATCTAATGACACGAAGGAAGCAGAAAGATCCCACGACAATTAATTTAGCAAGATTGCATCATTAGATTTTATATATACACGTATAAGTAGTTATCTATAAGTTTATTTTTTTAAAGCTTGGGTTGTAATATAAAAATGAATGCTATTTATATGCAGTTTTATATATGTATGAGATGCATGATAATAAATTTCACTTTAACAGAAATACAAATAAGTATTAATAAAATTCTATGTCATTATTAGTTGGCTTTATCTTTTACAAGAAACATTTTATAGTAATTATATTTTTGAGGACGATAAATAAATATGAAGCTCTCAGAATTTATTTGAACAAACAAAAGTTCATCACTTAAACAATGTCTTTTTTTCTTTTTTAAAATATTTTACACTAATAAATAATGAAATTCCAAATATTGAACAGTTCTTTTTTTAATAACAAAAGTAAATCATAATAACTAATATAATAACAGTTAAAATATTTTTATTCTACAACTTTAGTTTACGTACTCCATTTGAACAAAAAAAAAAAAACAACTAACAAAACTAAAAATTACTGTTGCTTAGTTTTTTTTCACGTTCCAAAATCAACAAATGTTTACTCTATTTTTAATTTTTTCAACAAAAGAAACTTGTTTAATAAAATTTAATGTCAGATATTTTCTTTATTATTTTTGTCATGTCATGATTTAAAATCTTACACCTTCATGTATAAATGTGTGTATGTAGATATTTTATTCTACATTTAATAAAAAATTAATTAGTTCATTCCTTCATGAATGTATGGTTATGTTTGTATATGTATGTGTGGGTCACCAAATGTTTTAAAATTATGTTTTAAAAGTTGGCTGCCTATCTAAACTTTATACATGTTTTATTTTATTCATTGAAAATATCAAATTCTTCAAAATTTAATCTAATCAGAAATGTTAAGAATATAAAACATCAATTACTTATTATTATTTTTTATAAGGATTGGGCATCACCTCACATTTCCCCCACCCTTAAAAGGTTAAAATTTAGCCTATTGTCAAAATTTTAGCACATGAACAAAGGTTTGGATGGTTATTGTGTTGGATAATTTTAGTCTTTTTAAATAAAGGAGAGTTCTAATACTGTTGTACTTATTTTAATTTACTCATTAATATTCATTTGCTTTTTATATAACTCATTCTTGTTAGATTCATATCCTTATCTTTTTCATCTTAACATTGAATTACTGTCATCCTTAACATTGTTCCTACCATCTTTACCAGAATTACTAACTATATGATGGGTGAATATTCTGAAATTCGACTGGTTAAGTGTCTCTGTTCCAGAAGGCACATATTTGGTTTGTCAGCCTATATCCTGCTCCCTAGGAGTCTTATTGGATTTTTATAAGGTCTGAAATAAATATGGGATTCCCACATTGTATGGGTGAATTCCCACATCTCAGCCAATTCTAAGACACCTCAATGAAATGCTTCAACATTAATTTGAGTGTATCCTCATCACATCTACCTACTTTAGCCATTTACTCACGAACAATACTATCTTTTGCATTATAATATATTTGCTCATACACATTTATATTTTTTTTATAAACTCCACTTTTATCTACTTTAATCATGATCATCTGTTTATGAATAACTAAGCTTCTATATTTGGCAGTTCTTTTTAACAACCAATGTATGGCTATAATATCCAAGCATTATAACTTCCTTTTATCTGATCTCCATCAATATTTAACCAAAATGCATTTGTGCCAGCTTGTTTCACAATAGCATATAGTCCAGCATATTGTTGACAAAATACATGGGTTATGTGTTCTCATAAAAACATTGTCTCCAATCTTAAAGTGATGTTTCCTTTTTTTCATATTCCTATTTCTAAAATTGGATTTATTAATTAATAGTTGGTGAGCCATTTGAATTTTAGTTTCTATGTCGTAGTGATGACATTCAATCCGAGGTTGGTATTTTACAAATAATGAAGGAATAGGTTGGTTAAAATGTAGTTGGATGGGTGTGAATCCAGTAGATTCATTTGCACCCCAATATCTGTCTGCTTCACCCACCCCCTATACTCATTCTTTAGGTAAGTCCTGATCAAACAGCTAAGCTCCCGCATTATGCAAATGCAAGGGTTTGATTGTGGATTTCTAATGGAAGTGAGCATGTGTTTGATTTGTAGTTTCTCCACCCATCTTTTTCATTCCTTAGATAGGAAAAGTGTTCCATGGTCTGACAAAATAGTTTTAGGTTTTCCTATATTGGGGAATTGAAGAGTGTTTAATACCCTGATTGTGTGTCTGGTATTAGCCTGGGGTATAGGTTAAGCAGAGACGTATTTTGGAAAGAGATCATAAGCAACCAAGAGATACCTTTGCTTATTGAATGGAGGTAATGCTCCATAATCGATTGCCAAGATCTCATTTGGTCTTTCAAGAATTATAGATTTTAATGCCTTGCTATAATTTTGGTTTACTGGCTTAGCTTTTAGGCATGCTAGACAATCCTGGAGTGTTCTCAAGATATCTTTATACATGCCTGGCCTGTAAAACCAAGTTTTCATAGTATGTTCTGTTTTACGGGCACCGTAGTGTCCATACAAACAGTGAATATACTTTATGAATGGAGCGCGTAAAATTGTAGGTATCATTACCTTCCACTCTACAGTATTTGAATCAATTTGATAGAACAAGACCTGATTTTCTATCTGATATAGTGTAAGATTCTTGGGCACATTCAAAACTTCCTCTTCTTTTAGGGCTCTTATGATTAAGTTTAAATTTGGATCTTCAAATTGTAATTTGGGTAACCTCTTTCCAACTCATTCTCTACATTACTATCAGTGGTTAGGTCGACATTCGTTATGTAGACATATACAGATAGATGGTTTTGATCTGACTGACATGGATTCCTACTAAGTATCTCAGCTACTATGCTCTCGGATCCTTTGCAATATCTCATGGTGTAATTAAATTTCTGCAACAGCAGACTCCACCTAACTAGGCAACTGTTGGTCAAATAGCTGTGGTTCAGGAATTCGAGGCTTTTATGGTCTGTGACCACTATCATCTCAGATCCGAGAAGCATCTTTTGGACCTTCTGGAAGGCCCACACTATAGCTAGTGCCTTTTCAGTTACTGTATAATTCAACTCTGGACCTTTCAGGAGTCTACTGATAAAGTAGAGGATGCTTGGTTGTCCATCCTCCTGGATTTGGGATAATGTTACCCCTAAACTGAAACCACTACTGTCAGTTTGAATGACAAATGGTTTATCAAAATCAGGGAAGGCCAAATTATTTGTTGTAAAAACCCCATTTTGATATTTTCAAACACGCTCTCCTGTTCCTTGGTCCAATTCCATTGCTCTTCTTTCCTGATTAGTTTGAATAAAAGTTCCATGTGGTCAGCAAATGTTTTGCGGAAACGGTTGTAAAAATTACACAAATCTATGAATGACCGAATTTGCTTTTTGTTAGTAGGCCTAGGAAAGTTTTGAATGGCGGAGATCTTATCTGGATGTGGTCTTATCCCATTACAACCTATGATATGACCCAAGAAGACTACCTGATTAGATGCTAGGGTACTTTTCTTGAAGTTGATTGTTATTTTGTGAAAGCACTCCTGGAAAAATGTTGCAAGTTGTTGCTTCAACAAGATTTTCTTCAATGGTGGACGATGCGATAATCACATCATCCACCGAAATGGTTATGATTCGTTTAATCTCAGGATCTAATTAGACCAGCACCACTATTGATCAACCCAAATGGCATCCTATTGAACTGATAGGTAAAACCTTTGTACCGAAAAGCAGTATACTGGAAATCATCAAGATGAAGCTTGATCTGCCAATAGGTGGAAGTCAGATCAAAGATAGAAAATACTTTCTTGTTTCCAAATCTCACAAACAACTCGTGAATGGGTGGTGAAATATTTCTGTCTGGAACAGTAACTTTGTTTAGCTGCCGAGAATCCAAACAAAATTTCATTGACCCATCTTTCTTTTTCACAGTTACAACTGGATTGCAGTAAGGTGAAGAGCCTTTGGAAATGATTCTCCAATCCAGAATTTTGTTGATCTGTTAGCATATTTCCTGCCGATATTGGTACGCATAGGATACGATCTGGATTGAAATGGTTCATCTTCCTTCAATTTAATTCTCTATTGGAACCCAGCTATAACTCCTGGAATCTCCGAAGAAATTGGGTTTAACTGATTAATTATAGATCGTAACTCTCCCACATTTTCGCTATCTAATAGATTGGACTCTGCGAGTTTATTATCTATAAGTGCTTCGGGAATATTTCATACAACACAATCAACTTTAGGTAGGCCATATCTTGGAAGCAATGTCATCTCCAAGACCTCATCATCAATCCTAATTATTTTATTGGAGAAATCAATAATAGAAGAGGGTAAGTGTAGGAAGTCTGCCTCTAGTATGACATCATGGATTAAACCATTTAATATCAAGAACACATGATAGAGGTTTGCTTGACCAAACTTTATTTCAATCCAAGTTTGTTTCTGCACAAGCTTTGTCTTGCTATTGTTAACCATGGTAACCTATACAGATTTCATGGGTAAGATTTTAACTTGGGGGTTCTTATTTAGAACCTTCTTGTACAGTTGGTCTCAAATGACAGAAATCTGGCTAACAGAGTCTAACAAAGCTTTAACCAGCAAATCTTCAGACAAAGCCTCTATCATGGGACAGCTCTGCAAAGCAAAGTTGGGTGCCTTGTCTTTCCACGAACATGTCATATTGATTGTTTCTCCATCTATTATTGGTACTTGTTCCTCATTGTATTTTTGGTTCCTTGAGGTGAGGAACTAATCCTCAAGCACCTTTCTAGTTTAGTTTCTGCTTAGTGTTGGATGCATGATTACTGCATCCTGGTTTTGGTGAACTGTTTGGGGTACTAGGAAAATTTGTCAATGACTTGCCATTATTGAATCTATTTCTCTTGGGCAACCACACATTTGGTGCATTGATTTGATTGGCTTTCTTTTTCCAGTGTCTGGGATCATTGTTGTTTTTTTCTTACGATAAAATAAGGCATTAACATCTGCCTCATTTTTCCCCGTCTCTGGTGTCCTAGTGGATAAATTAGCATTATTCATATCAATACTGTTTAACAATTCAGCAACCTGCTCAATATTCCTAGCATTTGCACACATCAGTGATTGCTCTATACATAAAGGTAAATTCCCTTTAACTATTCGATGATTTCCGTTTCCCTAAAACAATATATGTTCAAAGAACGTAGCTTGGTAACTTGTCGCCTCAAAAACTTTGTTAGTGTTTCCCCAGTTGCAGACTTATATTTTTCCTGGGAAAGTTGGTACAAAATGGCTTCCTGTCTATCTCTGTTCCAAAAATGTCTAACCAAGTATCTGGTAATCATCAAACTTGGATGGAGTCTGGAACAATGACTCCCACCACATTAAGGCATCATCTTGGAGGTGACTATATTAGATTTATAATTTTTTCACTTTCAGACAAACTTGTATTTACCATGAAATAAAGCTTTAAGCTTCTTAAATGTTCATTTGGAGCTTCATTATTGAAACCTTTAAAAACTTTCAGCTTCACAAATTGGTTAATAGCATTTATCTGTGTGGTAGTAACATGAGTCTTATTCATTTACTGTGTACTTATTTGTGAATTCATTAGAGAATGATTTACATCAGCTTGACATTCATCTGGTTGTGTTTCATCTAGATGAAATTCATGGGGGCCATCTGCTTCAGATATCATATGAGATTGAAAAGTGGATTCTTCATTTGTGTCATTTGCTTTTGGTAAATTGCTAAAAGCTACTTTCAAATGTGCCACATCATGGTTCCAATCTTCTCGGTCATTTTGGATCTTCTTTTCAGTTCCTAATTGTGGTTTCATATGAATTGGTATCTTTGAGTTAATTTGGAACTTATCTCTTGATGACCATTGCTTCATAGCTTCATCTAAACTATCAATTCGACTGTTTCAGTGGTTCTCTCCGTAAGTTTTTCTAACATTGTTTTGCATAACAGAGCATCTGTTTCCATAGAAGATATCTTATGTCCAAGCTGTTGTAAATGGTGATACACAGCTTGCATCATTTTCTCTTGAGGCTCCTTTTCTGCACTTTGTTTAATCTGGAGTTGGCCTAATTCCATCCGTATGCCTTCCAAATCTCCTTGAACTTTTTTCTTGTGATTTTTTTGACCCTGCCTCATTTCATCTTTAGTGGATTCCTGGGCTTGGTGTACCTCCTTAATATTGTTATCAATTTGGGTGGTAATGCTTTCTTTAAACCCAGTAAATCGCTCTTGACACTGCAAGTTCACTACATCTATATTTATTTTCGTCTCTTCTACATTTCGCTTCAATTCTGTACTACTGTTATGCACTTCATTCATCTCTGAAGATAACCGCTCCATGGCTGTAGAAAATTTTATTTCAATGCCACTGATTCTTTTCTTAACCTCATCCAATTTGTCAATATCAGCCTTAGTTACCATGTTGCTCATTTCAGCCTTGATTATACCCATCTGACCACTCATGGCATCCATCCGACCATTCATGTCAGCCTTGACTGTATCTATCTGACCACTCATGCTATCCATCTGATCATTCATCCGGCCACTCATGGCATCCATCTGACCATTCATGTCCACCTTGACTATATCTATCTGACCACTCATGCCATCCATCGGACCATTCATGTCAACCTTGACTATATCTGACCACTCATGTGTACCGGTCGGTTTCGTCTGTTCATATAACAAGATCTAGCATCTAGGCAAAAGTACCTCGAATCCAATCCTGTGCAAGATACATAGGTCAGGAACATTCATGAACTCTGCCCTATTTGCCTATTTTCCAGATCTACCAACTTATGAGCAACAATTCCAATGATACTGATCTAATTTATCTCTACCCCGCCGGCATCACAAAGTCGTGACACAAAAAGACTCTTATTCGAACTTTGTTGATGTCTAGAATATTATAATTAGCGATTTTCGATCATCTAGTAAGTGAAACCTTTTTACATTACATCAAAATTATTTCTATTCAATAAATGAAACAATGACTTAGATATTTAGAAAGATATAAAATTTATTAAATCAACTTGGAATATATATGATTGCAAACGTTATTGGTGTTACAATGTAAATAAAATGGGTGTTTATCTCCCTTGGACAACATTAACCTCTCTTACAATACTATATAATGAACATATTGAATCATCAATAACAAATAATTCATGGCTTTATTCTATTGCGGCTATTTATATGTCAATAATTTATCGATTGACTGGGACACATAAGATTTTTAATAATAGCGCTAGACTACGGTACCTAAAGTTATTTGAATCCACCAGTAATAAAAACAACAGCATTCATACCAATACGTAAGTTTATTAAGTTGGATGATAAGGGTAATTTTATTTAATTAATACTTGCATTTGCTATATAAGAACGTGTGTGTGGGAAGCTAATTTGGGAAATAATAATAATGGCAGAAGTGTCGTATCTGAAAGTGTGAATGTAATATATATTAAAAAATGGCAATCCATTTAGTATAATCATAACAGTACGGTTTAGGAGAATTAATAGGCTTTTAACAAGAACAAAATATGGGAGAGCGGTACGTGTATGAGGGCAATGGAACGATCTATTCTAAGATCTAAGAAGATGCTTCAATTCACCGTTAAAGAAATGCGACTCTCTGCAAACGTCGGCAGGGTCGGGTCATAAACAACTAAGAAGGCGCTTTATTGAATTGCCATAGGCTGGACTTTTGCCAGAGCGAACCCTATGCAACAATATCTCGCGCTGAAGAAATCCAAAGAGGTTTGCCAAACCTTGTCCTTGGCATTAGAAGTAAAAGTGAACGAAGCACAAAGATATATATATCACGAAAGGCCGGTATACACGTAACGCTTGCATTAATATAAATATATAGATATTTAGCTAAGGAATAAATAATTATCGCCTATCTTTATTAATAAAAACCCCTCGTACCGGTATGATTTGATTACTACGTGGATGTGGAAGAATTACAGTTAATGCTAATATAATATAGCTCATAGAACTAAACGATCCCCCCCCCCCTTTTATATTACTTTGAATTACACATAAACTTCCCACAACGTATGACTAATATAAATCTTTGGTTTTGAATGCTTTAATAAATAGATAATTTTCATAGGATTAAATATATATAAAATTGGTGGCGGTTAGTGATTTCATGAAAGTAACATTAATTCAATTCATATAAATATATTTAAAGTTTTTAGAAGTGAGCGCTATTATTTAATTAATAAAAAACACATTTCTAAGAAAACAGATTTTGCTTAGTTTTTTCGAAAATAACATTGTACAATAATTATCAAATTCTGATTTTATTTCCCCAGACTGGCAGGCTCCCGCTATACTAGGAATAACAAATTTGTTTTCAAAACTACTAGGTTAATTACCCTCTGAAAAGTAAGGAGGGTTTTCTTTTATTAAAAGAGATAGCGTAAGCATTTGCGATTCTGGGGGAAAATTATCGACATATAATTTAGTATCTGAAAGTATAAAACATAATAATAAGAATAAAATATTGCCGCATAGACGTGACATTAAGTACTAATAATTATTCAGGAGAGGTTTAATGTAGGAGAGATTACAGCTAAGTTATATAGAGAGAAGAAAGTACAATTGATAAAAGGTAAGAATTCATAAATTGATTCATAACTAATATTAAATTTTACAAATGAAAGCTTTACAAAATGTTTAAAGAAATAGATAAGTGAGAGTTAAAATTATTCACACTAACTTTAAGAGTCTAGCAGCATTTGAAATTGTTACCTCTGTACAAACTTGGCTGTTCTTTTGATGATTTCGGATTCCCTCGGAGAACTAGATCTAGTTTGTTAAGCAGTTATTCAGGCAGGTAGTAATTTTATGATTTAACGAACAGGCATATAAGTATAGTCTATGAGTATCGGGGTCCATGGGCACAGATTGCAGGGGCGGCCATCTCGAATGACGAGAAAGGCGATTTAGATTTACTCAGTACACATTGAAATTAACGAGCGCAAATTTTCTTGGTGACTGCTCTCCTTGACTGTCCTCTTTTCTCTCCTAAAAATAATTTGTAATTATCCCATGCCTTGGTATTTTTGGAATCCCTTTCTGATTGGTCATTGCAATCTAATTTCCTAAAGAATTCGTATACAAGCTTTTACCCATTGTGATGGAAGATGCCATTGTTAGATAAGCATTCAAACTTTAATTAATTTTGATAAAAGAAAATGTTTGTAACAAAAGTAAATCAATTAAGTTTAGTTTCTAATTTTGATTTTAGAGAAACTTTTAATTAAAGTTATGTTAGAATATTATACAAGATTACGCTTCTCACCTTTAACTAATTTTGACTAATTACAATCGCATCTTCCATATTGGATTTAAAAGAAAAGTATAGTTTAATGACAAAAAATAATTTAAAAACACAATTTTATAAACTTACATGTAACGAACTTTTCCACTAAATATTTACTCAGTACCTTTGTCTCTACAATATCAGTAGATATCTGAGCTGCAATTAACAAACAATTAATACAGAAATTATAATATATTTTGATATTATAAGTCCGTTATAATTAATCCCCCATTCCCTATTGCGTATACGAATTTTTAAATGCTATATTTATTAATTTTATTTTGCATGTTTAAATTCAGATATTTATGCCAATATCTTCGTTAATAAATATGTTAGTTAATATAACTCAAACAAAAGGATACAAACAAATGTGTTAGTGAGTGGAATATATGTGCAAGCATAGGGTTTGAATTTAGGTTGGTAGCGGAAGATTGGAAGTGGGCTGTGAAGCGCAATCTGAATCTCAGATTCCGCTTCATTTTCCCGGACTTACAATTGATAAAAAAAAAATGTAAAAAAAAAATATCTTACTTGCTGTTCCGGTGACAAAAGAACAACCTGGTTTGAAAGGAGTACGTAATTTATTTGTATATATATAAAAACAATTACCAAATTAATGCTAGCCCCATTTTTTTCTTTGCTGCTATATGCTAAAAAAATCTTAACCTATCTATCACTGAGTGCAAAACAATATTCATATTTTCCTTTTTTAAAAACGTGGTTCAAATTCCTTATCTATCCGTCTGTGATCTATTGTTCTGTCTTATTTTTAATATTTTCCCCGATCAGGAGGTTCAAATGGCTTTTTATTGAGGGTTTGGTCACCCTGCCAGAAGTTAGGTTGATCATGAGAGGTTGCTTGGTTTCTAGCTGGCTCAACTTTCCGTATTCTTTCATGAGGTTCTTTGTTGATGGGCGTGTAGTCAATGGTGGTGAGGAATTGTGCCATTTCCTCAATTTTCCTTATTCGGCATCCAACCATCATTTGTTGTATGTATGGTGGCATATTTTGTTGTATTGCACGGATAATCTGGGTCTCTGTAAATGGGAATGCCGTCAGAGACCGGAGACGTGCCACTTGCCTCAAAAAAAAACTGTGTGTGTTTCCTTGTTGGCCGATCCATACATTTCTTTTAAAACCGAATGATAAATGCCGTCCTGGCGCTCCTCGCTCCAGAAGGTCCTTAACAGAGCTGCTGCATACTGTTCAAAATTCAGTGGCTTGTCTTCATGGCTTTCCCACCATGATTTTGCATATCCATTGAGATAGTGAATTGCCAAAGCTACTTGATCCGGTGCTGAGATCTGTTGGAATCGAAACAATTCTTGAAGACTCTCAATATGCGCTTTTGGATTTTCTCCAGCATCCCCTTTGAATGTTTTCACTTGGATGAACTTCGCCATGTAGGCTTGTGCATTTGAGATCTGTCCTATGGGCATAACATTTGATGTCCTATCAACGTGGTGTTCCTGTACTGGTCCTAATGCGTCAGGTTTGAACTCTGATGAAATTTTCACTGCGCTGCTTTTTAGTTTATCAATTTCACCTCTCAGTTCCTTTAGCTGGTCTTGAAACTCCGTCTGTGTTTCCCGCACATTTAAAATGATCCTCTCTTGTTCTTCATGACATTTCAGTTCATCACCCAAACGTTCATTTATTTGACTTATAGCTATGTGGTGGGCAGCATTCTTGCTGTTCTATCACACTTCGTGTCATCATTAACTCTCCAGTCATTTTGGATACTATAGTTTTAGTTTCTTCTTTATGCTCCTCCAAGAGCCCTTCGACTTCAGTATGAACCTTTTCGTAGCCTCTCCTGCAGTCTGCTCGCACCTCATCTATTTGCTTTAATATATTACTGTTCATTTCATTACACAGTGATGACATCCACTCCTTCATCTCATTATGCTTGGCTTCGAATTTTTTTTCCATGTTAGTGAAAATATCCATCAACAATGTTTGTAGGTTTAAAGACTAGAGGTAATCTATATAATCACAATCTAAAAGTTGAACAAAATTATAATTATTATTAAACATTTTATTAACACATTTGGTTTGTTTTTAACTTTCTTTCTTATTCAAATTATTTTAATATTTATGCTCACTGTCTGTATTGGCAACCCGAACATATATATATGAGTTGACTTATAAAGATTGTTAGTTATTTTATTATACTTTATTAGAGTTAGATCAGGGGTCTCATTAATCATCATCATCCGTTGAGCTAGTTCCTTGGCGCATAGTCATGTACCGTCGATATATGTCATCCATTGATTGGATCTGAGCTCGTGAGTTGGGTTTGAATTCAGTTTGGTTCGCCTGAGTTTGAATCCGACTTTGAGTTTGGGTTTGTTGATGTGTTGGCTTCTTTTTGACCGGTACATGGTTATGTTTTTTGGCATCCAACCATCATTTGTTGTATGTATGGTGGCATATTTTGTTGTATTGCACGGATAATCTGGGTCTCTGTAAATGGGAATGCCGTCAGAGAAGCTGCCCACCACATAGCTATAAGTCAAATAAATGAACGTTTGGGTGATGAACTGAAATGTCATGAAGAACAAGAGAGGATCATTTTAAATGTGCGGGAAACACAGACGGAGTTTCAAGACCAGCTAAAGGAACTGAGAGGTGAAATTGATAAACTAAAAAGCAGCGCAGTGAAAATTTCAGAGTTCAAACCTGACGCATTAGGACCAGTACAGGAACACCACGTTGATAGGACATCAAATGTTATGCCCATAGGACAGATCTCAAATGCACAAGCCTACATGGCGAAGTTCATCCAAGTGAAAACATTCAAAGGGGATGCTGGAGAAAATCCAAAAGCGCATATTGAGAGTCTTCAAGAATTGTTTCGATTCCAACAGATCTCAGCACCGGATCAAGTAGCTTTGGCAATTCACTATCTCAATGGATATGCAAAATCATGGTGGGAAAGCCATGAAGACAAGCCACTGAATTTTGAACAGTATGCAGCAGCTCTGTTAAGGACCTTCTGGAGCGAGGAGCGCCAGGACGGCATTTATCATTCGGTTTCAAAAGAAATGTATGGATCGGCCAACAAGGAAACACACACACAGTTTTTTTTGAGGCAAGTGGCACGTCTCCGGTCTCTGACGGCATTCCCATTTACAGAGACCCAGATTATCCGTGCAATACAACAAAATATGCCACCATACATACAACAAATGATGGTAGGATGCCGAATAAGGAGAATTGAGGAAATGGCACAATTCCTCACCACCATTGACTACACGCCCATCAACAAAGAACCTCATGAAAGAATATGGAAAGTTGAGCCAGCTAGAAACCAAGCAACCTCTCATGATCAAGCTAACTTCTGGCGGGGTGACCAAACCCTCAATAAAAAGCCATGTGAACCTCCTGATCGGGGAAAATATTAAAAATAAGACAGAACAATAAATCACGGACAGGATAGATAAGGAATTTGAACCACGTTTTTAAAAAAGGAAAATATGAATATTGTTTTGCACTCAGTGATAGATAGGTTAAGATTTTTTTTAGCATATAGCAGCAAAGAAAAAAAATGGGGCTAACATTAGTTTACCAATAAATGTTTTTTTTTTATATATATAAATAAATCACGTACTCCTTTCAAACCAGGTTGTTCTTTTGTCACCGGAACAGCAAGTAAGATATTTTTTTTTTACATTTTTTTTTATCAATTGTAAGTCCGGGAAAATGAAGCGGAATCTGAGATTCAGATTGCGCTTCACAGCCCACTTCCAATCTTCCGCTACCAACCTAAATTCAAACCCTATGCTTGCACATATATTCCACTCACTAACACATTTGTTTGTATCCTTTTGTTTGAGTTATATTAACTAACATATTTATTAACGAAGATATTGGCATAAATATCTGAATTTAAACATGCAAAATAAAATTAATAAATGTAGCGTCTGAAAATTCGTATACGCAATAGGGAATGGGGGATTAATTATAACGGACTTATAATATCAAAATATATTATAATTTCTGTATTAATTTGTTTTATAAAAGTTATAATAATTGTTGTTAATTGCAGCTCAGATATCTACTGATATTGTAGAGACAAAGGTACTGAGTAAATATTTAGTGGAAAAGTTCGTTACATGTAAGTTTATAAAATTGTGTTTTTAAATTATTTTTTTGTCATTAAACTATACTTTTCTGTTAAATTCAATATGGAAGATGCTATTGTAATTAGTCAAAAGTAAATAAAGGTGAGAAACTTTAATTAAAAGTTTCTCTAAAATCAAAATTAGAAACTAAACTTAATTGATTTACTTTTGTCACAAACATTTTTTTATAAAAATTAATTAAAGTTTGAATACTTATCTAACAATGGCATTTTCCATCACAATGGGTAAAAGCTTGTATACGAATTCTTTTGGAAATTAGATTGCAATGACCAATCAAGAAAGGGATTCCAAAAATACCAAGGCATGGGATAATTACAAATTATTTTTAGGAGAGTAAGTAAGACAGTCAAGGAGAGCAGTCACCAAGAAAATTTGCGTTGGTTATTTTCAATGTGTACTGAGTAAATCTAAATCGCCTTTCTCGCCATTCGAGATGGCTTTCCCTGAAATCTGTGCCCTGGATCCCGATACTCATAGACTATACTGATATGCCTGTTCGTTAAATCATAAAATTACTACCTGCCTGAATAACTGCTTAACAAACTAGATCTAGTTCTCCGAGGGAATCCGAAATCATCAAAAGAACAGCCAAGTTTGTACAGAGGTAACAATTTCAAATGCTGCTAGACTCTTAAAGTTAGCGTGAATAATTTTAACTCTCACCTATCTATTTCTTTAAACATTTTGTAAAGCTTTCATTTGTAAAATTTAATATTAGTTATGAATCAATTTATGAATTCTTACCTTTTGTCAATTGTACTTTCTTCTCTCTATATAACTTAGCTGTAATCTCTCCTACATTAAACCTCTCCTGAATAATTATTAGTACTTAATGTCACGTCTATGCGGCAATATTTTATTCTTATTATTATGTTTTATACTTTCAGATACTAAATTATATGTCGATAATTTTCCCCCAGAATCGCAAATGCTTACGCTATCTCTTTTAATAAAAGAAAACCCTCCTTACTTTTCAGAGGGTAATTAACCTAGTAGTTTTGAAAACAAATTTGTTATTCCTAGTATAGCGGGAGCCTGCCAGTCTGGGGAAATAAAATCAGAATTTGATAATTATTGTACAATGTTATTTTCGAAAAAACTAAGCAAAATCTGTTTTCTTAGAAATGTGTTTTTTATTAATTAAATAATAGCGCTCACTTCTAAAAACTTTAAATATATTTATATGAATTAAATTAATGTTACTTTCATGAAATCACTAACCGCCACCAATTTTATATATATTTAATCCTATGAAAATTATCTATTTATTAAAGCATTCAAAACCAAAGATTTATATTAGTCATACGTTGTGGGAAGTTTATGTGTAATTCAAAGTAATATAAAGGGGGGGGGGATCGTTTAGTTCTATGAGCTATATTATATTAGCATTAACTGTAATTCTTCCACATCCACGTAGTAATCAAATCATACCGGTACGAGGGGTTTTTATTAATAAAGATAGGCGATAATTATTTATTCCTTAGCTAAATATCTATATATTTATATTAATGCAAGCGTTACGTGTATACCGGCCTTTCGTGATATATATATCTTTGTGCTTCGTTCACTTTTACTTCTAATGCCAAGGACAAGGTTTGGCAAACCTCTTTGGATTTCTTCAGCGCGAGATATTGTTGCATAGGGTTCGCTCTGGCAAAAGTCCAGCCTATGGCAATTCAATAAAGCGCCTTCTTAGTTGTTTATGACCCGACCCTGCCGACGTTTGCAGAGAGTCGCATTTCTTTAACGGTGAATTGAAGCGTCTTCTTAGATCTTAGAATAGATCGTTCCATTGCCCTCATACACGTACCGCTCTCCCATATTTTGTTCTTGTTAAAAGCCTATTAATTCTCCTAAACCGTACTGTTATGATTATACTAAATGGATTGCCATTTTTTAATATATATTACATTCACACTTTCAGATACGACACTTCTGCCATTATTATTATTTCCCAAATTAGCTTCCCACACACACGTTCTTATATAGCAAATGCAAGTATTAATTAAATAAAATTACCCTTATCATCCAACTTAATAAACTTACGTATTGGTATGAATGCTGTTGTTTTTATTACTGGTGGATTCAAATAACTTTAGGTACCGTAGTCTAGCGCTATTATTAAAAATCTTATGTATCCCAGTCAATCGATAAATTATTGACATATAAATAGCCGCAATAGAATAAAGCCATGAATTATTTGTTATTGATGATTAAATATGTTCATTATATAGTATTGTAAGAGAGGTTAATGTTGTCCAAGGGAGATAAACACCCATTTTATTTACATTGTAACACCAATAACGTTTGCAATCATATATACTCCAAGTTGATTTAATAAATTTTATATCTTTCTAAATATCTAAGTCATTGTTTCATTCATTGAATAGAAATAATTTTGATGTAATATAACAAGGTTTCACTTACTAGATGATTGAAAATCGCTAATTATAATATCCTAGACATGAACCAAGTTCGAATAAGAGTCTTTTTGTGTCACGACTTTGTGATGCCGGCGGGGTAGAGATAAATTAGATCAGTATCATTGGAATTGTTGCTCATAAGTTGGTAGATCTGGAAAATAGGCAAATAGGGTAGAGTTCATGAATGTTCCTGACCTATGTGTTCGATGAATAAGTTTAACATTTAAATTTTTATCTTAATTTTTAATTTTACATTTAAAATAGCTTGCTATAATGTTTAATATTTTATTTAGAGGGTCGGGTATGAATAGGCTACATAGATCTGCATTTGAAAAGACAATATTCTTCTCTTATTTAACCCTAGGCTAAAAGTTCAAAGTCAAACTGACGCCAATCATCCGATACATTTAAGTATTCAATGTAGAATGAAAATACAACGGCACTAAATACACTATACTGTCAGGAATGCACATCTGAACAGTATAGTGAGAAGACATTGTTGCTCTCCACCACCAGGAATGCTACTTCTGATGGCGAGTAGAACAATAAACATAAAACTCCATAGGAATGGATTGCGTCTTACTATCCAATTCCATAGGCAACAGAGGGTGTGCGACGTATATATGTAATCCTGCACATGGCGGATCTCCTGCTACATTTACTACCTACACAAATATATCGAAACCATTGAGCCAATTCAACCACGAAACAAATAACCTAAGATTACCCTCCCTTAATATAACCTTACAAAACTATATAGCCGTTCACGCCCGACTTAAATTTATCATTTAGATATGTTAGCACAGATAACTTTTATACAATTTGTTTTAAAATGTTAAGTATAGATCGGCTGCACAGATTCCACGGTCAAAAACATCCAAATTAAACACAATCGATCAAAATACAAAATCATCGATAACGTCAATTGCAAAAAGGGAATACACAAAACCCATGGCACTCACCATAAGGTGCCTGCATTAACATTGTTGACCTATACATTCTAATCGACTGTGAAAATCTCAACATCATCAACTGCTAACGAATCTATGCAATATCTATACCCAACTTTAAATTTTATGCATTTAAAATTTAAACAATAAATAATTTATACAATTAAAATGAATGGAAATGATTTTTTTATCAATAACAAACATATAAAATTAAACATCAATTGATTTTAAACTTAAAGGTCAAATAGAAATTCCATTTTAACATTTAAATTGCTTTCACGAAAGTTCTTAATTATTAAAAAAAAAATTTTAAGTTCATTGTTAATAGCTTACGGAAGAAGAGTCCAGGTTCTTGTTTTTCCACGGAGTCCTTGTTTGAAACCCGGTCAGATGTTCTGGAGGTAGCATTAGCTGGTTCCTTTCGGTATCACAATCAGTTCATTTTTTAAAATAGAGAGAGAGTGTGTGATATTGCGTCCTACCCCATCTCTCAAAACAAACAGCTGGAACTGCCCAATACTCAATATTTCTCCTTTTTATATTATCCACATGGATTCAAACAACAAAACGTCACCAATCCATCACTTTCGTTAGGGTCCGAGCCAAGGCTTGGTGCTTCCATTGGTCAAGCTAATTTCTCTTATCTAATTTCCATCTGACCCTTTAATTACATAAGAGCCTTGAGGGCTAGCTTGTTTTTCAAATAATAAACAATCATTTCCATTTATAGATTACAGGAATTAATTAATACCTGTTTTTATTTTAACTTATATTAAATATTTTAATATTTAACTCTTGTATTTTTTTATCAAAAAAATACGTTCAAATACTCTTTTTTTATTTATATAAAAAAAAAATATTTTTAAAGTTTAGCATCTGTGCGAATATATATATTTAACAACATTTTAATTTTAGCGTTTAGTTTTTTTATAGATTTTTAATATATTTATTTTTATTTGCGAACTTTGTTTTTCTTTTAAATTAATGTAACGACATATTTATATATCGTTACATATCAGTAAACTTCCTCAAAAAACAAAAACATTAAAAAAAAAAAGGCTTTACTTAGTGTTAGTAATTAATTACGTTACACAAATTGATTACAGTATATATGAAAATTTTAAAAGGACAAAACTTTTTTTTAAAAGACAAAACAGTAATTACATACAAATATAATGATAAAAAAAATGTTGACTGTTGATTCCTTATTACCAGCTAAATTTCTGCCCCCTCCCTTCCAAGTTTCATTTCTCCTATCTTTTACTATTACTTAGGCAAGTTGAACTATTAGATTTTAGTTTAACAAGACTTTTTTAAAAAAAAATTTATGATTTAGATTTATTATTACGTTTTATTTATTACTTTTTATTCCTCGAATTTATCTCTACATATGCGCAATTTTTTCTTACTGGCAGCACTTTTTAAACAAAACTTCAACTGTAACTCCACATCAATACAACAAATATATTTATACTAATTTGAGCAAAAAATATTGCGGGCATGATTTATTTTCAAATATACTAGTGGTTTATTAAAGATAGAAAATTTCATCATCATCAATGCTATCCATCCGACCATTCATCTGACTACTCATGGCATCCATCCGACCCAATACTGTTTGGAGCATCTGCATCATTGCTCTACTATCTTCTGTAACCTGTGTTAGTCCAATTCCAGGTGATTGAGCAGACTGTTCATTTGATTCTCCTTGAATTTGAGATATCGTTTGTTTTTCCTCTTACCTTGAGGAAGAATGCTCATCTCCAACCATTGACGCCCCGGACACATTTATGTCTACTGATCCTGCTTGTTCTATATTATGATCATGCTCAGCTTCATTGGCACTAACATCCTATGGCTTTACACTTAATTCTTTATTCATACTTTTTATATATCTTGCACTTCTAAGCAACATATGATGTAAATTAATATTTTACTTTAAAATATTTACTGTATGAATGTAAAGTTTTTTAAATTTCCTATATAATATTTATAATATATCATAGGATCTCCTACCAACCTGTGTCATCTCGTATATTTTAATTACCTAAAGTACTTTCTACCTCATTGATATTAATGCTGATTTGATATTTTGCCCTTTATCTGCTTCACTTGCCTACTCTTATTAGATTCTTGATCATCTATCTAGTTTTGGTCTTTATTTATCAATTCATACTTTCACTCAGAGTTATTTGAACTTATTGTTGATTGACTAAGTTACTTATACCATTGAGTTGCCCCACCCTTTAAACCATAGGGTTATGTATTATATGGTTTATTAAATGACTAACTAAAATATGATAAATCAGGTTATACTGAATTATTTATTTCACATGAAAAATATATAATAAAATATGACATATTTATATCTTTAAAGCTCAACACATTGTATACCAAAATGTAACAGACAATAAACTAGAATGAATTCAATAATTGGCCATTATGAATGCAATATGATAACCAACTTTCATTTAGTCTATATATGCTGGTGCACCTATTATTCAGGCTTCACTGTTGATGGTGCCAAAAATGTAACAGTATGTAGTTTGTACCTGTGGTGAACATAAATCTTCATGCCCAAAACATTGTACACCAAAATATGTTACGGATCGTAGTCTGTACATATGGTGAACCTATGTGTTTGTGCCTAATATGTAACAGACTGAATAACGTTTAAAATGGTATATCCAGAACCTTTTACTTACAGGTCCTATTACGACTCAGAGTTCTAACTCAGTGTAGACATTTGCTTTTAACTCTGCTCAAGGATAGTTTTAAACAGGATGACAATAATGTGTCGTCTATATAGATCCCTAATGGCTTTTACTAATGAATATATTTTAAAAAATCTGTATATATGTATAATAGCTATTCTGATGAGTGGGATATGAATGATGCTTGATAATCTAGAGACCAGAGAAACAAAGATTTTTAACTTCAAACAACAAATATTTATTAACAAATCTAGGTTAAATTTATAATATTTATAACTCAATAAGGATATATACATAAATAAAATATAGTGTTGATTTATTTTTATTCTATTAAGGTTAGCTGTGATTTAAGTATAAAAATATCAATCAAAATAAAATTATAAAATTATAATTCATAATATACAATGATTACTTTGTTTGTGTCCTTTAAATGTATATTAATGTTATATCTGTGAATTGCTAATTTGTGTATTGTGCATATAGTTCATTCATGAGGCGATTAATCATTCAAACAAGAAAATGTTTTCATATATACTTACTTATTAATTAGTTTGATTTTAATATATTAATTGTCTAATAAATGTAAATATTTAAAATCTTACCTTTTGTCGTTAAGTCATTGTCCAGTTTAATTTAAGCATTCAATTACACTAATATTTTATTTACAAACATATAATATATTTATGTATACCTTGAGTTGTGTATTTGTATTTTTCTCTCCCCATAAAAATTTAAACAAATAAGTTAATTGCTTCAGAATAATATATTTTCAGTAATAAAGATTCTTTAATTCTTCTTTTGATTTCATTTCTCTCAAAGAAGACAACCTTAGCTCCATCAAAATTAATAGTGTGGCCTGTATCTTTTTTATGGACATACAAAGCAGAACTAAGATATCTATTTTTAACTCTACTTTTATGAACCTTTATTCTTTCATTTAAACTCAAACTACTCTGACCTATGTAAATCTTCTTACAAAAAAAAACAAGGAATAAAATATACTACACCAGGAATAGTCTTTCTATCAAAAATTTCCTTTGTATTATTTAATAAATTATTCAATGTAACCCCCTTTTTCAAACAATTTTCTTATTTCCAAACAATTTACTATTCCTACATACAATTTTATAAGAAGACAATTTAAATGGCAAAGAAATAAAATCATATTTTTCTTTAACCTTTACGTCCTTACAAATATTACTATTAAATAAAATACTTTTAACAAATTTATCAGAGTAACCAACTCTCAAGCAATCTTTATAGAATTGACATTTCTGAAACAAAGCTACCCCACTAGAATTATTTAATTTATTATTCCTATGACAATAATTCCTTAAAGCAGCTACTTTATGAGATACAGACTGATAGCTATCAGGTTTAATTACAGATCTTAATTCTCTACTTTTAACAAAATGATTGCATAGTAAACAATTAGTCTCTACATTTCTAATCACCAAAAGATCTAAACATTTTAACTTACCAAAATCGAACCCCCTCCTTCTAACACACATCTTATAGAAGGATCAAAACAATTAAACTCATTTACAAATTCCTTCAATTTATCATTCTCAACTACAAATAAACAATCATCAACATATCTGACAAATAACTTTACATATAAACAATTCTTTTTAATAATAATTTCCTCTTCCATAAAACTAATATAAACTGAACATACTAAAGGAGAAATAATATAACCTATTATCCACCCTTCCTTAATCTTATAAAATTTACCTTTATAAGTAAAATACATAGAATCTTCCAATAACAAAAGCAAATCTTTAATTACCTTGATTTTATTTTTTGATAAAGAACTTTTCTTAATCAATACAGATATAAGAACATCAATACTGCTTAACCTATTAACAGACTGATATATATTTTCAATATCTAAACTACCATATACCCAATTACTTTCCATTTTAAAATTATTAATCTTATCAAAAGCCTCAAAAGAAGAAGAAACTGTGTAATGACCAAAATCAATAAATTGTTTTAAAAAATTATTCAGGAATCTAGAAATACTTTCTACCACACTACCTGTAAAATCAAAAATAAATCTTAAAGGAAAACCATCTTTATGAGTCTTAATATTCACAAACATCTTACCTGATATGAAATCATTTGGATAACATTTTAAAAAATCTACTTGATTAAAAATTTTTAAATTTACCATTTTCTTCATATTATCTATCAACTTTCTTTTAATCACATTACCCGAATCATTATCTAAAAACATATATTTACCATTATTCAATACTCTATCCATTTTCTCTTTCAATTCATCTCTTTTCATAATGACAAATCTACCAGCTGTCTTCACGAGAAATGATCACATCATTAGCAATTAACCTATTCTTAAGAGGTCGAACATCAGCAGGATTAACCACAAATTTTTTTTCCCTTTTTAAACTTTTATTTAAAATCAATTGAATACCAACTTTCTGCTCATCACTCAAATTACTAGATTCAATAGATGAAATTGTATCAAAAACTATATTTTTTGAATGAAATGGAACAAAATTAGGGTCTTTACTAAGAATATCTAATTCTCTATCATTTAACTTAATATCATAAAGATTAACAACCCTATCATCGGAAACATTACTCTCATACCCCTTATCACTACAATAAGTTTTATTAACTTTCCGAACCACTTTAATTTTCTTTCATATTTCTTACAATAGAAATTTGACCTTTTCTGTCTAAATTGCCTCATGAAAAAATTCAAAATTGAATAATTAAAATCTTGCCTCCTGTCTGAATAATATCTATTTCTTTTATATACATAAATAAATTTATAAAATTTTACAAAATTTTTTTTCAAAAAACTATTCAAAATATATGTTTGTTACTTAAAAACCAAATTCCTATTTTTAAGCAACTTTTTATTTCTACTAAAATTAATAACACAACACTAAATTCCCTACATTTTTTAAGAAAATAAATCTGCCATCTTAAAGACTCTATCCTGTCACTCAATCTAGACAAATTTTTAATCTTTCTAATATCATTCAATGGAAAATTATTAAAAACTAAACTCCACAAACCCATACTAAAAAACCAATTACAAATACACATATAAAGTAAAACAAAATAAAAACATACACACACTTTTATATATATATATAACTAAATAAACACAAACATATACTCTTCCAACAAAAGTCAAGCAACAAACTTAATATACATAAATAAAATTCCAATATATCTATTAAAAAAAAATATTTCCACTACATCAGCAAAACTACCCTTATATGCAAATAAACTCATTAAAATATAAACATTACAAGCATAAAGCTAAACTAGTCAATATATAATTAAAATTATGCCAAATCCAAAATTTAACCAGACCAGCAACAAAATAATTTAAGAGTGAATGGATTTGTGGGTAATGTTTAATATTATATATATTGTGTAGTTTTTGTAGTTCTTTACACTTGAGAAGTCTGCTTGTAGCAGTGAAACCTTTGATTGTGTTTAATATTTTTTTTGCTGGTCTGGTTGAATTTTGGATTTGAGGTAATTTTAATTATATATTGACTAGTTTAGCTTTATGCTTGTAATGTTTATATATATATATTGTACCGATCGGAATCAAAGTGAAGATCGAATCTAACCGCAAAAACAATATCTGCACTACAAGGGCGCCATCTAGGCATTTGAGCCTAGAAAAATTTATAAAGTAGGCAGATACGCGCTGTTAAAATTCCACTTTATTTAAATATTCCGATCGTTAGCCCAAGTCACTAGCTCAGCGGAGACGCAGAGATAAAAATATATAAATTTTATATCTTAAATATAAAAGAATAAAAGCCACTGCCAGAAATTAACACATAAAAATATTTATTTACGCACATATAAAATCATTCTAAATTCGAGGAATAGGTTTAACATTTTTTTTAGATTACTCTTTAATTGTACATTTACATAAATTTCAATGAGTTTTAATATTTTATTTAGATGGTCAAGTATGAATAGACTACATAGATCTGCATTTGAAAAGAAAATATTCTTCCCTGATTTAACCTTAGGCAACAAATTTCGCAGTCAAACCGGCATCAATCCATCTGATACATTTATGTATTCAATGTAGCATGAAAATACAACAGCACAAATATACTATACTGTCAGGAATGGACATCTGAACAGTATAGTTAGAGAAAACATTGACTCTTGTCCAATACAGGAATATGACGTCTGTATAGCAAGAAGAACAATAAAATAAAAACTCCATAGGAAGGGACCGCGATCCTTTTTGCCGACTTACAATCCCATCCATAGGCAAAGGGTTGGTGCGGTGTATTCAGCGATTCTGCACGTAGCGAAACTCATACTACATCTACTAATTACACAAATATATCCAATCCATTGACCCAATTCAACAACGACACAAATAACCCAAGATTACCCTCCCCTAATATAACTTTACAAATCTATACAGCCATTCACGCCCGACTTAAATTTAACATTGAAATACGTTCGCACAGATTTGTTTAAAAATGTTGGGTATAGATCGATTACATAGATTCCACGGTCAAAAACATTTCAAAATAAACATAAACGATCAAAATACAAAATTATTGATACCGACAATCGCAGAGGGAAACTTATAAGTAACCCAATAGTATTCACCATAAGATACTTGCGTTGTCACCAATAACTTAAAAGACATCCGAATAAATACATTTTAGATACTCACCGTAAGGTATCATTATTTATCGAATGTCTATATATTTTGATCAAATATGAAAACCAAAATATAATTAACCGCAAACGAATCCATGCAAGCGTCTATAAACAACTTAAATTTCATACATTTAAATAATCTTTACAATAAGAAAAAAAAATGGAAATGATGTTTGTCCATCGGAAAACATATAAAATTAAACATTATTAATTTGATTTAAAAACTTACAAAAGTCAGATAAGAGTCCGTTTTAACATTTAAGTTGGCTTGTTTATCAATTTGTAAAACTTGACGAAAATTCTTAATTGATTTTAATAATTGTTCCTTTCATATAGCTTATGGAATTCCCGCGACGCCTCCGTTGGAAGGTAATGTTCTGGAGATGGCAATAGCTGGTTCAAGGTATCACAGTCTTTTCATTTTTTTTTTTATAGAGAGTGTGGTATGTGCGTCATACCCCATCTCTCAAACACAAAACGCTGGAACTGTCAGAAAAAACTGTATTTCCCTTTTTATATTATCCACAAGGATTCAATGAACAAAACGTCACTAATCTATCACTTTCGTTAGGGTCCGAGCCAAGACTTAGTGCTTCCATTGGTCAAGCTAAAATTTCTTTCTTCTCTTATCTAACTTTTCATCTGACTTTTTAATTACACAGCTTTTAGATAATTAATAAACAACCATTTCCATTTATAGATTACAGGAATTAATTAATACCTGTTTTTATTTTAACTTACGTTATTTTTTTATTAAAATATTTTTATATTTCAATCTTGTATTTTTTTATTAAAAAAAATACGTTCAAATACTTTTTTTTTTTTTGTTTATGAAAAAAAAATATTTTTAAAGTTTAGCATCTGTGCGAATGTATATACGTATAACAAACATTTTTAATTTTAGCATTTAGTTTTTTACTTTTATTTGCGAACTTTTAAGTTTTTATTCTGGATTAATGTAACGACATATTTATATATCGTTACAATATATATATATATATTGTACCGTTTATTTATATATGGTACAAATATACGTATTGGCATTTGGTAAAAGCTAAAAAAAAAAGTAAATTTAGATTTTTTTTTGATTAGTTTAATTTATTTTTAAACGTAGAATGAAAGTTAAATTTTTCATCCACATTTTTTTTTATTTAATTAAAAATAAAAATTGGAAAGAATAAATGACATGCAGATTACTAATCCAGATAAATTAAAAGAATTCCAAAAGTAAAAAGATAAGCTAAAAGAAAAATATTTTAGCTAATTAAAGATGGCAGAATTATGACAAAAAAATAAAGACTGTAACTTAAATTTAAGAGAGTGTACAAGATTATTGTCTTATATGCTGATAAAAGGACAAAAGGATGGACAGAAGTTTCAAAAACTGGATCGAGGTATAAAAAGAAGAGGTCTTCTCTTTACCTTCTAGTTATGTGTCTGAGAGTTGGAGGATTTCCGCAAGCATAACCTGTGGCAGTAATATACTTCTGCACAGGTATACCACTTGCTGTACCAAGCTGTCTCGCAAGCGTGGAAATGGGACTTGTGAAGACCGCTTTTTGCAATGAAAGGGTCACTACAACCATGCCTTTTTCCAGCTATAGAATGGAACAATAATGGAAGACGCCGACAGGAGAGACCAATGGAAATTCTGATGAGTTCGGGATTCCATAAACCTACACCAACTTACCGGTAAGTTAAGAGTAATTTTTCTTGATTGTGACTTAAAAGTTTGCAAACAATTATTTATATAAGCTTATAATACAATCCCGATAATGACTTTAATTTTCGTACCCAAGGAATTTTCTTTTAAAGAACTTTATACAAGATCTTGGAAATGAATTGTAAGAAGTGAACATTATTAAATTGCTTTAATTATTTTATCTAACTCTGTTTATTAATCGATTTATTATCTGGATTAGTATGTGTATTTTCCAGCGTTATTTAATTATTTAACTTAAAATATTTTTAGTTTATTAGAATAAAAGAGATTTTACTTTTATTAACCTTTTTCATTGTACGTTATTAATAATAGTTATTAATGTTTATTATTAAATTTATTAATATTAGTTTAGTGATATTTGAAAATATAATTTATCTTTGCCAATATGTTTTGAATAAGCTCCAGGAATAATAATATCAAAAAAATAATTCTAGTTATGATATAATAATACAGATTCTTTTAAAAATATATTTTTTTTAATTTGCAATATGTGATGTGACAGATTTCAGCGGGTTCTTATATGAATCCTGGTGCCCTGATAAAAGAAATAACAACTGATTTCGTTGATAGCGTAAATCATAACAATTACTAGGTAGAGTTGGTCAGGAAATATAGTTATGTTTTTAGAAATAGGAATGAAACTTTCTTCTTTTTGCATAACTTGATCAACTCATGCAGTTTATTGCATATAGAGGCCTAGCAAGACCTGGAAAACATTACAATATATATATAAATAACTTCATTACTTACAATGCTCTAAAGTCAGAGTTAGACCAAAATGTTTAGTATTTCTTTCATGGAAACTAAATATACCACAAAAGAAAATCTATTCTTAAAGCTAATCATTATTAGTTACTCTCTAATAATCATATATTTTCATTGCATTGTTAAACAAACATTCATATATCTTTTACTTCATTAAAAACTTAATAATAGCTTTTTTTATGTAGACATATCTGTAGTTCATTTCATTGACACTACTATTGGTCTAAACTTTAAACATTACAATATTATCATAAAAATGGGAATATAACTTTAATGAATATCTTATTTTTATTCAAGTCATGCTTGGGACATTGAGAATACTATCTTTAAAATCACTTTTCTTATAAAATTAACAAATGAAAATCAACTTTTACAATGAGCTGGAGATTCAAATCAAGTCATCCCATTTTATATTACTTCTAATAACTGATTAATTTTAATTTCTTAAGGATCTGGCAACTACCTTGTGAACTAAGTTGTGCCCTACATTGATGCTAATCAGGGACCTTTATGTTTGAATAGCTTTGTTTTATGCAGATTACAGAAACTACTGAACATTTTTTAAAGTTACAACTCATATCTAAGTATAAATCCTGCCATCGGCGATTTCTTCCCACCTGCCACTTCATAATAAGTCCGGGACATCCGTCGACTTCGGACTTTAATATAAATTTATATAGAATTTTCAGCCACAACACACATCTATAGTACTGCCATCTCTTTCAAAGAAAAGTCTTGATCATACAAATAATTACATTTTACAATTAGCACAGACATTAACATCTTACACTATATCTTTAATGCATTAAACCATCAATTCCTCACCATTAGTCAAGTTTATAATGCCTAATACCAAGTAGTATTAAGCATAATATATACTTAAAATTTTCAAAATATTTTCACCATAAATGTTTCTCACTCTGCTTCTTTTTTATTCTTTCTTGTATATCAAAATTATCTGTCTCACTATATTATTTGGTTGTAACAAATTAATATTTGAAAGCTTCGTATCTAAACTTTTCTGCTCGTCTTTGTACTGTACTTTTACTAAATCACCAGAATCGTTTACCATCTTTTCAAACTTTTCAACCATAGTTACTGTTTCTAAAGGTACCTGTTTTAATATTTTGTAATTTTCTATTTTTGCGTCTTTATATTCTCCCTTCATATGAGTCTGAATATCTCTTAACTATCTTCTGATATCATTTATCTCCAATGTGGTTCTGGGCATCTACATAAGTTTGTTCAATTTTAAAATACCCTTTTTCCAAATTTTGATACTCAATTTTACAGCTTTTAACTTCAGCATGTAAAATGTTAAACCTGACTTCTAAGCGTCCTTGTGACTTATCTATTGGGTTACTCAATTCGTCAAACCTACAATTATATTTATCATTAGTTTCTTTCAATCGAGCATCCAAGTTATATTAAAACTTTTCAAACCTTGCATTTGTAACATTCAACTCAATTTTACACAAGTCAGTTTTGATATTCACCTCTTCTCTAAGTTCCTTATTCTCTTTAATTATATCACCTAATTTATACTCATGTCATCAAATTTATTGTCCATATCCCTACTTATATCTTCTCTTAATTTATCATTCATTTTATCAAGTTTATTATCCACATCCCTACTCATATCTTCCTTTAATTTACCATTCATTTCATCAAGTTTATTATCCCTACTCATGTCTTCTCTTAAATTATCATTCATTTTATCAAGTTTATTATCTATATCCCTACTCATATCTTCTTTTAATTTATTATTTTCTCTACTCGTATCTTTTCTTAGTCTTTCCATAAATTTTTTAATCCCTTTTTCACCGAAATTTCCTTCAGGTTCTGATAATGCTTTTTAACCAACAACCCCATCTATCAATTATAATGCTAGGCAAAAGTAGATCTTTAAAATGGATAAAGTGGACCACACGGGATAATGGATGTAATACTATGGCTGTCTAGTCGCCATAACACCTGTAGACAGTACTTAACCAGGGTCTACCAAATTGAAATTCGAATACGAATCAATTATCTTATACAATTTCTTGATCTTGCGTAGATCTTATCTAAGAATTTAAGTCAAAAGTTTCGGTTAAAAGTTTTTCCGGTGGCCATTATGTTTTAAGTAAGATTTATAAATAAACTTCTATGGAAAAAGTATATTTATGAGTGTCAGATGGTAGCTGACCTCGAGTGCTAGATTCAATAGTACAGTGAGAATTATACTTTCCCTATAACTCTTAATGATTTTATTTCTACTATCTAATGAGGTGCCCGACACAAGCTAGCTCGTTCTCAGGGTTGGGAGGAAAACCTCTCGGATGAATGGAGGTATACGAAGAAATATGCGTATTTGGACGCTCTCTTTCCCTCTTTCTAAATCTCCTAAACCTACTCGTGTATAACTTGCGATTAGCTGCATTAATTTCCCTGTCTTTAAACGTTTATTCCATTAGTTAATTGCTCAAATTTATTTCTTAAACTTAGGGTTTGAGTTTAAAAATCTATTGAATACATACGTGCCTATTCACATCAGGTGTATTTAATTAGTTTTGTGATATATCTTGACAGGGAAAGCAATAGACCAACAAACAATAAATAAATAGATAATTCCAGTTATAAGGTAAGTATATAACTTTTATTAAGTTATTAAAACACATTATTCATAAGACAAACAAAAAAAATATATAAACAATTCTCATATCAACGTATACCCAAAGCAATAACAATAAACAAATTTTTTTTATTAAATAACACATAAATGTAGATTGAAAAAAAATATATGGATACAGTTATACGCTACAACTCAAATTACTAATTTAACTGTATACAATTACTCAGAGGGTAACGATAGGCAATTGTAAGTTTATATTAATATAAAGAGAATCATATTACCTTGTGGACCCTAAGGTTTTAATAATGACACATTCACTTACGTACGTTTAGATAGTTCTAAGTTCACAATCCATAAGAAATTGAGGTTTGATTTTATTTAAGAGAGATCTGCTATTGGCGAAGTCTGGTATTAGTGTCCATTTGTAGTATTAATGGGACACGAAGCAGAATAATAACAACATCTTCTTTTAATGGAAACTTGTTTATCATATTAGATTCAATCCTTTTCCTTTAACTCTATGTTATTTAGTGTAGCATCTTGGTGAGGTTCTTAGGTTCTTGCGCTGACAGGTGGAAGGTAGAATCAGCTCCGTACTTGTAGCAGATGGTGACACCCTTCACATATCTGCTGTTACCCCATTATTATAAATGTTGACATTTTATAAATTGATTCAGAATACATTTCTTCTGCAAATCAGTTAATTCAAAAAACTTTGATGTCCTATATAACCACGAAAGCATAGCCATCTGAATTAATATATCAATATATATATATATATAAATTAATATCACTCTTTCCAAAAGGTCCCCTGTTCTCTCCTGATCAGCTGTTCCAATTCAGTTAATTAATTTCTTCAATTTTTTTCCAAAAAGAATTTATCAGCATTTCAATCTCTTTCTCTGGAATGCTTTTAACATTTCCTTTTTTCTTTTCTATCATTTTTGGTATTTTTGTCCACCGTACATTCATTAGAGTTTTCTCAGAATTTAATGTAGTAAAGTATTGTATCAAATAACCAAGAATTGCCTAGAGGCATATACAGCAAATTCTTTTCATTACCCTCATTAAATTAAGATATGATCAAAAAAATTGTATATTTGAAACAATCGATAATAAAAAAATTTAATATTTGCGTATAAGTGTATTTCTCAAATTTGTAATAACATATTTAAAAAAATATATATTTTGAAATAAATAATTATACCTCTTTAATCCCTTTCTTTTTCCATTTTATTTTCTTTTAAAATCAAATTCAACATTTATCTCCCTTACATATGTATATATCTCATTCCTCATACATTATATTTAAACATATTGAAGGCAATTTTAATAATTACATGTATCAAGGGTAGTTGGTAATTGCTATTTAATTTCCTTGTAACAGGGTTTGAACCCGGCTACTGTTTTAGCTTTACCATAATAGTTTCTATCCTTAACTATAATTTTATATCAAATATAGTATCTCTATCTTATTTTTGAACAGATTTTAAAGTACTTTAATTTTATTTATTTATTTTTTTCATAAAACATATCTACCCTTTCAATCCTCCAACTGCGAACAAACTCCATAAAGAACGACAACAGCAATATAATTCCTACCATCTTACTTAAACCTTTGATATAATACAATCAGCTATACAACTTCCTTCAATGTATATAAATATATCACATTTCAGCATATACTTGAGCCTCAAACTTGGTTCTTTAATTGGTTAATCCGGCCCGAGTTGGCACGCCATTTTGTAACAGTAAAAATTTACCAATGCTGGGGATGATCAATCTTATCTCAATAAAAAAAAAAATCTAGTTTTTTTTTTGACTGGTATTGTCAATGATAGGATTAATGATAAGCATACATCTAATGGACCAATATGCAAAGAGTAGGAAAGTGGAAATTCTAATAGACGGAAACACTCCAATGCCAATACTATTAATCAGGATAGTGAATGTAGGCTTCTGGCTTATATCGATGGAGGCTAAAATGTCTCTATAACCTTGAAGCATGGTACAATGACAGAAAACATGCAACATGGTCTCATCATCCCTATGATATAATGGGCAGATCTGGTCTATGCATGAGAAACCCTTACATTTGAACCAGAAACGATCTATGGAGTTATACCTAAATATTACATTTTCTGGTGATTTTTTTCTACATATGAACCTATTTCTATTTATGAGAACCTATTTCTATTTATTATAACCCATGAATGATACTAAAACTATCAAAAAATAAATAAATACATACAATTTAATTACTAATAATTCAACATTCAAATTGCTAAACACATTCATTACTTAAGGATTTTTTAGATTTTTTTTTCATTTTAAAAAAGAAACAAAATGAAAAACAATTTTCCAATGCTTTGTTTCTGGGATAGAACTTTCCATAATAATGAAAATTGTTTAAAAAGTTTTAAACTACTTATGGTTGGTACCCCCCTTTATTACCACACAATTATCTTTACACCATAATTAAATGCAACAATTCAAATATATAAAATTATTCTCCACGTTGATATTTTCTTTTTTGAATTGCAATGAAATTTTAATCTTAGTTTATTGGAATATGTTTTTTTTTTTTACTGCGGTATTAAATCTTCAGTATATCATTTATTATTTATAAACTGTTGCAAGATATATCCTCTAAACTATAAGCTTTATCGCAATTTGTGATTCACGTCATTTCATTAGTATCCTTTTAAAATATTGTACATTTTTTATAAGCAAATATTTTATATAAACATTTCAAATGCTATACTAATTGTTATTATTTTGAATATAACTTAAGTAAATCATTCCAATCAAAATTAAGATTTATTTAATACATCATTTGTCTTAAGTATTTCTTTTGTTTTCCTTTCTTTTATAACATTTCTCCATCATATTCTATTGACAGATTATTAAAACTTTCAATTAGAGTATACATTTAAGATTTTACTTTAATTAATCAAACGAAGTAGTTATTTAGTTACTTCTTTATTCTGTTCATTCTTCATAAATTTTTTTTTAACATAATTTATTTCTTAATCAAATCCAGCTATAATATAAATTTTACACTATCATTATGCTGTTACAATGAATAAGATTCCAGGTTTTTTTAAGTAACCATTTCTATTCCAATTATTTACTAGGTTACTTTTTATCATACATTATGTTTCCCATATTAAATATAAAACGAATACTCTTCCTTCTATTTGTATTTTTATATTGGACTATTTCCATCATCTTATGTAGTCCAATATAAAAATACAACTAAAACACCATCATCACAAACCTTCAGTAAAACACATTCTTCCTACTTTATGTTAATATATTTAAAACAGGCAAAGTATGGTTTTTATAAACAATAAAACGTAGAATTACATTCGCTTGTTCTGTAATTAACCTCTTACATACTTTTGAAATAATCAATATTCCCACATATACTTTCTTTTTTGTAACTGGTCAGAAGCTTTGATATATTTACAGCTTTATTTTTTCCATTATTTTTGTAATGAAGGTAATATAATAATTCCAAGTTTTGGTATTCCTTAGAGGATTGAATGTCTTTGCAAAACTAATAGAGGTTTTAGATTTTCTTTCCTCCCATAACCTCTTCAATAAACCTCACAAATACTTCTAAACAATTAACCAAGTATTAATTATTTTTTTGTTTTTAAATAATATTTATAGCAAAATGTTATAGGGAAAAAAAATTCTTTTCCAATCATCGAAGTAATTCCCCCTAATACCATCTGTTTAAATTTTAACATTCTTCACACTTTGCAATCGCTGATTTGTTTATTATCAAAATCATTTTACAATGAATATTTAATGAGTTACAAAACATTCCAAACTGTTTTGAATCCTATATTATTACAACAAATATTTACTAACAAAATTAAAAAAAAATTTCTTTAATAAACACAATTAAAAGGTAGTCAAAATAACATTACTTAAATTGATTTTATGAACTTTTTATTACTTACTTTAAATAATTTTATTTATGGTGAATAAGGTTACATTACCTCAAAACATAAATAGATCACCATGCATTACAATTGCGTATTAGATGAATCTGGTATTAGTCCATATGGTTTGAAGTTGATTGATGTTGAGATAGTCCTTGTGATATAAATTTTATAGGAGTATGGACTAGCTTCAATGTTTTACCTTTTGTAGTGATTGTATAAAGCACAATCTTTCATCAGGGGGAGACCATGAATACATTTTCTTGCACCTCGCATACCAGATTGAATATGTGATGAAAATTGACATTCTAATGAATGGAAATTTTTTTTAACACAGTCTTATAATGATATAGTGAGGTAGTAATCTACCCTTATGTTCTGATAAATAATAGATCTTACTGATCCAAGTCCATTGCATGAATTGATGATATGATAGTATGTCTCTTCTTATTCTCTTCTGCAGTTTGGGCATACTGGGTCGACTTTGATGATATGCCCTTTAAAGTACAGGAACCACAATGTAGGCAAGACATCCAGGTTTATTTTAATAATAAACTCTAAATATTTGAGTTTTAGAGCCCAATATTTGAACAACATTGTTATTTTATCATTGGTTATGCCTAATTTTGTATTTTGTAAATTTTGATCCAGGTTCATTAATCTCTGAGCACTCCAGATATTTATTTTGTTGGCGATGATGTCTTGCATAATGTTTATGTACTGCTGGATGTTTTGTGCTATTTTATATAGCCAGTTTGCTTTTCTTTAAGGTGATTATACTCATATTTAATTTCTAGGATGTAAAGGAGGATACGAGTTTTTTTGTAGAAGTAAGGCTGGAATAGCATGCAGTACCATGCCTATTAATCTGTGATGCTGTTGCATTCTGCTTATGCTTATGGCAACTGTTTTATTTCTCCAGAATAGCCTGGCTCAGAACCTATTTATTTTTTTATGAAGGAATTTGGAGTAGACATTATAGGTAAGTAGTATGAAATCCTGCACATAATCTTTATGTTCAGCAGGGCTACCTTACTCTGTAGGGATAGGCAGACTCCTGCCAGAGTTTGTTGTTATGATGGTGTCCTGGAGTTCTTTTGACATTGCTGTCTGTGACTTATATAGGGGAAAGCCCTGAAGTTTCTGGGGGTCAGCATGATAGCTCTATGATATTCTTTTTCCAGTCAGAATATATCAGGTCGATGATTTCCTGGTGTTAATTTTGAGTCAAGATGCATTAGAGAATGAGTTAATAGTTTGGTATAACTGGAACAGTTATTTCTTTGATGGAAGGATAACTAGAATGCCATCCATATATGTTATGCTTCTAATACAGGGGTGGGCAAATAGCAGCCTGAGGGCCACTTGTGGCCCATTAAGACTTTTTATGTGGCCCGCCAAGACAATCAGAAAAATCTGCCTTGAACTGAGATTTCCTTCCCGTGCGGGACTGAAGATATGTCTTAAAAATTTTTCACTAGGATGGTCACATCAATACACATGTGTAGTGTGCAGTGCTTTTCCAGTTGATCTGGTTAATTTCAATTTTGTCTTTGCATTAGCAAATATATACATTTTCCAACTTGATGATGAATGTCATGTGTTTAATGAAAAATGGATAAATATTTCTTTGGTAATACAGGGAATAAAGCAGTGTGTTTATTGTGTCATGGGAAAAAGGTGCGGCCCTCTGCTAACCTTTGTTTCCACAAAGTGGCTTTCGATGCGTCCTTCAACCAACCTCTGCGGCCCTTGAGCCAAAACAATTGCTCACCCCTGTTCTAATATATCTATTTAGGCCAGGGACTTAGACACCAGGTAGTTGAACCTCAATATTTTTGATGAGAGGATTGAATGTAAATTGTAAAAAGAAGGGCACTGAGAGATGATCCTTGGGAGATCGACAATGTAGGGCTGAATCCTTTGGTGATGGTCCCATTTATTGAAATATTAATCTCAGTGGAGAAGATTCTCTAGAATTTGGTCTAGAATTTGTACTATCTCAGATAGTATATCAATATCTGCGAGTGTTCCTAGCAATACTTGAGTGTTGACAGTCGAATGCATCTGATATATCTAGTTATACAGCTATGGATCTAGACTGCCTATGAGACCTAATATGGTCGAGTAGTATCTTAGTCTCTCCCATAGCTGTCAGAGCAGATTATTCTTTTTTTGTGTATTGCGATGGTGCTAAGTGGTTGAGAATTATTGGGTGAATTTTGTCTTTTATGACTCCCTCCATTATCTTGATAAGGATAGAGGACATAGAGATGGACGAATGTTGGCAATTCTTCTTCATGAAGGTTCTTAATTCTTTTTTTCTTCAGCCAGGTTGTTAATCATTCCCATCATTGTGGGGACCAAGAATTTGCTAAGGTGATCTAGAAGATCATCAGAATTTCATGCATCCCCAGGCACACGTGATCTGAAAGAGATGACAGTTTTTGTTTCAGCTTCTTTCCAGTTATTCCATGCTTTGCTGCTGTACAACAATTATCATTGGCATCATGTTGGAATGGAGGGCATGATTGAAGAGAACTTTTTAAATGGAGTCTGATTGACTCAAGCATGTGATATCCGGTGATTTTAATTCCATTATGATTTAAATAGAAGGGAGTGCATTATTTTGTTTTTGCTCCCAGTGTCCATCTTAAATAGCTCCTGGTCCAGCAGTGCTTTCCTGAGAGAAAGATTTTGGCTCTCTTTACTGCAATATACTAAGCCAGGGTTTTCTGCTTGGATTTACATTGAGATTTTAAGTAAGAGTATATTTTCATATCATCAGATGATTGGAACATTGATCAATCCTAACTCTTTCATGTGAGTTGTAGGACCTTTCATTCTCTGAGCATACTGTTGAATAATAGTTTGTAGAATTTCAATGAAAGCAAACCAGGCTGTTTCTGGAAGCTGCAATAGGATGTTTATCTTATTAAAGGGGATATGTGCCTCCAAAGGTATTACTTCTGTAATTGTGGCTTTAAGAATTTATCTTGTCTGATTTTCCACATCTATCAGTATCACTAGAGCAAGATGGTCTGTGAATGCCACATTTTGTAATGTGGCCTCCTACTAAATTGTGGATTTATCAGTGAAGGCAATCTGTGAGTGGTATCTTCTAGTATAATAAGAGAAAGGTCCAAAAGAAAAAAACCTTCTCCACTGATAAATCCACAATTTAGTAGATAATTGTACTTCGATACCATAGTTGAGTACATAGTATGGAAGTCACTTAAGAGGATGGTCAGCCAATTGTTACTTGCTGTTATCATTTAATTGCATTTATAACTCTGGTGTATGCAGCATCTTTTTTGGGTGTATAAGTATAAATAGCATTAAATGTTGATTTTCCGTAGGTGAAATTGACTGCTATATTATGGTTGTTGTCATAAATGATGTTAAATTTATTTGGAGACTGTTGGCTGTTTATAATAATGCCCCTTCCCCCCAGCTGCTGTATAATTAGAAGAGTTTTGTATATCCAAGTTCATTAGGCTCGTTCATAATCTTGTGACTGGAGTTTGAGTGGAACTTGGTCTCACCAAGAAAAAGGATATGTGGAGAGTTTGATTGGAACCAATGCCTAATGGCATGTATTCTAGAAGAGGAATTTAATCCCCTAATGTTTATGCCAGCAATTTTACATCTCATAGTGATGATTGAGTGATAAGCCACAATTATCTACCGCAGGCTCGTTTTGGCATGAGAGAATGGGTATCGAATAAATGAAACGTAACTGCAGACATATAGTTTGAAATTATTTATTAATACATTTTAATAAAACATTGACTAATAATATTTTAGGGATTGAAAGCTTCAGTAGCGGAATTTACGACATGATTATATTTTAAAGAGTACCTTTATTTATTTAGACTATTTATATTGATGATTTCAGTAGCGGTATTTCCGATACTATAATGTTTACAAAGGGAATTCACTTATTTGAAGGCTTAATCTAGCTACCTAAAATTCTTGAGTAAGTATTTCTAATGCATGCCTTGGGGAATTTATACCTTTGCAATGCAAGAGTCTAAAGTATGGGTTATAAGAATAACGGCAGGCATATATTTATTTAATTAAAATATTTATTTATAACTAAGGGCAAACATTTATTTGAGAGTGAATTACGAAGATAATGTAGAGGCGAAGTGATATATAGAATAATAGAATTGAGCAAAGGAACACGTGGTATGCTTTAGAAAGGCGATATGGAATGGCAGTATATCGAAACTGCAATGCCGCGAATGGGTTTATAAGAATATCAGACTGGTCTCTGCCTCGGTCCGACGAAGTAAGGTGTCACATAAGCATAACCAGGGACAAGCGGTACGTGGTGCAATTTGCCGTCTGGCTGCATGACATTGTCAACTCCTACGGGAGCACCCATTATGCCCGCTTGTGTACGATGACTGGGGTTAATTTCAACCCTGAAGAATCCGGAAATTTCACGGCGGAATGGGTCATCGTGTCTCTAAAACGTAACACATGTATACTGATAATTGATTATGATGAGATTTAAATAGATTTCTAATTCGGCTCTACATTATCAACATTTACTAAAGAACGTTGGTGACTCTCAAAAAAATGTAATTTTCTGGAATTATTCATGATGATTTAGTAAATACAAAACATATATATAAATTGGGAATTATTATAACTAATACGTCAGCCATTTGCGAAGTAGTAGACCCCTGCATTACAATAAATGAAGCATTGAATGCGTGTCGATTTATATGAAAGTTAAGTTATTAAAGAAAGTAAATATTAATGAAAATTTGACACGCATTCATTTTTTTAAGCGATCATAGATTTGAACTTTGAAAATTGAAATAATTATGAGCATGCAATAATTAAATAATAACTATAGATAGAAATGTAGATTATAGAAATACGCACTCAAGATAAAATGAGGTAAGCTAGATTAGTAGAGAAATTTACACATTAAGTTAATTATTCAGTTTTAGCTATACATATGGTAGTTTTACATTTTATAATTTAGATAAGTAGTATGAAGAAGAGCTATAACATATTATTAGAGTACTCTAGAGTTTGAATACATACAGGTACCTGTTTTATAAGAAGTTTTCTTATTCCATGAGTTTAGCAGCAAAAAATTCACGAGTGGCAAGTCTTTCTTGTATTGAGATATTTCATTTAATTTCATGGCAGCCGCAGCTTTCTCATTCATTTCAGGCAGCAGATCTTCATGGTGAATTTATGACGGGCAATGAAAGTTCAGCATCCGATAGGCCACCTCCCGATGGAGAATAATCTAGGTGCTTTACTCGGTCATACCTTGGCAGGAACAAATTATTTTTATTATTTTTGGAGACTCTCAGTGATCGAGAGCAAAGCTAAAGTTTAAGTGAATGTCTCCAGCAAGTCTAAGATGGCCTCTTTTTTTATCTTGATCTTTCACATTTTTGTTTAAGATATTTTTAGGTTCTACTTAATCTGCCCTAAGGATAATCAATGCATTTAGTTGGTTTTTAATTAAAGAAAGCTGCCGTTCTATTGTTTACATTTTACATTTACTAATTAATTTTGGGGAATTTTTCTTTAATTAATCTATTATCTATCTCTGACCGATGCTTTTAAATTTCAAAAACAAAAAGGGAACATAAGATTATTTTAACTTTTAATTAAATATTACATCAGATATTTTTAGAATTATTATTAAATGAAATTTAAACAAAGCAATAAATACGAACTTTATAATCTAAAATAAATGATTAAAATTATACAAAATTATATAACTAAAAGAAATCTAAATTATATTATTTTATCCCTATTTATTGCGTTTAATTTGAGATCGAAATGTGTGCGTGTTTATGCTGAATTCTACATATATTTATACATTTTTAATATTGTTACACACACAATTCGATATCAAAAAGTTTAAATTTGGGCGGGATAGACCGGTCAGTGAGAGACGACAGAAAAAGGTGAAACTTAAGATTCGAATACGAATCTTACTGTTTCAATGTTGGGATTGGCTTTTGTGAGTCGTGATCTTTGTAGAGAGGAGGGATGAAATGTATTGCTTTAGAAGCCGAGGCATTTGTAGAATTATCTGATTCTATGTCCTTTCCTACTGTTGACTTCTTCCACTTTTTTTCTACTGTTTTGGTTTTATGGTCTGTGTTGGTGTGCTCATATGGATCCTGTACTTGTGATTTTCTGGGCATATATTCTATTTTGAAATCATCATCCGAACTGTCTTTCAGGATTCCTGATGATTTTCTTTTTTTATTAACTAAGTTTGGAGTTGAAATGCAGTAGAGTTAAGGTGTTTTGAAGCTTGAAGATGAGGAATCTTAGTATTCGAATACGGAGTTTTACATTGCGGTATGCTTAGTACTATTGCATACCCTGTTCCAGCTTGAGCATCATTAGGGTTAACTGGTTTAGCTGTGTTATGGCAAATATTTGAATTGTAGTGTGTATTTTTATTCTGTTGCTTTGCATTTGTTTCAGAAGTTTGAGGTGGTTTTTGGTAGAATTTCTTTTTGTTTTTTTGGACCACTGTATTGATCTACTCTTTCATTCACTCCTTGGGATGTAGCTGTTTGTGTTGTTGTTAGACTGCTCTGACTTTCAGCTTCTGTGATCTGGTAGGTGTGTTGTTTACTGCATTTATGGAATCGGTTTTTTGTTGCCATATGGGGAACAGATCCTTGCTACATAGTCTTTGATGAGGTGTGTGTGTTGACCACAGTAGAAGCACTGCGGTCTTATGCCTATGAAGGACAATATCATTGGCGCTCCTCTATACGTAACCACAGTAGGATTGGATTGCTACATTGTTTTAGTTGATGTTCAAAGGAGACTATGTTTGAGAGAAACTGCAACCCAGCTCTCTCCTCTGGCAGATATTTGAATCTGGTGATCTTACCAAATGCTGATAATATTTCTTGTAGTTGCATATCCTCAAAACCATTTATACAATTCTTGATTCTCCCAGACAAGGCATTAGCCCGATTTAGATCGACATAACATATGAACTGGTTGTCTATTGTTTTGTATGTGCTCTTGAAGACAATTCTATAGCGATATACCTATCATTAGGGTGGGTAGATATCCTGTAAATGCAATCAGCTATGTTTGTTTGCTTTATTATATTACAGAGGCTATCGATGGGGAAATTTAATGTGAACATTTATGGTCAGTGACAGCTAGAATAAGGCTTTTGACACTGCTATAATTAGCTAGCAATTTGAGTAAGTTGTTAGGTATAATATGGTTGAATTTGTATGTTAAATCTCTGTATTGATTTACACTATAGTTTTGTGTATTGAAATTGTCATCAGGTTTACTTGAATTATATGGCATATTTGCCTCATCAGTAGGCTTTTAATCAAGTCAATGATCATCATGTTTGGAGTATTGCTAATTTGGTTTTGTGTTTGATGTCTGCTTGGACGTTAGTGCTGTCATATTTGCAATGCTTTTTTCCTTTACATTTACTTGCGGGTTCATATTATTTTTTTGCAATATTCGCATATGATTGTTTATTAATATTGTTATTAGTCTGTTAGTGTAGTATTGTTTGTTTTTTTTCTTTTATTAAGGGGAAATTAACCTATTAATCTCTTTTGTATTCCAGGTTGCTAGTATTTACGCTTTTTATTACTTAAATGATAAAAAGAAAGATTATTTCAGTTTTTTTCTAAAATAAATCAACATTTTACCAGAAATAATTATTTTATTAAATATTATGCACACAAACAAGAGCACATATACCTATGGTACTTATTCTTATTTATAGATGACACCATATTTAAACCACACTACAAATTTCAAATTTAAATATTATCAGCAAAAAAACTTACTATTAAGAAACAATAGTAATTTATCTTTTACTTTTTTTATTTAATTATATGCTCTTAAAATATATAATTTAATTAAGATTTAAATAACTGATGACAATCCAATTTAAATCCCATCAAGTTTAATCTTTAAACAACTAATGTAACCCTTAACTTCCATAATTTTACAAACGAAAATATGACTTTATAAATTTAAAATTATCCAACGATTAATAATAATTGTATATTTAACCTATAAATCATTACATTATTCTAACTATAACCATTTACAAATTCTTTTACACACTATTATTTGTAAGTTGTTAGTTTATAAGTGATAAATGACTATGTTATGATCAGTTTTTCACCTTAATAAAGGATCTTTAATAACAATGTTTTTCAGTCTAATATATGGCTAGCAACTTAACTTTGTTAATGAATGTTTCTGTAAATTTTGAATGTAGCCATGATATAAAAATTCCAATGCAATGTTTAATTTGGCTTAAAATCTGTTCACCATGTTTAATCTATCTAGCGACACTATACAAATATATATGGCATGATTTTAGAATTTTTTTTAAGTATATACATATAATTTTCAAACAGTTTAATGGTAAAAAAACCCAGTAAATTTAAAATTCATTAGTACTGCTTTCAATTATGTAGTAATCTTCGTCAACTGTAAATCAATTACAAATTTTAATGTTACATAAATTTCCATAAGCTGTGTATAGCCGTATTTGCAACTTGCCTATTAATAACATTATCTTTATATTTATTTATTACAATTGCTTTTTAAATTTTCCTTTTTTTGTGATTTCTTTCTTCCATTAATATTTTGTTTTGTTAATGTCAAATGTAACCTTATAATTGCAAGACTTTTTGTGGTCAAAGAACACTGAAGCTGTATTAAATTGGCTATTTACAGTTTTTTTCCTTTAATCTTTTTTCCACAGAACATCTCAATTCACCTATATATGATTTTTTACATCCACATAAGATTTGATAAATTATATTGCTTCTTTGCGTTTTAGGAATTACACTCTTAGACTTATTCATCAATCTATTCAGAGGAACACAAACTGATATATTTATCTTTAAATATATTTCTAATTAATTTGGATTGAACGTTATCCACAAATGCCATAGATATCCATTTTTTATTATGTAAGTTTATATTACAAGCACTTTTCTTATTGTTAAATGAATTTACCATTTGTGAATAGTCAACCTCTATAAGCTCATTAGTAATTTATCACTATTATATTTACATAATTTATTATTATGATGCAAAAATGATTTCAAACTTGCCATTTTTTGCATCATTGGAACATTTTTCTTAAAATGAATAAATCCTCTTTCCCCAAGAGGCTTAAAAATCAATTTATGATTCACATCAATATGATCTCTATATATTTGTAAGTCCAAAAATTTTATTTTTATATTTTGTTCATGCCCATTAATCCATTTTAAATTATTAATTTTATAAAATAGACCACCAATAATATCTTGAGGACCACAAACAAGCACATCGTCAACATATCTAATATCAATTTTAAGATATTCAAAGTTGCAAGAATTAAATATATTTTAGTTCGCTTGCGTGTGTAGCGCAATTGTCTTCAAAACTGTATATTGTTACTAAATAGTTAAATAACAAACAAGCTTTCAAAGGTCCAGGCATCATAATCTTAGCTTACCTGTTAATAAGGTTAGTGATATGCATATTTATACTGATTATGCTAGACATTCCATTTCCTCGATAAAACATAGCATGTATCTTTCCTGTTTATGCTGTCTTTGTCTCTGAACATGAAGAAGGCTTTATTGACTTTTCTTTTGAGGTCTAGGATATATATTCTCACCAATAAAAATGATGCCTAATTACCATATGTCATGCTCCCAAGTTGAGGCATTATTTCTAACTTATAGAAATGTCTCAAATAAAAATTCTAACAACTTCTAATTGTGGACAAGATATCTTTTAAACAATAATAGGGTTGGGTTGAGACTTACCAATATTAATAAGGATTATAATGTGCACTAAGCTCAGTGGTCGGTTAGATATAAAAAATTAGCTGCAGAGATATGCAGTCAAAATAAAGAACTTAACTCTGATAAAATAAATTATTTTAAATAAAACGTATAATTTCGGAAGAGAGAAAACTAATCATTCCCTAATTAATAACTCCTCAGAGCAAGACAACATGACTATAATAATGGTGGCTTCCAAGCCTATATCTCAGGCATAAGTGTAGGGGTAGATGCAGTCTCACCACCTAAGGAAAAGGGAAAAAGCATCAAAGACAAATGATCCTCTCCATGGAATCTAGCTATATAAGCTATACATGAAAATATTTTGAAAAACATGAAAAAACATTGTTTTCTCATGGCAAATACATATAATAATGGGAGACCATCTCCACCCCACAAACATAATAAATAGTATACTATCTGATAAAATCTAGAGCTATAAAGCCTAACTAATTCTAACAATGGCAAGATACAAATTTATCACTAATAATAAAAAGTAATAGCTTATATCAACCCTAAACTCCATCTAAACTCCACACGTTAAACAATATCTGAAATCCACAGAAAAGTATTAGTGAAAATGACTATAAACACCTTGAAATAGCATAGTAAATATTTGCATAAGATAAAGAATGCACACATGAATAATGAGCATAGTAAATATGAATGAAATTATAGTGGACAGACTGCCACAATAAATATTATTAATTAAATGGCTATAACGAAAAAATATTCGTTCTCAGAAAAATGCAGAATGCAATTTCTGTTAAATATTAAACTTCTGATAAACACTTATGTAACAATTGTTTGCCCTTAAAAGTACAAAAGGATAGGCAATTTTAAATTAAACATTTCTCCAATATATTTAAATTTACCTGGGTATAATAAAAATATCTACACACTTAATTGCAAAATCCTTGAGACAGCTTCAAATAATAAAGTAAGATATCTTGACATATAAAGCATAAAAAAGTATAACTATTATGTTACCATTTTTTTAAAAAAATAAATTAAAAATAACAATAATGATAGTAATAATGATAAACTTAGTTCATTAGTAAAGCTTCCATCAGCAGTAGGCAAACTGTTTATCGTGTGAGGTTCCACGTCATTTGCTGTATGCATAATATCGATGCGTTCATACTTTTCAAACCAATATATATATATATATATTTTAAAACAACAAAGCAGCTACAACTTTCACTATGATAGACGATAAATACATGAATAATATATTTTACTTTAAAGATGAACAGGATTGGATCCATTGTACAAAGACAATTTAAAACATGAGCTAGCTAGTTTAAAAACATTTCACTTAATTATGTAAATTTATTAGTAAATGTAGAATTCTAGTAACTGTCCACGGTTTCACTAAATGTCCCTTATCATTTATCAACTCTTCTTTCATTTCATTCTGGTTTATTCAATTTAAATTTTTAACAGCAACTTTTTTTTTAAAGTTTCCGTTTTCTCTGCAAACATAGAATATACGTATTTTTATATTGGACTATTTCCATCATCTAATATGTGTGTTGAATGTCTTTGGTGAAGCATTGCTACAAACTTTCTGGACACACATCAACAACATATCCCCTTCAATTAAATTTACAATAGAACCAGAACAAGAACAAAAATTGGCATTCTTAGATGTTCTTGTGACAAGACTCCCTCATGGCAAAATCAAAACTACAGTTTACCGAAAACCTACACATACAGGAAAATACCTAGCCTATACATCTAATCACACCAGAAACACAAAACATGGAGTTATACTATCACTGTGGAACAGAGCAAAAGAAGTTTGTTCAGAAACTGGTGATTTGGAAAAAGAAAAGATCTATATAGAACAAACTCTTAAGAAAAATGGTTATCCATCAGCTGTTATTAAGAAAACATTAAACAGACAACAAAAAGAACCATCAAGAGAAAAGACAATTATTGTTACTGTAGTGTATCCATACATTCCAAAAATAGCAGACAAATTAAGGAAAATCTGCAATCAGTATAACATCAGAACAGCTTTTCAGAGCCATACCACACTACGAGGAATTCTAACATCTACAAAGCCTAAACTTGAAATGCTCCCAAAGAAAAAACTGCATCTATGAAATACCATGTGAATGTGGAAGAATATATATTGGTGAGACCAGCCGTCCCATTCAAAAGCGCTTGCAAGAACATAAACTGATGATTAGAAGAGAGAAAACAGATGTGTCTAAGGTAGCAGACCATGTATGGACCAATGAACATACGTTCAATTGGGAAAATACAAAAATCTTGGATAAAGAAGAAAAGGTACAAAGAAGAAAATTTAAAGAAGCTGCTCACATGACAATGGCAAAAAATCCCATAAGCCAACCTAGTGTGACTATACATAATGTATGGAAATCACTAATCAACTTTGCTCTGAGAAAAAAGTGGAGAAATCAGGAGGAACCTCATAGATAAGTATATGAAATTACTACATACTGTTGCCTTTGGCAGGATGGCTCAGTTGGTTAGAGCGTTACCTTAAATTTCAATAATCAAGAATCTAAGGACCCAGGTTCGAATCCCATGCTAGTACTGTCACTGGTCAGGCCAGCAACACCTGAAGAAGAGGGGAGAAAAATACCTCTCGAAACGTTGTGCGTATACTAACCTGTTTGCTGTGATATTACTAACAGTTAGTTCATATACTAACCTGTTTTCTGTGATATTATTAACATTTGTTTGCTGTGATATTACTAACAGTTGAATGCATTTGGAATATTTAACTAAAAATTAAAACTTTTCTAAAGACATTCAACACATATATTAGATGATGGAAATAGTCCAATATAAAAATACAGCTAGAACACCATCATCACAAACCTTCAGAAAAACACAGAATATACGTGTATAACCAATATTAAATTTGAGAAAATTTACATAAAAAAAGAAGTCCAAAAGATAATTTTCATTTTGTAATAAATATATTTACACATTAGAAATCTGTAATCATTGTAATCTTTAGATGCATTTGTGTCTTTATTTTTATACCAGTAGTTCCCAACTTTCATTACCAACTGACTTCAAAATTAATTATATTTTTGTGACACATCAGAAATTTTTTGACAAAAAGTTATTTTTACTCAATTTCTATTTATAATGTTTATATTTATTAAAAAATAGTCATCAAAAAGGTTTAATCCTAATGTGATATTTGGGCATACTGTTCTTTGCATGATTAGTTTTAATCCGAATGTAATATTATTCTAGGATTAATAGAAGATAAGGAAATTCTTTGTCCCATGGAAAATAGTCTCGGTCTTGCTTGTAATTTTGGTCGCTGGAAAATATGCCAGTTCGCATAAATACGAAATTGAGAAAGGCAATACTTTTTTTCGGAATTATTGTAGCTTGTTGGCATTTCCCCAGATGTTTGTATTCTTAATTTTACTAAGCTTGGTATTAATTTTTTAGTATAAATTTTGATATTTTACTGACACACCTGATGAACTGTCGTGACACACAAATGGGTCACGACACATGTCGGGAAACACTTCTATACAATGATTTATATTCAGTGATCATTCTACATGATGAAAGAGTATCTTTTTGTTGGGTTTTGGGAAAATCAGGGCCTTGAGTTCAATCTGACAGAATTTTCTTTTTATTTCACTAGTAGGGAAACAACAATAATATATATATGAGCACAGCATTCTTTTGAAGATAAACTAAATCTATTATGTAATTTGGAAATATTAAGAAAAAAAATAATAATATAAATTTAATTTTGAGGTCATTTAGAAATAAATAAAATATTTCCCCATTATTTATCAATTGCAACCAGTTACTAAAAATTTATATTTGTTTATTTTTTTCATTATTATTGTTATAGTAGTAGTAAGTGCAATTATATATACCACCATTACACATGTTTTTATATTCTCTTTCATCATATATTGAGTTAATAATAAAAACTATATATATATTGATGTGATCTATGACCAGTATTGTAACAGTCAGATTTGTACACTCATGCAACAAAATTCAGAGCCCAAGCAAAATATACCAAAGCTGACCGGAGTGAGGTGGTTGAGACCTCTAATCCGACCAAACTCCAACTCATCTGCCAGTACTCCAAATTTAACACCTTATGAGTGACATTCCTGAGGCTACACTCAGTCCTCATTTAACCGCGAGCCGACATAGAACAGGAAGAAACACGAGACTTAAGATCATTACTAACCTAACTAAATAAGTGATATATAACACTCAACACTGTTAATCTTAACTACCAGACATACACATATAGCATATAAACTCATTAAGAAATTGGAGTAATGAACTGTGACATTTAATAATATACTGTGGATTGGATAAAATACTATGGATTGGATAAGATACTGTGGTTTGGCTTGATCTAGAGTCTGAGCAAGAAATATATACAACAGTTTATATTTAAAAAGATTTATTAAAGCAATAACAAATGATCTAACACAAAATATCATAATGGCAGGGATTGTATAATCTTCACAAGGAATTCAATACAGGCAAGCATGTTACAATAGTTGGGACTGTTATCAAGTACATCTGTTCCCTTTTAAACATATTACAATACATGTGTGTGTGAGTTATAGAGGTCATACCTAATTATTTAATATGCTCATCTTACGAATTTGACTTGCTTAAGTTAGGAGTTGATACTTTAGTAGAGATGATGATGAGTACAGCCAGTTTTAATGGCTGTTATATATACTAATTAAATGAGCAACTAAATAAACTCAGTATGATGCAGATTCAACCTGATAACCCAGATTCAAACTCCAGTCTAAAGCTGAATGATTAATTACTATGGGAAAAAGAACTGGTTACCATTAGGTCCACATATATGTGCTGTGGCGCTATATAAAATATTAAAGAAATAAACTTGCAGTGCGAGTGAGTGGTTATTCAAGAGCTTTAGCATCAAATGCTCGGTTTGCTCTGAGACTGACGGTTTGCTGCTATTGATATATGAATATAAAGTTCAGGAAGTCGGATTGGCTTTAGGAAAAATCTGGGTCCGCATGCCCCAGTTCTAATGAAGATAGCCATAACCCGAACTAAATAAAGGGGCGGTTTGTTACCGTGAACCCTTGTCAGAGGCAGCAAAACGTTACACATGTAAGTGTACTATATAAAAACACACCCACAATGCACGCAATATATATATAAAGCAATAAGTATGCATATAATTAATTGCGCCTAAAACAGATAGCTTTTATCTGTCAAGCTAATTCAAAACAGTTCTTAAAATTAGCATTATAAGTATGCTAATAAAATGGGCTTAAACTACATAAAAATAATCTAGTTAAGATCCTGAATCTGCATATAAATATTGTTAATTAAGGAGGGAAAGTATATTCGATGGGACTTAATACAAACATTAGCAAATATACTTTATCATCTCTAGACAATATATATATCCCCTTCCGACTAATAGATATCAAAGGTTATAATATAAGATCGGTTAAGCAAACCTTAAAAAATACGATTTTACAATATATATATAACTATGATAATAATGAGTTGTTAGCGCATTCGTTTATTACCAATATTATAATTTCGAAACAATGATTTAATAAAATAAACAATGCTTTTAAAATGTCTTAAGTGAAGATTACAATTATCTCCTTTATAAATTACTTACTTAGTTTCATTGTTTCGAAATCTGAGCATATTATCACATATTAAACAACAAAATGCATTTAAACAAAATATTAAAATTACTGAAATTAGGCAAGACCGTTAGTTTGTAGGAATTGAAGAGAATAAATTTCGGACATTTAATGAGTATAAAAAAAAATATGAAATCTTTTAATTTATAAAAGATTTCAGCAGTTTATAAAATTAAAGTAAGTGATTTTTTTTTTTTTTACATTTTATATAAAGTCACACAGATTGATAGTTTCTTTTTATAAGAGGGTAAAAATTAAAGAGTTTTTATAATTTAGATAGAACGTTCTTTTTAAAGTGTTATAAGAATTTATAGATTAAAGTTCATACTGCAGTTTTTAAAATTATTACCATCTCTGCCTCCTTGGTTGGACTTGAAGCGTATATCAATGATAGTGGCTGGAATAAGGCGTCTGACAGCAACATAATCTTCAGTGGCCTTTCAGATAGGTTAAATTTCTTCATATTCTCCATGCAGGTTGCTGGAAAGTCTATTCAAAGGTATGTTTAGAGGAACTGAGAGTAGCCATCTGGCTAAGGAGCCAGTAAATATATTATTTTACTCGGTCATTTTGGATTCTGGTCTCCACAATAATTTACAGGAAAGCAAGCCAAAGAATAATAATTAACTTAAAAATCTGCAATATTTATATTCCCTAGATCAAAAGCCAGCGACTATCTATTTTAAAACACAATTCAAACTTCCTCTAAGTTTTACAGCAGTCGGCCTCTTTTGATTCTGATCTTTTTTTTATCTTGTTGCCCAAACTTTTACTGGCTTGATCTGGGAAAACAAATTCATTACAATCGTAATGAATTTGTAATGAGCTCTAGAACAATGTCAATAACCTAGGGACCATCTGATCCCACCTGCGAATTATTCTAAATTGTTTTATTACCAATCTGTGAATTTCGCATGTAATTGATAATTCAATTATTCTAAACGTTTTATTACCAACCTGTGAATTTCGCAGGTGATTTATAATTCATTTAACCTTTTCGATGTTAGTTACGGAGACGCCACGTCTTTTGAAAAATTTTTGTCTGTATGCGACGCGATGTGATGCGTTTAATGGTTGCATGCGCCATCTCTTGGTCAATTTTGGTCGCAATTTCTTCATTTTAGACTTATTTGATAGGAAATTCAATGCTTTCAATTTTAGTTCTAAAAACATCCGCATATAGTGTTATACTTTTTCAAAAAAATCAATAATTTTGAGAGCCGACTTGTTACACCCCTCTGTCTTTGTTCTCTGATTGGATACTACCAAATCTTCTAGGCGTGTTTCTAAATGACAGATTGACAAACGAGCAACACTAACAAAGACAATTCACGTTATACACATTCGTAATGATTTTGTTGTAATAATTACATTTATTGCAATTTTTTATGTTCACAAATAATAAAATATAGTTCTCTATCAAAATATAAAGTTTGACTCGGAAAATTTTAAATATTAGAAGAAAAATACATTTGGAGAAATATCCGTAACAAAAAATAATTATTGCTACATAACGTAATCAGGAAATTCCTAAGGCGTGTTAACGTAATCAGGAAATTCCTAAGGCGTGTTTCTAAATGAAGATTCAGACACGACAACGAAGCTGTGTACGTTCGTAATTGAAGTAAATAATAACATCTATCGTAATTTTTTACATTCATAAATAAGATTTGATGTTACTTTATGGAAATATAAAGTTTGATTTGGAAAATTTTAAATTTTAAAAGAGAAATAAGCAAACTGGAAATAAAAAGAGAATTACTCGACCGCTGTTGATCTGAATAACGGCACAATCATTGGTTGAGTTATAATTTTTTTGTTTTACTGCTAACTATTTTTTACACATTTTTTACATATTTTTTGACAGTTATTAACATTATTTTTATTTTTTCGTTACATTTAACCAATTTGAATCTAAAATTATTTAATTTTTAGAAGCTGAATTAAAAAAATTCTGTGTATTTTAGATTAATATTTTAACAAAAGAACTGATTGCAAATGACACAGACCAATCACATTGTTCTCAGATTTAAGTAGAGGGCCACTAGCTAAAAGAATCAGTTTAAGTAGAGGGCCAATAGCTAAAATCTTCAGTGAAAGGGTTAAACCAAACTTGTTAAAGAATATTTAGCTACATTTTCTAAACAAAATAACCCTTATACAATATATTATTTATATAAATGATGCAATATATCTATACAAAAATTAATATCACTATCATTTATAGGTGCTTGTATGTGTGACAATAAACATACAACTGTTTGAATGCATATAAAACTGTGATTACATATATAACTGTGTAAATGAATATATCGCTGTGTGGATATATACACAATTGCACTAAAGAATGTTTAAAACCGGCATAGATGTGTCTATGGAGACATAACGGTGAAACAGATAGAAGGACAGTAATATCTGTTTCATTTCCCCAAACTTACCAAAAAAAAATACATGAAAAAAAAAGATTTTACTTGGTGAAGAATATCCCTCAATAATACCACTATTTCATAACAAAACAAATGATGAAACAAAATATTACTTGCAAAAATTTTACCTTGCCTGGCTGTCTGGTCTTAAAGTGATGACAGTACACTGATACCATTATGACTAAAGTCTAAGGCTATACACATCTACCTATAACTGGCTATACTAATGCTATTTGGCTATGCTAATTTGCTAAACATGTGGTTATTACATATATATGAGCACACAAAATTTTAATATGTATATACTGTTGGGTTGGAATAATATAACACCAATTAGCTAACTAATTTGATAAATATCACCTATATAGAAGAACACAATATATATGTCTAACTACTGGGGTAGGGCAATTCTATAAATGATCATGCATCATCTTTGTAGAATCTAGGGATAATAATCAAAACTAATCCTACCTAAGTTGGATCTGGGGTTTGATAAAAAGGCTTTAGGCTGTGGGCATTATATGTCCCTGTTATGGTCCCCCGGTCTTCCAATAAAAAGGCATTGTTTCCATAATCTTTCTTGATTATGTATGGTCCCTTATATAAAGGGAAAAACTTTTTGTATTCCTTTAACTGTTTATTGCTAGCTTGTGGTGTATGCACCCACACCTGATCTCCCACATGGAAGATATGGCAGTCTCCCTTCATTTTCTTCCTCCTGGCAGCCACATGGTCCAAGTTAGCCTTTGCCCTTGACCTGTCTTTCTCGGGGTCTATGATTGAATTTCCAGCTGGAAGTGGCACCCCAATCATGGGTTGGCAGGGTTTGCCATAGTGGAGTCGTGATGGAGGAAACCCGGTAGATTCATTCCGAGTATTATCTATATGACTGAGGATCACCCCAGTTTGGTTGACCCATCCTCTATGGTTTGAGCCCACATGTGTCCGATATAGTCTTCCAATCTCCCTCATTACCCTTTCACAAGGGTTTGACTGGGGTTCCTTATTGATGTGAGTACGTGTTTAATGTCTTGCCTCTTCACCCAGGCCTTCCATTCTCTGGATGTGAATGCCGATCCGTGGTCTGACAATATAGTTTCTGGCTTTCCCACAGTTGGAAATTGCATTCTCTCCAAAACCCGAATGGCACACCTTGTATCTGCTCTCAATACTGGATATGCTTCGACATACTTTGAGAACACATCATAGGTTACCAGTAAATATCGGAACATCTTATATGATGGTAATGGTCCATAGTGGTCTATTGCCAGGAGCTCCTTTGGCCCTGAAGGCATTATCGGTGAGATTGGACCCACATATGATCTGTTGGGAGGCTTATCCCTAGCACAAATTTCACACCTGGATAGCCCTCAGAACCCCTGCATATACATTTGGCCAATGAAATTGGCATCTGACTGCCTCCTCGGTCTTCCACAATCCATAATGGCCTACTAGCTTATGTATGTACTGAACCAACTGGAACCTGAGGTCTGGGGTCACTAATATTTTCCAAGAGTCCTCTGTTTGAGGGCACATCCTTCTCATCTGCAAGATACCATTCCTTATTCGGAACTTTCTTGTAATGTCCTGGTCCCTTTTATTTAAAGGCGTTCCTTGGCCTCACAGTCGGTCCATTATTTTTTTGTATTCCGGGTGCTTTTCTTGCCAGTAAGGGAGATTTTTCAACTGGGTTTCTATAGGGTCACTCACAACATTCATGATGATACCTTGAGGTTCTGCGCCCAATGGGGGGTTGTCAGGTTTAATAGCCACCGGGTGCCTACTAAGTACATCAGCGACTACGTTCTCCGGGCCAGGACAATAAATGACCTGATAATCAAATCTCTGCAAGGACAGGCTCCACCGAATGAGACGGTCATTTGTCAGGTAGCTCCTGTTTAAGAATTCCAGACAACGATGATCAGTCACAATAATAACCTAGGAACCAATCAGAAACTGCTTAAACTTCTCACAGCCCCAGATAATAGCTAATGCTTCCCTCTCAGTGACGGTATAGTTTTGTTCAGGTCCTTTCAAGGCACGACTACTAAAATATAAAACCCATTGCTGTTGTGCAAGATTTATTTGAAATAACACTACCCCCAAGCCAAGGCGGCTGCTGTCCATCTGCAGATAAAAAGGTGCAGCCAAGTCTGGGTGGTACAACTTGACTGTCTGAAGGAATGTTTTCTTTATCTGACGGAAACTCACACTCCTGCCTCTCAGTCCACTCCGACTTTGCATCTTTCCGTATCAAATCCACTAAGGTGGATGTATCCTGGGCAAAGGCCGGGTAGAATCGGTGGTAGTAATTGCATAACCCCAGAAAAGGCCGCACCTGTTTGCGAGTGGTCAGTGTAGGAAATTTCTCAATTGCCTCTACTTTATCTGGGTGTGTCCGAACCCCTTCTCCATTGACAACATGCCCCAAAAATGATATTTCCCGCCGAGCAAAACAACTTTTTTTTAGGTTGACTGTCACATTCCTCTGTATGCACTCTTGAAAGAACCCCCGCAAGTGGCACAGGTGCTCCTCCAGATCTCTGGAAGCAATCACATCATCATCCATGTAACACACACTATACCTTTTTACATGGTCTGAAAGAGTCTTGTCAAGGCACCTCATCAGACCAGCACCACTGTTGATCAGACCAAATGGGACCCTTCTGAAAACGTGTGTGACCACCATACCGAAATGCTGTATATTTGGTCAAGGCACCTCATCAGACCAGCACCACTGTTGATCAGACCAAATGGGACCCTTCTGAAAACATGTGTGTGACCACCATACCGAAATGCTGTATATTTACGATCTCGAGGATCTAGCACCATCTGCCAGTAGCTGGAGGTGAGGTCTAATGTGGAGAAAAAACTCTTCCCGGACAACCGCATAAAAATCTCCTGAATCCGTGGTGGTGCATCCCTCTCAGGGATAGTGATCCTGTTTAATTGCCTCGCATCCAGGCAGATCCTGACAGACCCATCTTTTTTTTTACCACAACCAATGGGTTATTGTATGGTGAAGGACTTTTTTCAATAACCCCCAGTCTACCATTTGTTGTATTTGAGCATCAACTGCTTTCTGATATTGGAGTGGGATTGGGTAAGTCCGGGTCTGAAAGTATGTCTTTTCCTTGACCCTGATCCTATGAGTATACCCCTGGATTGTTCCTGGGGCATTGGAAAATGCTTTCTGGTTATCCTTCAAGACCATCCTCAGCCCCATTCGTTCCTCTGGTTGAATAAGAGAGGTCTCGGCAGTTTTTGTTGTGATCAAGGTGTCATCTATGTCTAAACTCATATATTGTACTCGGCCCCCAACCTGGCTGGACAAGCCTTCAATACCAATGCTCTCCTGATACAGGGTCACCATATTACCCTCATAGCTGATTGTGCATCTATGTCGGTTCAGAAAATTTGCACCAATTACCACCTCCTGTAGCAACCCATCCATCACTAGAAATGGGTGGCCAATCATAGTCTGTCCCCACTTCAGGTCCAACCACACCTGGTACCCTTCTGTTTTGTTTTTTTTTCCATTGGCCATCATCAACTGAAAAGCCCTGACAGGCAACTTTGGGACCGTAGGTGCTTGAACCTCCAGCCAAGTCCACCATTTCTTTGAGATCAAGGACATTTGGCTACCTGTGTCCACTAATGCAGACACACTCTTCTTACACACCTCAATGCCAGCAGTCGGCCTCTTTTGATTCTGATCTTTTTTTTATCTTGTTGCCCAAACTTTTACTGGCTTGATCTGGGAAAACAAATTCATTACAATCGTAATGAATTTGTAATGAGCTCTAGAACAATGTCAATAACCTAGGGACCATCTGATCCCACCTGCAAATTATTCTAAATTGTTTTATTACCAATCTGTGAATTTCGCATGTAATTGATAATTCAATTATTCTAAATGTTTTGTTACCAATCTGTGAATTTCGCATGTGATTTATAGTTCATTTAAACCAAACTTGTTAAAGAATATTTAGCTACATTTTCTAAACAAAATAACCCTTATACAATATATTATTTATATAAATGATGCAATATATCTATACAAAAATTAATATCACTATCATTTATAGGTGCTTGTATGTGTGACAATAAACATACAACTGTTTGAATGCATATAAAACTGTGATTACATATATAACTGTGTAAATGAATATATCGCTATGTGGATATATACACATTTGCACTAAAGAATGTTTAAAACCAGCATAAATGTGTCTATGGAGACATAAAGGTGAAACAGATAGAAGGACAGTAATATCTGTTTCAGTATATATTGCAGATTTTTGAATGGTGGTATAATTGTATGTATAGAAGTTAGCTAATTTAAATTGCAAACATAAATTTTGTATGCATTTTACTTTGATCGCCAACTCCCTTGTCTGTTTACTATCACAGTATACTAATTGCTCCGATTTAATTTTTGTTCCATCAGCATAATGAATTTTGGAAGTTTCTTTTCCACATTTCTCTTGGAAGAAGCATTATATGATTTTCTCTGCTTATTTCCAATATTACCATTAGAAAGCGTTTACTCACTTTATTTACATTAGAAACTAACTCACTTCAGAGCCATCTATTGTAAAGCTAAGTAATTAACAGCTATCAGTTGTTCATGATATGTAATTCTCCCTATCTCTATAACCAAATAGTGGCTCTTGTCCCCCGTGAAAAGCATTGGTTGCTCCTCTAGGTTTGGGTATTAACATGTTTGATTAATATCTACTGATAATTCAAGCTCACAATAGATGGCTCTGAAGTAGGGAATGAATTATTGCTCTTAATTTGGATAAATGTTTATTATCAGTAGTTTTATTTGTTTTATGTTGACACTTTACAATCTCCATAATAATTATTACCTGTGGTACTTGCAAACTAATTTAATTATTTGTCCTGCTGTTAATTATTTATATGTAAAAAAACTATCATGAAATTATAATGTTGATTTATAATTGTATCATGTCAACTACCATTTAAAAAAAGCAGCTATCTGTATATCCAATGGCATACTTTCAAGTTCAGTGCTAAAGTTTTAAGTAAGCTTTAGTATATAAATTTTATGCCATAAGAATTGAATAGTAGTATTAAATATTATGATTGTATTAATGTATTGCATGGTTTACTACAGTAGTAGAATGATGGACTCTGGAACTATGATCTACAAATCACAGTTCAAACTAGGGTTCCATATATCATGTGATATGTTAGGCAATAAAGCTTATTGGGTTTATTTATTATTGTATTTATTTAAAAATCAATGAATTCAGGTTGATATGTTATGTCACTGTATGTATATATATATGTGTGTGTACTTTCTTACTTTCTCATGCTACATTCGGTAAGAAAGTATTCGTGTGGAGAAAGATTCGTATATGGAAGGCACTGATTATTTTTATGCATGTTTTGCAAAATTGTTTACTGGTAGTTCAGAAACACTCTTATTCAATTATTGGGTGGGAGCGATCAATGGTACCATAGGCAAGCAATTTGTACTTTATGCTTAGCCATTGTAACTTTCAAGGCCAATCCATATACAATCTTTTAATATATAAATACTGCCCTTGCCATGAAAATATTTGTTAATATGTAAACGAATAGTTACTGTCATTGTATAAGCTATGTAATTTATTTTGTATAATCTATTTATTTTATTGTATGTATAATTTATAATGCGTTATTTGTGTATTTATTTTTATTATGTAATATGATTATTTTTTGTACTTATCTCTGCATGGATTAAAATGGTAAACTTTGTTTTAAGATGTAAATTAATGTTAATAAAAGATATCATATTACTTTTTAATACTCGTGAATTTAGATTTTTTATTATTATTATTATTATTATTATTATTATTAATGGAAAAATCATTTCGATTTTATCTTGCATTAACTTAATATTTTATTATTTGTGTACATTAAACTTGAGAGTTATATTCTCTGAACATTTATATCTTATATCTACGATGGTCCTTCTTCATAAAAGATAAATGAAAAAACCTATTATTATACATAGTTCTCCGACTAATTTTCATTATATATTTCTCAACATCTTGCCAAGCACACACATTTATTTATTATGGAATTAGTATATATAGACAGACAGACAGATAGATAGATTTTTTACGGAAATGATATATGTATATATGAAGCACAATATTCATTAAGTAAAATTTTGAGATAAAATAATAGAACAAATGGAAGAAACAGCAATACTTTTATTATTGATTCACAACTTTTATAATTACTTAGTTACTCTATCATATAATACTTTTTCTAGGAATCCTCTTTAAATATATCTATGCACATGTTCGACGTGTAACAATTTAATTCCAGGAATACACCTTTGTAAAATATGTGTGGGAGTGTACACTAGTGGCTACTGTCATAGTCACTTTGTGCCTCTATATGCTGGCTACAATAGCATTCCCATTTCTGGAAGCACTTCTGGAACTCAATTTTAGAAATACTGTCGGTTATATTAGAAAATTTTTGTCCTTTTAAAGCAGTTTTTAATTTTGGAATAGATGAATAGGCAGGATAGTCGAATTGTGTAATTGATTTTTTGGCCAAAAAGTTTCTCACAATGAGAATACGATGACCCATTTTTATGCCAAGGTCCACACGCGAATATTTTTTATATTCTCGATAGCTAACCAACTAATTCTATCAGCTTAAAATGTACACACATGTTAGCTCTAACATGTTCAAATATGAATGTTTAATACTCATGTGATTTCGATACAATTAGGTCCATAGGTGACACCACACAGCCATTCCGGGAATTCAATTGCCACATGTAGTATATTGAATTATATCCAAGAATTTTCTCCAGGATTAGGAAGTTTAATAATTTTCAATGTTAACACATTTACCTGTATTCAGCCTTAACTCAAACATTTTTTTATATATCATACATCGAAATCCTAATTCAAAACAAAATAATTATATAGAAAAACAACGATATTAATTTCAGTGGTTTTATTTTTTTTCACATGAAAGCAAATATTGAATAACTATCAAAAAATAAGAAATTATTATAAAAGGCAATTTTCTCTTTCTTAATCTAATTTTTTTTGTTTATATCGCATATACAATATGTGCATACACCTATACTTAAGAATAATTGGTAGGATTAAAATTGAAAAGAAGATGTATGTATTTGGTGTTTCTGATCATTTCAGTAGTATTTGATGTGATAAAGATAACTTATGGACTCTATATTATCTTATTAATTTCATCAATGGTCCTCTTACATAGTATATTAAAAATAATACAGTTTGTGATTATTCACGAATTTGATACCCCTGAGGTGATTTGGGAGCGAATATTTTGATACGAAAGACTGCTATATATGATTTTTAGAACAAAGAAAGCACAAAACTTTTGTTTTCAACAGCCTCAATTTTTTATACTAATGAATTTTATAGATATGAAAACTTTGCATATCTATCTATCTATCTATCTATCTATCTATCTATCTATCTATCTATCTATCTATCTGTCTATCTATCTGTCTGTCTGTCTGTCTGTCTGTCTGTCTGTCTGTCTGTCTGTCTGTCTGTCTGTCTGTCTGTCTGTGTCTGTCTGTCTGTCTGTCTGTCTGTCTGTCTGTCTGTCTGTCTGTCTGTCTGTCTGTCCGTCCGTCCGTCCGTCCGTCTGTATATATATATATATATTGCATGATCACTTTTGATATTTGTCAATTTTCACCTTTCTCCCGAGTGATTCGGTGGACTTATTTCACATTTCTAGCTTATGAAAACTATCCCAACTTAGATTCTAACTCTTAATTTCACTTAATTCAGTCAAGAAATATCTGGATTTGAGATTGAAAACATGGTATTTTTCTTTTTTGCTTTTTTATTCTCCGAAAAGATATTGAATTTAATAACATAATTGTCAGCTATCTTTTATGGCCACAAGCATATACCCAATTACTTCGAATTTAAGCTACACCTTTTCTTTAAATTTTGAAAAAGTAAAATTAGAGTACAGCTTAAATTGTAAGCAAATATTTTAATATCTTATTTTTGCCAATCTCCCACTCACACTCATAATGAGTGTCTTTGTTTTACCCGCTACACATATGCATAGTATTATGATTGTAGAGAACAGTTTATTTGGGGTTTCCAGTTCACATTTTGCTTTTAATTCCTATTTAAGTAAATAAAAATGTTTATTATTTTTTAATACCTATTATAAAATCATTTTTATATATTTTCCCCAATTCTAAAATCCTACTGTGGCTTAAATTTGAAGTAAGGCGGTATATATATACATTTATTTTCTTAATAGCTATTGGCATTGTTTTTTTAATGTTTGCAATCCTATGTTTGTAGTGTTAGAAGTCATTAATCTCTTGCGATCTTTTGCAAATGACTGAAGCCATTCTAAGTTATAAAATAAACAAAAACAGAAATATAAAGAGTTGAAAACAAAAAAAAAATACAATCATAATTGAAGTATATAATTAAAGGGTACTTGTGAATAATTCAACCGATGACGTTTTTGACTTACCGATTTCCCTTCCGGTAGACATCGACGTTTTATGTCATGGTAACCAAGTGACTGGCGTGATTAATCCATCAGAGAGTCAATTTTTTTTTTCACCCCGCGAGATTTAAAATTCGTAGAGAGGTTTGGGAAATTTTTTGATTTTTCTGTCTATTGCGATTTTGCTATCCACGGCATCACAGTTACTTTTTTGAGCTGTTAATTCGGGTAAAGTGTTTTATTTATCTGTTTATTTTAAATTTACAAAAAATTTTTGTTAATATTTCTACAATTCTCAAACTTCAACGGTAAAGTGTTTTTTATTTATCTGTTTATTTTAAATTACAAAAAGTTTTTGTTAATATTTCTACAATTCTGAAACTTACATTGAATTACGTTTAATGTGTAAATAATTTATTCTCCCGTAAAGTGTTTTTTTATTTATCTGGTTATTTTAAATTTACAAAAACTTTTTGTTAATATTTTTACATTACGTTTTTAATGTGTAAATAATTTGAAATAATTTTTTAAATCAATTTTGCAATATGCAGTACGTTTTAAAAATTACCAAATGCATGTAAAAGTGCGGCGTTTTCTGGACACCATTAATACCAGATTTGCATTAGATCGCGTCTTTTTTATTTAGGTGTTTATTTAAAATTTACAAAAAGTTTTTGTTAATATTTCTACAATTCTCAAACTTATTTACAAAAAATATTTGTTAATATTTCTACAATTCTCAAACTTACATTGAATTACGTTTTAATTTTATTTTTAATTTCTGAATTATATCATACAGCTATGAGAGTAATACAATGTCTGATATCCGGAGGCCGTATTTGCCTGACCTGCGTCAGATATTTTTCATTTTTGAATATTTTTTAGCATGTGACCTGGATAATTCAACCGATGACGTATTATCAGTCTACAATTGAATTATGTTTTAATTTCATTTTTAATTTCTGAATTGTATCATACAGAAAATTATTTTTCGTAATTTATTCCGGTAAACTGTTTTTTATTTATCTGTTTATTTTAAATTTACAAAATCTTTTTGTTAATATTTCTACAATTCTCAAATTATTTTTCGTAAATTCATCGGCAATTATAAAAATTACAGGGTGCGACGCCATTAATACCAGATTTGCATTAAATCACGTCTTTTTAATTTAGCTGATAATTTAAAATTTACAAAAAATTTTTGTTAATATTTCTACAATTGAATTACGTTTTAATTTAATTTTTAATTTCTGAATTGTATCATACAGAAAATTATTTTTCGTAAATTCATCGGCAATTTTTAATTTCTGAATTATATCATACAGAAAATTATTTTTCGTAAATTCATGGGCAATTATAAAAATTACAGCTATGAGAGTAATACAAGGTATAGGTGTACGCCAAGCCTAACGGTTTGTCAAAAACACAAAGCCCCCCCACCAACTCCAGCGCTACACGCTGTTTTTTATAATTGAGCATAATATAGGGTGGTTTTATAAATTAGAATATAGTTTTTTCTAAATTATTTTGACACATGCATGTACATTTTTATTTATTTATTTTTACTATTTGCCTGACCTGTGTCAGATTTTTGCCCTTTTTTTTTTGTTTTTTATCACGTGACCTGCGTCACATTTTTTTTCTTTTTTTTATGTTTAATTTTTTTTTAAATTTTTATATTTTTGCCATGTTTTTTTGTTTTTTACCACGTGATCAACCGATGACGTATTACCCTGAAGGCATATCGGTCTAATGTTGCATTTTTTAATGTACCATGTTCACGTGATCTGCGGACACATTTTAGCGATTACATGTGTCCGCAAATCACTTGGAGACGTTATCTTAAAAATCGCAAGATTAGACTGATATGCCTTCAGGGTAATACGTCATCGGTTGAATTATACACAAGTACCAATTAAAGTATGTAAATATCTTTGTATAAACTTACAGTCCTCATGCTGTGGAAAGTTTAACATTATGACAGTCACATAAGATTACTCATAATATCGGTTAAAAAAGTTAGTACACGTTGGACTTTTTACTAACCTAAGTAATTGAACAAAATAGGATAATAAAAAAAACAACAGAGAAAATGAGTGAAATTAGGAGGAAAGAGAAGAAAAAGTCCTGGGTTGAAAACAGTATTTAGCTTTTTCTATATATATATATTCATTAAAAGCCAGTCAACACAGACAATATCAATAACAATCGACAATTTAAAACTGTTATCAATGCAACCTCCTTTTAACAATAAAGGTGGAAAATTTATGACTTATATTTTGATTTTCTCTCCTTTTTAAGGGTAAATGAAGACATGTTTTTGCCGTTTTTTTCCAGAAATATTTGTAATTGCATAGGATACTTAATAACTTTTTCTACTTTAAATACCAGTCGGACAATTTAGCATATCAAGCTCATGTTTTAAGCTTCGTAATGTAAAATACCTTTTATGAAATATGTCTTGTCAAATTTCTCAGTTAACATGTATACATCTTTGCATTTATGCTAATATATTCATGTAATTTTTAAAAACATCAGTTAATCTTTTTTGACAATAGATGGAACTTCCAGAATTTTTTTAATTACCTAAAGCATATAACAGAATATACAACTATATGAGAGAAGAGAAAGTTTCAGAATGGAAGGCATTACTTTATCTTGGCTGCAAAATGTTTTTTACATAAAATGTTATAGATACAATATTTTAGAACTACTAACTTTAGATGTAAAATGTTTGTGTAATTAGCAATTGGTTACCAGTAAATGGCTTTAACTGTTAGAATTTTTCATTTTGCAATGAAGTTATAAAAATATTTATAACATTTTATGTAGTTTATTTTAAAATTATTATTATACATGCTATATATAAAACATAATGCATATCACAAGGGGACATAGGTAGAAAATTTGAACCACCAATCAACAATGTTAAACATTCAGCAACACCCACTGTGAACAAATATAATTTGTCTACTTCAAACAACTATACCCAAAAGGTTCCTTTTAGGTTTAGCTTTTTGCAATTCAGAATTTATATTTGTTCATAGAGGGCATTGCTGAAATATCTTAACATCATTGATTGGTGATTTGAATGCTATATATAGGATGTTGCTCTAACCAACTACTTTGTGAAAAAAACATTACCTTAAATTTAATATTCATGAATCTAAAGATCTCTGGCTTGATTCCCATGCTAGAACTGTCACAGGTGAGATCAACATCACCTAAAGAAAAGAGAATAATATTCAAAATATGTTATCATTAAAACGTCAACACTTAGATAATCTCAATATCAATAACAATCAACAATCTCAAACTGTTGTCAAGGAAACCTTTTAACATGTTATATACTAACTTCGGCTACTATTACTAATAGTATTGAATAGACATAAAAAGTTTGAAGTTTGAATTTTTCTAGAAACATTTAACAATCTTAGATGATGGAAATAGCCCAACATATAATCACCACTAAAATATCATCATCATAAATCTTAAGACAAACCCAAAAATGGAATTCTTTTTATAGTTGTTGCCTTGATAATGAATTGCTATAATATTTTATTGCTTTATTTACATATAATGGCAGAGGAGATATAATTTATATAATATAAAGTTACTTGTTGGTGCTTATAATTTATGTATTTTTTTTTTTACAAATTACATACTTTATTGAAATATAAATACATGAAAATGTCCATACCTTAAAGAATATCATGGCTCTATTGTTGCCAAGGCAACATTTTTATTGTTATAAAAGGGGAATACTTACCTTTATCTAGGGTCTAATATGTTTAATCATTTAAAGATTGACACTTGATTAAAAGGGATTGAAATTTTGCATTTCAAAGAATTTAAATAAACCTCATTAAACAGATAAATAAAACCTGTTTTTGAAAGCAGACTAACAAGTATTTAATTATAACTGTCAAACTTCACAGGAACTATGTATTATTTAGGCAATAAAGCTAATAATGCTCCACATTAGATTGGTTTATAAATGTAAATACATGAAAGCAGTCCATATCTAAACAACACAAAGATACTAAGAAACTCAATCCATTATCAAGGTAACCTTTTTTGTGATAAAGGTGGATATCCACCTTTCTCTGTAGTCTAATACATTTAAATACTAAATATTGATTTATAAGACATTGAAATATATTATTCAACAAAGTTTAAATGAACCTCATTAAACAGGCCAATATAATTAGTTTTTGAAAGCATTCCAACAAATAGTCTATTTTAACTTTCAACCTGCACTGAAACCATATATTACTTAGATAATAACATTAATAATGTTATATATATTGCACAATTTTTTGAGGAGTCTAGAAAAAATCCCATTATTGGAGGGTTTTAATGAATAGAGTCAAGAAACTTTGTACAGAGGTAGTCTTTGAAAATGATATTGGAGCTGTACAATTAAATAAAACACAAAGCATAAGTAAGATACTATCAAAAAAGAATTTCAAAATCTTACTCTGTTTATAAAGTAAAAATTATTTGCATGATTCTTATTGAGGAAAATGTTTGAGGTCAGATGGATTATGAATTTTAAAAACTATTACTAATAAGAGCATTTAAACACCACCAGTCCATTCAAAAAAGCATACTTAAAATCTAATCAATGTATGATAAAGTACTATGGAAGAGAAAGTAAGGGAGTAACAAATGAGAAAAGAATTTATAATTTTGATGCTACAAACGATTGCACATGGATAATCTGTTCCATAGGAATTTGTTGCATTTGAAGAGCAAACTGATATTTAAGTTCATATTTATCCTTATTCTGCTTAGTGCTGTCATTTAGTAATAGATTGGAGATCTTAAACTTCCCTGCATTACGACCCACACATGTCATCACTAATCTCCCATTCAATTATCATTTGATTATTTTTTGTTTTGTAATAATTCAAACTAGTAATGCATAGCAGCCTATTTTTGCTGCACTCTATGCTAGTTCATCATCTATTACTACTTTTCACATCAATAGATATCTTAACCTTTTAATGTTTAATATTTCTTCCAAGTAAATGACATCTGCGTTTTTATTTTATATATATATCAACTCATCTTCAATGTGATGGGATGCACTGTGACTTCTTATATAAATGGAGTGAGGAATCTCTCAGCCTCTATGCCCAGAGAAAGGAGTTAGCTACTTTACTTTCTTTTTCCATTCTCTGCCCTAAGTTTTCCCATATCTTTCTCTATCCTGCTCTAGCTCATTTTCATAACAATCTTTGTCAACTCCATAGCCTTTTTATCTAAATCCCTCATCTTTTCCCAAACCCAGCCTAAAAACCAGTAACCTACTATCTGTGTAATCACTGTTTATATTTATTCTTCCACAACTTCATTATTTGTATCGTTTTTGCTTTCAGGAATTTGCATTCAATTAACAGATGCCTAATATTTTCTTGCAGACTAAATCATCCACATTTTTCCATTTATGTGTATATTTCCTTGTTCCTAAAGATCCTGTTTCAGCCTTAAACAGTAACTATGCCCTCTATGAAATAAACATTTAGAGTTCACATCTTAAAACAGTTAATTCAAAATGTTTATTTAATGATGCTTAACGTTGGGGATGATTTGATTAATTATTTCAGATAGTGGTTTGCACTGGAAATATTTTCATATATATGTATCAAAGAAAAGAAGAAAAAAGTTTTTTTTAACAATTTTAGAAGTATATACCTCCCCCCTCATATGTGTTTATAATTACTTTTTCAAGCATATATATTTATAGGAAAGTATATAATTCAAAACTTTTGAATCATATATATATACATTACAATTTCTAAAATATATATAATAGATACAAAAGAAATTATTTAAATTTCAACATTTTTCGATTAAGTTTGATAATACTTGTCTTTCAAAATCTACCTTAGAAAGTCGTTTTTTTCCCAAAATGTAGAATATAAAAATTTTATTTTTATTGAAATATATTTTTAAAAAATATATAATTAATTATTATATAACTTGAATTTAAAAAATGCTGGTAAAATGTATTAATAAGTACATTTACATATGTTCTCTTCCAATGTGTAAAAGGGATGCTAGAAAAGATCCAGAGAAAATCGAATAACGTTATTAATTATAACTGACATCTTTATAAAATTTTATAACCTAATATCTGAATACTATATGCATGTGCTGAAATAAAAAAATGCAATATTGCATTGACTATTACTAAATAATGATGTAAACATTGGAACTCAATAATGTGTTGCAAACAAAATGAGGTAGGTGACGCTTTGACACAAGCTTACATTGAAATCAAAGAAAAGGTTAATATTAATTTTTAGATGCTAAACAGAGTGGTACTGTCTGTTCCATATTGTTCATTCTGACACATTCAAAAGGATGCTACTTTAATAGAATCTTATTCAGTCCAGTTTTTAGCAGATTAATGATTTATTTTAATTTTAGTTTTGGTACATTGTTAGCAGATCTACTTAGAAAACAGCTAAATTTTAATTCACCCTGTTCCTACCATGGGTAATCAGAACTATTGACTGTCAAGAAGAAAGGTAAGTTTTAATTTAATTTGAAAGTTTATTTTTATTTATTTCAATATTTTTATTAATAAAAATTAAATATATTACATTTTTACTTGCACTAATATATATATATTTTTAAAGATTAATTCAACCTATATACTAAGAACAATCTTGGAAGTTCAGGGTATTTTTTTTACTAGATCGATGATTTAATAAATTATTTCATTTTTAAAAATATACTTACAAGTTGTTAAATACTAATTATTATAGAAAATGATTTAATTGCTTTAGAAATTAAATTTAAACGAATGTCCACATATATATAAATAAACTGAACTTTTTAAATGTCTATTACATTTAAGCTTTTGTGAAGAAGTTAAATATCTGTAATGCATATATGATTGTGTATGTATGTATAATTCTAGCACTTTCTCCATTACAACATATGTAATAAATTTAAGTTACTAACACATTATATAATCTTTATAGAACTTTGTTATAGAATCATGTTTTCACTGGCTATTTCAAATGTAATCTTTATCAACAATAGTTTTTATAATTGTTATTCGTAATAGTGATATTTGCAACAGCAGGAAGCATACATCTGTAAAAGAATTTTGCAAATATTACGTACATAATATTGTTAGCAGATTCTCAGATTTATGGATTAAGATGTTGGAAGTTTAACAGGAATACTGTATTTTTTATAAACGTTTTTCAGCAGTGATGTTGTAAAACAAAGTGCCAATTAAAAATGGGCAATGCAAAGAAGTTGCACCTTAGATTAACCATATTTTTGCCTGAAATACTTTAAGGTGAAAAGGGATTTTGCTTTGAATTAACATTCCAGATTTTATAAAGATTGCTAATCAGACAAAAATATAATTAACAAAAGATGTAATTCCAACTTGTAGTGCTGTTATTTTTAATTTGTACTATGTTTTATCACATCACAGTCAATACTGAAGAATTATAATAATGTATAGAGTATTCCCATTAACTTCACTAGCAACCATATTGGATTTTTGGAGAATTGACATAAGATATAATTTTTAACATAACTTCAATTAGAATTATATAAATATCAAGTAGTTTATATTATCAGAAAGATCAAAATACCAGAAAATGTAATAAGGCTCAAAAACACAGTCATTACATATGTAACATAAAAAAACCCTTTATAATTATTGTATTTATGTTTCTTCAGAATTTCTCAATGTAATAAATAAATTGTATTTTTTTTAATTAACTGATTCATTATATTTTTTGTAAAATATATAAAAAGCAGATATATAACATGACTTAAGTGAAATGGAGTTTGAAGAGATGCATTGCCTATCTCAATTTTTGTTGACAAGCAATAAAGTAGCCTATGAGGATTTTTGCAGTGTATCCATGACTTACCCCACAGCCAAAAAACTTTGATTTTCATTTTAGGCAAGAAACACAATACTTAGTAAATGTTGTAAAACTTTTGAATATACTAGTTAACAAAAAAAATTGTATATTTACCTATATATAATTATATGGTGCACATACCATTTTGGCTGTCTGCACAGATCCATCATTTGAATCCTCTATTAGTTTTGGCTCATCATATTGTATTGTGTTATGACCACTAAATGTAATGATTGTTTAATTAACTACTACTCTATGAATTTGATACAGATCTATTTATATCAGGCTAATTTTGTATAATCAGTCAAAGTCTGCTTTTGTTATCTGACATTTTTCATTATTACTGAAATAAAGGCACAGGGTCATTATGTCTGTAAAGTAAAGCTGACTCACACTTATACCTGAATATGAATTCCAAACATCCCCCAACTAAACTAGACATGCCTTATAAGAAATTATATATATTGTTTTTTTTCTTGTCATTTATTTATTTCCCCTCCAAAACTCAAAGATTAATTAAACTAATTTAAAGATTGTTATCTCTGATTTGAAAATGTTGTTTTTCCAACTTTTATTTATTTAAAGAAATAACATAATGAATTAAACATTAATTAATTTTTCATACTATCATGTCATTTTATTTTATTTTTTTTTATTTATTGTTAATCAGTTAGTTATTAAATAATTGTTTAAAAATATTCTAGAATTAATGTCTTTATTCTTCCAGCTATCTGTTACATGAATTGTCAGAGAGTTAATAAATCATGGCAAATTAAACAAAAGTAAATAAAGAAATGTTTTATATATATAATTGCATTTACAATTCCAATTTTTCTTCTTATGCTTTGGCAATTGGTTTTCATAAAGAATTGCGAGAAATATTTGTTGTTCCAAAATACGTTTTCAGATTAATTAAATCAATAGTTTGATAGTTTGAAGACTATTGATCCAACAGCTGTAAAATATCTCAAAGAAAAAATGCAGTCATAAAATATCGCAAAGAAAAAATTTTTCTGGAGGAAAACCATAAAAGATTTTTTTATAAAATAGCTATGAATAATTTGATGATTGATAAAAAATGAAAATGTTCTAAATTTTTTTTGATGGACTATTAGTAATCAGTGCAAATTGAGCTATTCACATCTAATTAGGATTTAACAATAATTTTAATACTTCACAAAAAAACTTTGCCAAAGAAATTGTGAATTTGAGTTGAGAATCAATTTAAGTATAAATTTAGTTTATTGGCATTATATATATATATATAATTTTGTCTGCTAAAATTCTCAATCCATTTATTGTAATTCTTAAATAAATGTAACATGGACTAATCACAAGATATGATTGGCTGAAGTCCTAATATCTGTTTCTTAAGTTAAGCCCATAACATCAAGCCATTATCACTGTCAAGTAAATTGAAACCAATATGAATTTAAAATATACATGTTGAAGATAGTTTAATTATCTCAGAATAAAAATAATAATAAAATGGAAATCACATTAAAATAGTTCATGATGTTTAAATAGCAGGTTCAAATTGATGTAATGGGATATCAGTTTAGTTTCCAGCAAAATATTTATATGTAGAATGACCTATCCATCTCAAATTCATAACTATTCATCAAATCAAAGAGTGTATCAAAACAAGGAAAGAATTTTAAATCACAATTTTTAACTTAACCAATTCTCATTTTTCAGATATTTGTAAATTGATTGTTTGAAGTAAATTTAATGAGATTGTGCTTGCAAGGGATAATTGTTATTAAATTAATTATGGTTGGAATGATTCTTATTCATCTGAGTTATGGTATTTGTATGCAAATTGGTATATTCAATTTATTAATATATATCAGATCTTTTTATATGTTTACATTTATGTATAAAATCTTTATTTCTCATTGGACTTAATTTTTTTTTAATTTAATTTTACAAATGAAAAACATTCTAAAAAGCCATATTGCACTTTGCAACTATTGAAGAAATGAGTAAAGGATATAAGATATCACTTGATGATTTGAAGAACAAGCATTCAGAAAATGAATGAAATCTTTTTTATTTTAAATTTAATTTTTAAATGCAAATAAAGAAATGTTTATCTCTGGTAAATGTATCAATTTCTATTTTTTTTTCATATGTCAGCATTGACGGGGAGGCGAATCCACAACCATCTGCAACCAACTACTTGCTTGCAAGACGACTGCGTTGACCTCTCGGCTAACACCGCTTGACTATCAATTTCTATTTTGAAACCTTAAAATTGCTTTATATTTTTTAGAATATCTCGAAAGATTCTAACACTGGCATTTCTAACAGATAATGACATGTTATCAGGTTCATATAGGCATAGACATTTTTTACATCTATTTTCTTTGTTAGCATTACAGTCAAATTTAACTTTTATTTTTAAAAATAAAACAATAATTAAGTCAAAATGTGGATGTCTTTTTTTGTTTTAAATAGTTATTATATAATTATTGTATAAAAATAACCAAAAAACATTTAATAAATTATTAAAAAAATATTTTGTTTATTCCAAAAATGTTCTTGATTCTATTTCACTATAATGCTGTGGAAACAGATTACAAAGAACCAAAATCATCAATGGTTTAGAGGCTGTACTTTTTTCATAAAGAATAGGCTGAAGGTCTTTAAAGTTTTCCAACTCTCTGGAAAATACTGACCTCTTCAGATTTTTTTTGGATTAATAATCATTAAAATCAGTTAACTAGTGGTAGAAGGGCTATCAAAAGTGACATAACTACAACAGTATTTCTGAAATAAGCAAGCCATATTAATTAACTTGTAATCTGTCTAGAATGGTTATTTTTGTATGAGGCTTTATTTCGCTTTTAAACCACTTTTTAATGTTATTTTGTTGATTTTATAATTATTTTATCAAGAAAATCATACCGAATAATGCTGCCACCATTAGAATTTATTTACAAACTAATAAATCAATATTTAAATTTAACAGTATAACAATGATGTAAGCACTGCCTTTAACACAAGGCAAATCAATAAAGATCAATAACATACATCTTCAATTTATAATTGGTTAATAATATACATGAGCCACTTTTATTTGCGCTTCAACTTGTTATATAGCAATAAATCAACAATTGATGGTTTGAAAAGGCTGGAACAGATTATATTATCAGCAATACATATTTAAGAAGCCATAAAATTATTTATTTGTTAGATATAATTAGGATTTGATTTTGCATAGCCTTTCTTGATCTACAGCTATTGTATCTTGTTCATAAGGTGGACTTTTATATATTGCAAAGTAAGTTCACTAGAACCTCACCCCACATACCCTAAGACATGTAATATTTTTATTTAAAGTATTTAATAAATGGCACTTGGATTAATGGAAGACACCACACATATTTACAGAAATTATTAATAAACTAAAGATCAGCTTTTCAAGCTAATGCACATGCGCTTTATAAATCTTAATAATAGATGAATACTTTAGCTGTTCTTTAGTTTATTACAATTCATAAACATCGTGCTATATAAAATAAATATCTCATTTACATATGTTTAGTTTCATTTAAGAATGACATATCGTAAATTCTAGAAAATTTCACAGGCGTCATTCAGACAGTAAAAAGTAATTTAAAGTGATTGGTTTATCTTCTTGCTTTCATTTCCAGTGCTTAAGATTTGCCCATACTTAAGCATTTGGGTTGAAAGAATAGGTGGATTCATTCCATTCTTTCGCAAAGACTTTATCTTGTGTTGGAAGTGAAAGTATTCATTTATTATTAAGATTCATAAAGCACATGTGCATTAGCTTGAAAAACTGATCTTTAGTTTATTACAATTCATAAACATCACGCTATATAAAATAAATATCTCATTTACAGAAATTACTAATGTTTAGCTAGTAAAAGTTATAATTAAATGATTAATGCAGGGGTTTTATTTTCTTATATGTTTAAATACATATTGGTTAATATATTTTTAATGATGCTATTGAATTAAGGATCCTTTTCAAGAGTTGGAGTGATGCTGATGATTAGTAAATATTTATAAAATTTGGAAAATTGGTTAAAGTCTTGACGATTTTGTTTGTTGTTCGCTAATAGGAAAAATAATTATATGTTAAAACATGTAATTGTGGAAACTGTATTAAAGAGATATTATTGAGCGTAAAGTTTTGGAATATATTTATATAGTTGCATTACGCATGAGCTCATATACATAATATTCGAATAAAATAGTCACATAAATAAAGGAGATGGTTTTAATTATTTATTTTGAAATGGGTCAATTCTCTCCAATCAGAGCAACAAGAAAAATTGTATATGAAGGTCAATTTACATAATTGTATGTAAAATATAATCACAAGTAATTAGTCTTGTTTAATCATTCTATAATGGGGTGAATATTTAAAATTTAATTGCAGAGATCTTTATCAAAATTTTAATGTTATCTCGAAAAAAATGCCTCATGACTGGTTCCTGCAATGCCGTTCTTCACATAGTGACATAATTTAGCTGTTTGTCACAAAAATTTTAAGGTGGTATAACACTTCTGGATTATAAGTTGCAATATGAAACGTTACGGGTGTTTCATATTTTAACTCATAATGGAACTGTGCTAACATATTTTATTATAAATTGGGTAAAACTGCTATTAAAAACATTATTCAAACTGGGTATGGCAATGAAGTCGTGAATTGCAAAAAGTTTGTGATCCTGGCACAATTGTGCCATAAAATTTTTGTATGTTGCTATGTAATATGTTATTTCCGAGATGGAAATACAGAAAGATTAGAGAGAAAATCAATCTTCTATTCGCTGGGATGTACTTTATTGTATTTTAATAAATTGCTTATTTTTTTAAAAGGAAAACATTCACATATTTCATTCTTTGATGCGATAATAAAACACTTAGACTTGGACTAATATATGTATGGGTTCTACTCAACTATTTTTTTTCCCTAGAATAATAAATCCAAACATAGATGTAAATAAAATGTATTCAATTATTAAAAAGTATACAAGCTGTTCTATGTGGCCCAGTCTATAAGTAAACCTGCACATTGAAGCAATCTAGCAGTCATCACTGCCCACATTTGTGAAATTTTCAGTCACTGTAATCTGCTATGGATGGCAAATAAATCATTGACTAGCTTTATTGCATGTGATTTTGAAAAAAGTTTGAATGCCGGAAGTATCACAACTGCAATTGATCTGAGGATCTTGTTTCCAGGAGTCTTATTCTCTACGATTGTACCAATCGGTTGCTGGACAGGTTTATATAGCATGGAGGCAGTTAAATATTATTTGGTTATTATCATTTATTGATCTTAAAGTGCCCCATTGAATCAACAAAATCTTATTTGAAATAACGTCAATTGATGAACATAACATTTTCCCACTGTTCATCCAAATACCTGATCATTACAATATATTGTAAATGTCAGAATTGCACAACCTACATACAAATCACCCAAAGGCAATCCTCATCTGCATTCCACACTCTGACATTACAGAAGACCAACCTTTTTTAGAGTTCACTAAGATCAGGGAGAAAACAGGAAACTCTTAACTAATTACCTAAGTTGTTGATTGCAAATAAAGTATTACATAATGTCAAAAATAATGAGACAAACACATTATACATATATAACACAAACCATACATCGGTGTGACTTTAGTTCATTGATTTATAAATTAATTTAAGGTAAATAAACTGCTCCAAGTTTTTGTTAGTATTATTTTTATTATGCACAGATATAGTATATGATGTAACGATGAAAACAATTGATATTATTTTAGAATACCATTAGCGTTAATTGTTTGAATGGATTCCAATCTGTATAGACACCGAACTGCTCTCAACTCTCATATGCACTGTTCAAATACTAACTGATACAAGCTTATAAATTAATGGTAATCTTACTACTTGGCTGTTGTGATCAATTACAGGTTATGTTATTAGGAAATCACACCTGTACTCCAGTAGTTATATAAGATTCAAGTACATGTAATAATTGTATACCTATGGTAGTAATTAATCTTCTACCATATATATAGTATCCGGTGACTGGCAGGTGCATGTGTATCACTAAACATGTATGAAAGTAAAATGGATGGTATATTGTAGGAATTGACCATCTACTGCACGTCACTGCTTAAACAAAATAAGATAATGTAAGGGGTCAGCAGTCACAAATGATGTTACAATCATCTAATACTAATGCATTACATAAGAATGAGAATCAGATGCAACTTATAACCCAAATTGATGAATATCTGCCATACATTCTTATCAATAATAATTCAAATACAAGACTAGTTAGCTAAAGCTTACATCTACTTAATAGAACCCCAATCTAGCTTATCTATGCAGCACGATTGTCACAATTCATAGATTTACTCATTTAACATATTGAATAAAGTGGAAATAATGATTTAACTAATATTCTTTTTTATAGCATGGCAAGAGATTCCGATTACAAGCTAATTGCGTATTTATAAATGAATTTATTACCCTTAGCTCCAACTAAATTGTGGTATAATATTTAAATAGAATAAACAATCTCTTGCCATACCTGCTCGTAAACAGATTAATTACATAACTATTCATTCACATATTTCATTAAATAGGAAATAATGGAAAGGGATTAGTTTAAAGTTTATACTTATTCTTTCGAATGTTTAAGTTCAGTCATTAGGTATTGGCAGCGTTGATTCTTTAAAACCATAGCTATGGTGGATGAAGATTTAAATTACTATTTCACTTTAATTTTGGATGCATAGATATTAATTAGGTCATGTTTTTGTGGCTGGGTTTTTTTTTTGCATTGGACATGTCTTTTGTAAAGTGGGTACATAGTGGACACACATTCGGATGGTTCTTCATATGCAAATGGTGGACTCAGTGATGGTTTTCTGGCCTACTCACTACCAGCTTGACAGAGCAAGGCAGATAATGGCTTGCCAACTCTTGCATAGTAGATTTTCTGGAACTAGCCGATAAGAATTAATTAAAGCAGAATAATAACAATGGGTGAATGATAATCACTGGTAGGGTCAAGATAGAATAATAGAAAGATAATTATTCATGATAGAATCATAATAATGATTGTAGAATGATGCCCAACATAATTTCAGCACTATATGATTAGGAGTTGCCTTATCTATTAAATTCGGACTGATCTCTTGTCATTTGGATCCTTTGAACTATTGGGTATAGATAACTCCATTACTTTCACTGAGGTCCGAGTTTATTTGACCATGACTTTATTTGAACACTTATTTTTAATCATGAATAATAGCTTTTTTAATTAAATTAAATAACTTTTTCAAACTACATTTAAATTAAATTTAGAATCTATTATCTTTTTTAAATTTTAGAAAAATATTTTGTATTTAACACAAAATAACTTTATAATTAATCACACCGTTTATCTTTATCTATGAATTTATAATTGATATTTAATTTTTATTTATAAATATTTATTAAACTTTCGAACTTATTAGTCAGAACAATATATATATATATATTTAGCTGGAGGTGTGTAAAAAATCTGATGGATTTCAGTTGCTGTAACAAGTGTTAACGAAAGAATTTAAAATAAAAATGCGGTTGGAATATAGTGAACTCTTAATCACTGGTAGGGGGCCATCTTTCTTCTAGAACTACTGAGCTCATGATATACCTTCATTTTTTTTGATATAAAAGGATATGGTGAATATACTACAGTAACCCAAATCGTAAAAAGACAACTGGAATGGTATTGACAAGTGAACGGATACGTCAGAAAAAACTACCAAATCGAATATTGGATATGTCATAAAAGACTACCAAATCGAATATTAAACTGGACATCCCGGAGAAAAAGAGGTATCCAAAAAAAGAAGTAAGAAAGAAGGAGTAGATCGAGAAATTAAAGAAAAATTTCAAGATTTGTAGATTGTAAGAGTAGCGTTTCCAATGAGACTCGTAAAACGTTGTGGCCTTATAGATAGATATAGTTAAATAATCTACTGTTTTTATTGGCATAGACAGATAAAATGGATATAGTGTTAAATATATATTTAATTCAACACACACATATTTACATTTATATCGTAATCGAGTTCTGAATTCAACAAGAGAAAAAAATAAATAAAACACACTAACTCCTTTTTAAAACTTGTTTTTATATGACTATACTCATGTAAAAGAAAATATAAAAAAATCCAATGTTTCGACTATTTTATATAGTCTTTTTCAAGGCACACTAAAATAAAATAAAATATATATATAACAAATAACACGTATTCCATAAAAATAAATAAATAAATAAAAATAAAAAATTACAAAATATATTCATAACCAAAAATTTACCTTATCTCACTCCCCTTTCCTATTACCAACAAACACAACTCAAAGAGAAACAATTTCCTTTTATTAAAAAAAAAATATCTATATATATCCTTTAAAACATTTAATTAAAAACCTATTATTTTCTTTTCTGTTTATCTATTAACATCCTATTTAATTCTGATTTTATTTCATTAATGAATACACTTTCTTTTATCATCCTTTCATTATATGACTTAATACATTCCAAAGGCTTTATATCAAAATACCCATGCTTAAATTTATTCATGTGAATGTAAACTGCAGAATTTTTATCACCTAAATGCTATTTAAATCTGTTTACATTCACATGAATAAATTTAAGCATGGGGATTTTGATATAAAGCCTTTGGAATGTATTAAGTCATATAATGAAAGGATGATAAAAGAAAGTGTATTTATTAATGAAATAAAACCAGAATTAAATAGGATGTTAATAGATAAACAGAAAAGAAAATAATAGGTTTTTAATTAATGTTTTAAAGGATATATATAGATTTTTTTTTTTTTTAATAAAAGGAAATTGTTTCTTTTTGAGTTGTGTTTGTTAGTAATAGGAAAGGGGAGTGAGATAAGGTAAATTTTTGGTTATGAACATATTTTGTAATTTTTTATTTATTTATTTATTTTTATGGAATATGTGTTATTTGTTATATATATAATTTTATTTTATTTTAGTGTGCCTTGAAAAAGACTATATAAAATAGTCGAAACGTTGGATTTTTTTATTTTTTTATTTTTATTTACATGAGTATAGTCATATAAAAACAAGTTTTAAAAAGAAGGAGTTAGTGTGTTTTATTTCTATTTTTGGATATTTATGAACTATTTTGAAAAGAAGAACTCTGTGCTTGATATATTAAATTATGAGAAAAAAAAAGCAGAAAACTTTAAGCAATAAATCAATAAAAATATATACCCACAATAACCTCGAATCATTTAAAATATCTGAAAAAGTGTCAGCTTACAATAATGGAGAAAACCTGACTTTTCTCCAGTACTTTCTAAATTATTTGAAACAATATTAAAAATTATCAAATACAATAAATTAGTTACTTTCATGATAAAAATTAACAATCTTATATATTTTAAACTATTAAAAATTATCTAATATAATATTTTAAAGAATTAGATGCCCTGATGCTTAATAACTATCCGACACTATCGGGCAGAACTCGACATGCATTATACACAAATAATTATTCTGAGATCCACTACATTTGATTATATATTGACAAATTGAATCTATATATTAAAGTTGGAAATTTTCTGGCTATATGCTTGCAATCCTGGGTTTGAATCTAAATTCAATTTGGGAATTTTTTGGTTATATGCCTACAATTCTGGGTTTGAGTCTAAATTAAATTTGGGAATTTTCTGGTTACATGTGTATGATTCTGGGCTTGGATCTAAACAAAACTTGAATTCTTCTGGTGGAGTTGAGTCTAAATTAAGCTAGAGAATTTTCTGGTCATATGTCTACAATTTTGGTTGAGTCTAAATTTAAAAAAATCTTCTGGTTATATGCCTTCAATCCTGGGATTGTATCTAAGTTAAATGTAGAAATTTTGCGGTTGTAGATCTACGATCCTGGGTTTGAATCTATATTAAACTTGGATGTTTTCCCATTAGCTGAAGAATTTTTAGTAAGTTTGTGATTTTGTTTGGGTAATTGATCAAAACCATGTTACTTATTCATTCAATTATTAGTCAGAACAATATATATATATATAGCTGGAGGTGTGTAAAAAATCTGATGGATTTCAGTTGGTGTAACAAGTGTTAACGAAAGACTTTAAAATCAAAATGTGGTTGGAATATAGTGAACTCTTAATCACTGGTAGGGGCCATCATTCTTCTAGAACTACTGAGCTTGTGATATACCTTCATCTTTTTTTGATATAAAAGGATATGGTGAATATACTACAGTAACCGAAATTGTAATAAGACAACTGGAATGGTATTGACAAGTGAATGGATACGTGAGAAAAGACTACCAAATCGAATATTGAATATTTCATGAAAGACTACCAAATCGAATATTAAACTGGACATCCCGGAGAAAAAGAGGTATCCAAAAAAAAAGTAAGAAAGAAGGAGTAGATCGAGAAATTAAAGAAAATTTTCAAGATTTGTAGATTGTAGAGACTCGTAAAATGTTGTGGCCTTATAGATAGATATAATTAAATAATCTACTGTCTTTATTGGTATAGACGGATAAAACGGATATAGTGTTAAATATATATTTAATGCAACACACACACACACATATATAAATAGTCAAAATAAGAGTCATAGATCACATGACCCTATCTCTTAAGCTTGTAAGTTATAAACAATGAGGATTGCCAATTCCTCAACAAGCTTTATGATAAATGCTTAGCCAGAGCCAGCACTTAAAATATCTGTCAGAAACCCCCCAAACCCTTGACCATGGTTGGGGGGGGGGGTTCTGACAGATATTTTAAGTGCTGGCTCTAGCTAAGCATTTATCATAAAGCTTGTTGAGGAATTGGCAATCCTCATTGTTTACACACATATATATTTATATCGTAATTGAGTTCTGAATTCATCAAGAGAGAAAAAAAGTAGAAAACTTAAAACTTTAAGCGTTATGAGAAATATCAGGTTTTAATTACAGATCAATTTTCATATTCTATTAATCTCCTAATACTAGTAGTCGGCGGTTGACTTTTTTTTACACATACGTTGCTTTGTGATTCTTTTGAAATTTGACTGATTGACAAATTTTAAAATGTAATCTATTGTATACCATTAATATGCAAAGGTAGAATTATTTTTTTCAGGTGTTCACTTTTAATGAATATATACAATTACCGATTAATAAATAGAAAAAAAAAAACATCTGGTAGATTTTAAACATTTAAAGTTTTATGCTCATATTTCATTTAAAATATCGATGAAATTTTTGTATATATACATGTTATGTGTTTGAAGTCACGAGGAGGTAACAAACCAATTGAAGATAATAAATTGAAAGAAAAATGAAAATTATATTTCCCAATATTTTATAAACCCCATACTTCCTAATATAGTCAGCCTCTGTGCTAATACTATCTCTGGTCAGGCCAGGAACATATGAAGAAGAGAGGAAGACTATTACTTGAAACATTCTATTATATAGGAACCAGTGAAATATTACTATCAATCGAATGAAATATATTGGGAAAAGTGTAACTTAAGTTTGAATTTTGCCAAAAGCAATTAACAATTCAACTTGATATGAAAAATTTTAACGCGTAACTACAAGTATAATTATCACAACCCCTCAGACAAATATTTTGTAAAATTGCTTTCTGTCTTATAAAATCCCATACATTTAGACATACCTCTTATTCCAGTTCTTAGCTCAGTATCCTTGAATTTCTTGGGACTTATGTTGACCTTTTACTCACATGTGGCATTTCTGTAATTCTTATCGGAGTTTATCATGTTGTTGATGCTTTATATCTGTGGTTCGATTTTTTCATTTCTCAGCCATCTAGTATTGTATAGGCAGCTCAGTTATTCTGCTCTTTTCTTTATGACCTGGTATAATTTTGTGTTTTCCCAAAGATGTGTGATAATGGTATTTTAGTTGTATTTATATATTGGATTATTTCCATTATCTAATATACATATTAAATTTGTTTAGAAAAAGTTAATTTTGTTTAAATTTTCCAATTACATTCAACTGTTAGTAAAATCACACAGTTTAGTATATGCACAATGCTTAACTAGTATTGTTCTGTCTTCTTCAATTGTTGCTGGCCTGATCAGTGACAATAATACCATGGGGATTGAACCTGGAACCTTAAATTCTTGAATATTGAATTTTAAGCTAAACCTCTAACCAACAACCTTTGACAGGATGGCTAAGTTGGTTCAAAGCATTATCTTAAAATTTAATATTCAAGAATATAAAAGTCCAGATTTGATTCCCATATTAGGACTGTCACTGGTCAGGCCAGCAAAACCTAAAGAAAGGTGGATAATACCTCTCAAAACATGCATATACTAACCTGTGTACTATTACTAATAGTTGAATGTAATTGGAAAATTTAATGTTAATTTTTCTAACGACATTCAATACTCAATATTAGATAATAGAAACAGTCAGACATATAAATACAACTGGTATAAATTTCCCCAATTTTCTAGGTTAATTGGAAGAGGTAGATTCTCTGGGATTTCCTCCCTTATCATGTTCTCTAAATCCAGAAATTTTTTCTCCATATCTATTTCCTTTTACGACGAATCTGTTTTCTTACAAATTCACAAATGAAACGCATATTGTCAAATAGCGATAATGATTTATGTATGAAAAAATGTAAAATAAATTACACATAAAAACATATTGTTTTGAATACAGTTAAATAGTTAATAACAAAAGTTAGGCTTCTATCAATTTTTTTCAAATATTTTAAACTTTTTATTAGTCATACGTTATTTCCTTACTTTTTTTATGTGAATTTTAAAGTAATTTTACTTCGTTGCTTTGGTTTTATGCTATTTTTGAAAATTACAGGACGTATCCCCCATTTTTCAAGGTAAGTTGTCTATTTTTGTGCGATTTTTTTAATGCGGGTTTTCTGTGGAACCTATTTACCACTTAAACAGAGACCCAGACATATTTATTTAGGTACTTATGCTCTCTTTGTTGAAGTTTGCCAGATTTTTTAATTATTATTAATCCATTTTCTGGAGCATCACGTTTTAAACAATATGGATTTTTTTTAAAAGATGATTATAAAAACACAATAAATTACACAAAACTTCAAACGATTGTAATTAAATAAAATTTAATATAACTAGAATCAAAATAAAAAATATGATGAAAGAATATTTGCTTCGATCATGATTTATGATTACACCATCATTATCTCTGTTCGCACATAGAGTTTCATATCATACCATTAGCACACACTTTTCACACAGGCACTATTCCGTAACTTTGAAAATACTTCACTGCATTTTCTTCTATCACTGGTAGATTCCAAATTTTAATATTTTTGCAAACGGTAAAAAAAATAATTAACTAACAATTTGAACGAAAATGATATAGTAAACATAGACCATGTTTGCAATGTGTTAACGGTTTATATATATATAATTCATTAAATATTGTTAATGGCATTTATGTAAAAAAAATATTATTTTTCAAAGTTAATGTGGGTTTATATTCGATTTCTTAATATTTTTTATATTCTAACAAGTTCGCTAAAATAATTTTGAGACAAAAATAACGAACAAATACTTCGACACCCCTGAAAATGAATAATTAACCCAAAAAATGCCAGGCAACGAGAGCAAAATAATTATACATAAGTACTTTTATTTATTTAATGAATTAAGACTGTCTGTACTTTTATTATAAATAACATATTTAAAGAAAATTATTGTATATAATTACCTCAATATATTACATTAAACATATGGTTTGCTTTTATATGATATATTCCAGTTTTCTTCTAGTTATCTCGTTTCATCCAAGGCCTGAGCAATCAATTTTGGTGCATCAGGTAAACCTTAAAAATTTGCATTTTAAAATAATAGAGAAGGATATAAAATGCTGACTAGATTTGATTTTGAACTATTCATGAGCATTTATATGTAAGAGCATTTATCTCTACCCTAAATGTAAGCTTGAGTAATCGACGAACATTACAAGCATAATGCTATAAAATACCCAACTCCATACTGGCTGGTTTCTAGAGTTTACCTTAATCAGTGAAGAAGTAAAAAATGGCTTTTAGATGCACAAATGCTTTCAATTCCAATCTTCATTGAAAAATAAAGACCAAAAAGTGGATAATCTGGGAATGGACTTATTATAACATTATAGCATCTGGTGCCTAATGATTACTCAAGTTTGCCATAGATTGCTTTAGAATAGGGCAAAGACAACTGCTCTTGAAAGCATACAAGCATGCATAATAAAAGCCACATGTTATTGCTGGTATTAATAAACCATGAATGTATATGAATTATTACCTTACATTGATAAATACAACAGTAATCAGAATTCTTTAAATATTACATATGAACAAAGTACCATACAGAATTCAGAGGCATTCCCAAATTTGATAGAAAAATTCACTTGACTATTCACCCAAATTTCTGTAAAATGATCAGTAATCTAGATTTTTATAAGTTACTGTTGTAAGTTAGTTTGAATAAATCTACTTTTTTTAGTCAATCACAAAGGCTCATTTTAAAACAACTAACCCCAGCTTAAAATTAAAGCAGTCAATATTATTTTCAACTTTATCCATTTTTACAATATGATTTGTATCTCGCACTTAAATGTTAACCATTTTCAGACCGTAAATTGTAAGATATTATTGGGATCAACTTCCAATGGTGCACCACAATTGAATGTAGCATGGTAGTCAATACAGCCACATTTTAATGAAATAAGTGTAATCAATGTTATCATCAATATGCTATAAAAATGGTAACCTACTGGGAGAAAACATTGTACAAACACCATAAGTGAATATTTGTTATAGTAGTCAACTAATGTAAACACTTCTGTCAGAACTATATAAATTTGATACAATCAAATATAGTTTTAAAATCATCATTGATTGACTATAAATGGTAATAATCTGGTAGAAACATTATTGGCCCAGTTACAAGTTTGGCAACCAATTCTATATTAATGGCATCATTGATTGACCAAAAGCATAGTATAAATAAAAACAATATGATTCTAGATGCACTCATTATGATTTGGTGTGGGTGAACAGTGATAGATTATGGATTTCAAGAAGGAGTTTACTCTTAAGTAGCAATCAAAACTATGTCTGCCAAGATAGCAACAATCATACCCAGATATTCATTAAAATAAATAATTGATAAATAGGATGTAGACCAATAGAAGATACCACAGATCCAAATATCATGTTTTTAAAGCATAATTACTGCTGGATTTAACTTCATGAATGCTGCAGTCATGAGGGCTGTTGTTAGAAATATGCAAATAAGATGTAAAAAATACAGTTAAAACCGAGGCTAAATTGTGCTTAATGAATGGCAATAAGTTCGGTGTGACCTGCACAAGCCCTTAGGATCACATTGATGATCTTCTATGGCAAAGATCACTGGATAATGGTAAAACTCTCTTTTCTACTAAACTTGAATCTTGCCTCTTGCATAGTTCAGTTTAGCCACATCTTCAGCAGTGAATAATGAGTGGGTTACAATTGCCCAATTATGCCTTTTATTCCTATAATTTTCAGCAATGCTATCACCTAAATTGCTTATACATCCCTAAGAAAATTATAATTTCCTGATAATGCTTTAATTAAGATCTACTATTGTAAAAAACCCAGAAAGAGATCATGTGAGATGGATGAAATAAGAAAGTATACAGGAATAATGTGGAGAAGAGAGACTAGAAATAGAAGATGGATTGAACTTGGAGAGATGTTTATCCTGCAGTGGATTGATAATGTTTGATGATGATGCTGCTGCTGATTTTAATTAGTAATTTGCATTCTAAAAACAGGAACAAATTAACTAAATTTAAATTAAAATTTCCTGCTTTCTAATCTACTATATATACAACATTTTCTAAATGTCAAAATGTCTCATTATTTAATTCGCTAATTATATATAAAAGTGTACATCAGTCACATATGATCTGTAACCAAGAGTTTTCACAGACATTTCTTTTTTATTTTACATACAATTACCTATTGCCAATACATGAATTTTATGTTGCTCCAAAATTAAGAGCCATTAAATACTATCATTAATGTCAGATCTTGTGTGGTTTGGCACAGCCGCAGTGCATCCAACTTGAGATCCAGAAGATTTCAGAATTGATTCAGGAACTTACATTTCTGGTACTCAAATTTCTTATAAACTCCTGAACAATAAATCCATATATTTTTTTTGCCCTGTGTGATCCGACTTGAAATCAGATTACAAGATCAATTCTGGTGTTCCCAGCTCTCGTACTCAAACTTTTTTTGAACTCACAAACAATGGGTGTAACAATTCTGATCTTTTAATAAATGTTTATTTTAGATAAATTACTAAAAATTTATTCATAGAAACAACTTGACTAATTGCTTATTAATGTTAGAAATATTTCAGTAATGGTATTTTAAAAGTATAATCCAGACATCTTTTTGTTCATAGGATATTTTGTAAAAGAATCTTGGTAATTATTGTCTCGATTACCATGCGACTATCGATACATACCCATCATATTATTAAAATGAAATAAATGCTTAGATAGAATACTTGCTCAATTATATGTTATGTATGTATTTAAAATAGGTCCTTCTCACAAGTTGAGCAATTCAACTGTTTTATAATAGAATTCTACCATTAAATAATCTAAAGATCAGACAAACTTTTTGAAAGTTCATCACTTTATATTCGTATTACATTTTCATACCCTTAAATAGACAGGAATATATGTGTGGGAGCAACGCTGATGTTTGTTAGCATTTAAGAATTTCATTAAAGATGAGGAGTTCAATTTAATTATGGGAAATAATTCTGTTTTCAGGATCAATATTATTTAGAAATGTGTTGTATTAAGCTGTGTTTAGTTTTGTTTGTGTTATAATAAGTGGTAGTTTAGTATTTTATAAGCTATGACATATTATGCTTAACATGTTATCTGCTGGTGAGATTTCATTGAAGATTAGGTAAACAATGACATGGCATTAAGACACTGGCATGACTAATCCATGGGAATGGTGATTTTTTGATCATGGCAACCTGCGAGATTTAAAAAGTTGAGAGACCTATGGGAAATTTTGTCATTTCTCTGTCTTTTGCAGTTTTGATACCAGCATGAGCACAGTAACTTTTTTGATCATATTGAGAATATTGTCATCTATTTCATATTTAATATTGACATTATATTACTATATAGAGTCAATTTTTAACTGTCGACTGAATATTATAGTAATTTTCCACCGCTATTATTTGTAAGTAATTTTCATTTTGTTTCTTAATAATTAAATATAGTAGCTTTTATGACATTTTTATATGTCACCATTACATGTTATTTTTTATTTCATAGTGATAATTATTTGTAACATAATTGTAAGCATTTCCATATATATTTAATGTTTTCTTCTTTTACATTTTAACTTATAAATTATCCTTATTTTCACTACAAAATTTTTTTTTTATAATTTTATATAGTAGCTTTTAAGACATTTTTTACTTCGCCATTGTTTCTTTTACATTTTCCTTGTAAATTATTCTAAGTTTCATTTAAAAAAAATATTTCATAATTTTATGTACTACCTTTTAGGTTTTTTTTTATTTTGCTTATTTTGGTTCGTCGTCTTCTTGTCCATTTTTCTTATAAATTATCCTTATTTTCATTGAAAAAAGACTACACTTTTAATTTCATAATTTTATATAATACCTTTTAATTAAGACATTTTTACATCTGCCATTTCCACTATGACAGATTCACACTATATTGGGAAGAGTGTTTTTTATTGTCTGTTTAATTTTAAAATTACAAAAAAAATTTATAAATTTTTCTGCAATTATTTTGTAGTCAATTTGAATTTACAATAATTTTAGTAAATTACTATTTATGTATTTTTTTGGTGCATGCAATTTTTTTTTTTTTTACGAGGAATGACAAACATGGCTCCATCTGATATTTTTTCCCCCTATGAGATGGCTTTTTTATGTCCGCCATTTCCACTGTATAATAGATTCCCACTATATCGGGAAAAGTGTTTTTTATTGTCTGTTTAATTTTAAAATTACAAATATTTTTTATAAATTTTTCTGCAATTATTTTGTAGTCAATTTGAATTTACAATAATTTTAGTAAATTACTATTAATTTATGTATTTTTTGGGCAGATGTAATTTTTTTTCGAGGAATTACAAACATGGCACCGTCCGATATTTTTTTTCTTATGAGATGGCTTTTTTAGTATTATTCTTGCTATGTCTACCAGATGTCTTATTTAGTATTATTCTTGCTATTAGATGTCTTTAGTTTTATTTTTGCTATTAGATGTCTTCTTAAGTATTATTCTTGCTATTAGATGTCTTCTTTAGTGTTATTCTTGCTATTAGATGTCTTCTGTAGTATTATTCTTGCTATATCTACTGGAATCTTTAGTATTATTTTTTCTATGTCTATCGGAATCTTTAGTATTATTCTTGTTATTAGATGTCTTTTGTATTATTCTTGCTATATTTACTGGAATCTTTAGTATTATTCTTGCTGTCTACCAGAATCTTTAGTATTATTATTGCTATTAGATGTCTTTTTTAGTATTATTCTTGCTATGTCTACTGAAATCTAGTATTATTCTTGCTATTAGATGATGTCTTCTTTAGTATTATTCTTGCTATTATATGTTTTCTTTAGTATTATTCTTGCTATTAGATGTTTCTTTAATATCATTCTTGCTATTAGATGCCTTCTTTAATGTTATTCTTGCTATGTCTACCGGAATCTTTAGTATTATTCTTGCTATGTCTACTGGCATCTTTAGTATTATTCTTGCTATTAGATGTCTTCTTTAGTTTTATTCTTGCTATGTCTACCGGAATCTTTAGTATTATTCTTGATATTAGATGTCTTCTTTAGTATTATTCTTGCTATTAGATGTCTTATACTAATTAATTATTATAATAATTTATTTTTTTCAGAAACGACAAACACGGCATCTGATGTCTACCAGATGGCTGGCTTCTTTACTGTTTTTCTTGCTATGATGTATTATTCTGAAGATGTACTACTCTAATCTTTTGATCTTTAACGTAACACTTCCACATGATCAGTGGACAAATTTTAGTGATTAACATTGTCCAGAAATTACTAAGAGATGTTATCTTAAAGATCGGAAGATTAGAGTAGTACTAAAGTACCTAATAAGTTAGTATTATTCAAGAAATGGTGACAATAAAAAACTATACTAGACTAATATTATGAATCTGCATTTTTCCAAATAGTAGTAGTAGTAGTAGTAGTAGAAGTAGTAATAGTAGTAGTAGTAGTGGTGGTGGTGATGGTGGCAGCGGTGATGGCACTGGCAGGAGTGGGTAGTGGTAGCAATAGCAGCAGCCATAGCAGTAGACATAGCTTTAGTAGAAGCAGTTGTAATAGGAGTAGTAGTATAATAACAACAGAATGATAATAATAAAGTTTATTTCATGCAACAAACAATTTGTAATATATTACCCAAGATAGTTTATAAGTCAGATTCTTAAAGAATCATTTAAAAAATAATCCTATTAATAACACCCATCTTACGTTATATCAGTGACAATCTATTTTACCATATATATATATATATAGAACCTGATTGAAATCCGATTAAGTTTTTAATTTTCACTAAACTTAATTTTTGTTAAATCTTATTTAATGTTTAAATTTTTATTATTATTTAAAAAGAATATGTGTATCAAAATACACAAGCGTTTATCTGTAAAACGGATCATTTCAGTGTTTATCAATTTATTTTAAAATAGTTTTCTTATACCGCTTGTTTTTACTTTAAATCAATTTGATTTAAAAACAAGCTGGCTAGCTAATTGCATTCCTGTTGCTTTTATTTTAATTATTGTAAACAATTCTAAAAGCGGAGATTTGATTTTTATGTAGTTGTTTTCATTTCAATAATCCCTGGGTAGAACTCTTAGATAGATTGAGTGGGAGATTAATATTTGCCCTGCCTAAGGCGTAGAAATTGGACAACAAGGAAAGTGTTTCGCGGGAAATGGAGCAATGTATTAATAGCCCCGAAAATTTGGAGTTAATTCATTATTCGTAACTAGACAAACTGTTTCTCAAGTGAAAGTTTATATCAGTGCGGACATTTAAATTCTTAAAGGACATTAGCTGTTATTTAATCCTTTTGCTTACAACATGATGAAAAATATTATACATGTTATCACCAACAGAATGGCTTGCTAATTTAACAAAAGACAGATCCCTAACTTCCAAATTTGCTCCAGTAATGCCTTAAACATCTAGAAGAAGCTGGAACCTCTTTACATCTACCTTGCCACTGTCTAAAGACCTGAAAATGAACTAGAATAATAGTGCGCACTCTACGTGAACATTGCTTTTACCGAAAGGTAATTATTTTCTTTTTTATTCTTCCCAGGGTAAATTAATTCTCATTAAATCTCTGCTCAATCTAATCATAAATATGTATTCCTAAACAATATAGCCTCATATTTAATATTTGCTGTGATTTCTAATATTTTGCAATATGTCTTGGAATCTTAGTTTTAAGATTCCAAGTTGCTTTCAATTTTTGTTTATTGGAGAGTGATGAATGAGTTTTATATTTTATGCCTCACTTTTTATAAATGCTTTAGCAGTCATGTATATTTAAATGCTTACCTGTAATTATTTTAATATTCAATAATTAATTTTAAACACTGTGTTTGCACTTTTGCAAACCTCCAAAATCTTTTGGCTGATGACTTTATTGTCTAATTTTCCGCAGGTGGGGATTTCGTTTCTTATATGTCTGAAGGCAGAAATTAGAATTGGTTTTTTTTTTGTAATTTTATAAGTTATCAGCAGGTAGATAATATTTATCGCTTTTTAAATTACAGGTGTGCAATACTTTCGTTCTGCTACAGTATTTAAACTTTTAATATTTTCGTACTCATGTGCACTCTCCGATAGATTTCTGTTTGTATTTATTATGTGTGCTTTAAATTTATCAGAGCATGTACTCAGAATTTGTTTGTAAGTTTATTTTCTTTAAATGCTGGGGCAGATGTAACTGTTTTTCTAATTATTTACTTGTCCCTTATTGAGACCTTTAATTATTAATTTTAAAGTAATTTTCGCCAATCGTTTGGCTGGGATTCACCAGTTTTAATTGTTTTACTTCATTTCAATCTTATTTTTCGGTTGTTCTTGAGGTGGATCAATCACCATTATTTTAAATGTAATAATAGGTGCAGTTCATACCGACATAAGGACATTCGGGGTCTGACCATTTTTGGATCTCGAAAAGCTCATCGGCACTGGTTTCTTTGATCTATTTCAAGGACGTATTGTTTAAATATCTGAAAGTGAAAACCAATGTTTGAGTGAATCCTCTGCTGAATGAAATTTGCTTCCTCCCTTTTTAAATTTGTTTATTAGAGAATCAGTAGATCTGCCAGAGCATTGCATTTAGTCTTTCTGGTACATGCCTGAGCTAATCCTATTTGTTAACTTATAAACTTTTCTTATAAGTTATTCTTCTCTGAATAAAATTTTATTAAATATGTTTAAACTTAATTTGGCTGACGTTTGTCTTTGTGCGTTTGTCTCAATTGTCTAAACAATTTAAGATCTCTTGTTTCTCCCTGAGTCTAGTCGGCGCAAACCATCATCATCATCTATTCTGATCATAGTAAACAAATTTTCCAGATATGTAGTGATCTGGTGGCGCCCTCTGTATCAGAATAGATTGATAGACGATATTAAAATCTTTCGTCCGGCACAATATATATATATATAATTTAATACTATATGGTTTGGGGTAGTAGTTGATTGGAAGACTGGAGTTCCAAGTCATGGATCATAGCACAGCCCTGTCACTTCTAATACTTAAAATTCTTATTAAGTCCAAGCAATAAAACATTCAATTCCTATATTCTTTCTGAGTTCCCAGCATGCTTTGCTGCAGCATGGCAGACTCTGAAACTCAAGGTCCATGGATTTCCCAGCACTATTACTTCTGATGCTTGAACTTCTTATGAACTCCTGAATAATAAACCATTCAATTATTTTATTCGTTCTGAGTTTCCAGCATGCTTTGTGGCAGTGGTAGGGTGGCAAATTCTGGAGCTCAAGGTCCATGGATCACAGGCCACCTCTGTCACTTCTGATGCTTGAACTTCATAGAATTCCTGAATAATAAATCGTTTGGCTACTATATTCTTTCTGAATTCCCAGCATGCTTTGGTGCAGTGGTAGAGTGGCAAACTCTGGAGCTCAAGGTCCATGGATCACAGCCCAACTCTGTCACTTCTGATGCTTGAACTTCATAGAATTCCTGAATAATAAATCATTCGACTACTATATTTTTTCTGAGTCCCAGCATGCTTTGCTGCATGGTAGAATGGCAGATGCTGGAGTTCAAGATCCATGGATCACAGCTCATCTCTGTCACTTCTGATGCTTGAACTTCTTATGAATTCCTGAATAATAAGTCATTTAATCACTATATCCTTTCTGAGTTCCCAGCATGCTTTGCTGCAATAGTAGGGTGGCAGACTCTGGAGCTCAAAGTCCATGGTTCGCAACTCAGCTCTGACACTTCTGTGGCTCAAACTTTTTATGAACTTCCAAGTAATAATCTGTTCAATTTTTATTTCATTGAAATAGAAAACCTTACATTTCTACTCTGTGCTTCACTTACGTTTGGAGAAAATTTATTCTAATAAAAGTGGATGATTGTATATTAACAAAATAAAGACTTGTATGATTTTTATTTTAAAAATTTATAAACAAATTCAACCATTTCATAAAATTTACATTTTTTGACTTTAAACCATTCTCTTAAGGTTATCTTTAGTTCTCTTTGATGGTTTTACATTTATTTAATGTTAAAAACTGAAACTACAGTAAATATTGATTTATTAGTTTAAAAAAAAATCTGAAGATGTCACTAGTGTAGAAGACAGATACAAATGAGACAAAGGTCTAGGACATTGCTGATTCACAGATTTTTTCATCTTGGTTTTATAAACTCAGACTTATTAGCAATGAATAAAAAATGTGTATTTTATATTGTTTATTTAGATATTTATGATTATTTTTACAAAATATTTTAGTAATTATTAAAAAATATTTTCACATTTACACTAAGATTTTTTTTTATTTTTAAAAATAGAAATTAAGAAATTTCAAGCAAAAGAAAGTATAATTGTTATGCTTTGTCAAATATTGTGATATTGTAGTAATTATAAATGTAATTTTAAATTTTAGAATAGAAATCTACAGTTCTATGATGACTTAATAATAATTTGCTCACATTTAAAAAGTAAATTTCAATCGACAAATATTCAGTTATTTTTTAATTGGCTATGTTGTAATTAATTATCAGGTAAGAAAAAACTTTTAATTCTCATCACTTTTATTTTTATTCTATATTAGAAAAATTCAAATATGATTATTTAGGATGCCTTTTGTCTATAAGCTTATATTTTTAATAAATCAAGTGTACTATATTGGAGCATAATATTGAGTAAAGATTTTAATACTAAAATAAAATGTTGAACTAGTAACTCATGTTACCACTAGAGGGTGATGGAAAGATATTGAAATGCGATGTAAAGGATGTAGAAGCAAAATTAAAATTGTTAGGGAAGAAGTGTGAGCAGATAAAAGTATTATTGAGTAGGAATGATAAGGAAGAAGTAGATAAGGAAGTCCAGAAGGTGGTAGAGAATGTTGTGAATGAAGCAGAGGAAGTAGACTATGAGACAGTATTGATAGGGGATTCATTAATAAGAGAATGTGGAGATATAATTGCAAGGGAAAATAGAAACAGGTATGTAAGAGTATGTTTGCCGGGAGCTAAAATTAGGGATGTTACAGATAAAATAAAGAGGCAAGGGAATAGAGATGTATATGTTATGGTAGGGACTAATAATTTATCAGAGGCATCAGAGAGAGTAATGGGTGAGTACACAGAATTGATTAAGAATTTGAGTATGGTTAAAGGAAGAGTAGGAATAGTTGGATTATTACCAAGATTTGATAAAAGGTATATGTTAGATAGGGCATGTTCTATAAATGAGAGATTGAAAGAATTGTGTGAGAGAAATGATGTTACGTTTGTGGATGTGTGGGATTTTTTTATTGGGAAGAGGGAGTTATTTGGGAAAGATGGGTTGCACTTAGGGAAACAAGGAAGTGAAGTTTTAGGGAGTCTGATTTATAAAGAATGTAGTTCGGGAAACTTGTAAAGGGGGGTGGGATTTTAAATTGTAGTGTTATTAAAAAGATGAAGAATGGATGGGAGGTAAGGAATAAACAAAGGGCAGTTGATTTAGATATAAATGTAGATGTGGAGAGGGAATGGGTCTGTAAAATTAATAGTAAGCAAGTTATTTATAAACATAATGGAGAAGAAAGAATCAAAAAAATTTATAAAAGAGTAGTTAGGAAAGAAAAAATTGTTAAAATTGGGTATTTGAATATGCAAGGTGGTAGGAGATCAGAAAAGTGGCAGGAATTAAACAAAGCAATTGAAAATGAAGGGCTTGAGGTATTAGCAGTAGTGGAAACACATCTAAGAGAAGATGAAGAACCTGTTTTGGAAGATTTGGTATGGCAGGGTATAAATAGAAAAGAGAAAGAAAAAAAGGGTGGTGGTATAGGTGTTATATCAAAAAAATATTTAAATACTGTTAAATGCCAAGAACATTTGTGGTTTGAAATAAGGTTGGGAAAACAAGAATGGATGGTGGCTATAGTTTATATAGCTACTGGAGATAGTCAAACTATAATGGAATGGAACAATAGCATATATGCATGCCTAGTTAAGGATATACAGAGTTTTAAAGAAAAGGGGAAGAGAATAATGGTTATAGGAGATATGAATGGGCATATTGAAGAAATTGATGATGTAGACAATAAGAATGGACAGCTTTTGAAGGAATTTTGTCAGAGAGTAAATTTGAGCATTGGAAACTTATCAAATATTTATGAGGGACAATACACATGGTCTAGGAATAATATATCCCACACAATAGATTATGTATTGGTAGAGAAAGAGGGAATGGATAAAGTACGGAAAATTAAGGTGTTTGATAATGAAGAGAGAGTATGTAATAGTGATCATAATTTCTTTGTAATTGAAATGGTTAGTAGAATAAAAGTAGAAACAATAGTAAAAGATGTGGATGGAGAGTGAATGATAAAAATAAGTTAGAAGAGTATAGAATACAAGTTGAAGAAACCATGGAAGAGTTGGTTGGAAATGAGTATGAGGACTGGTGTGATGAAATAGAAAAAGTGGCAAATAGGGTTTTAGGTGAGAATATTCAGAAGAATAAAAGTAATAGAAAAATGAGAGTTAGTAAAAGTGTAAAAGAGAGGAAAAAAGCATGCAGAGAATATAAGTGTGCTATTAAGAACAAAGAAAGTGAAAAAGATATTAATGCTAAATGGGAAAAGTACTTAGAAAAGAAGAAGTTAGCTAAAATAGATAATTATAGAGAGAGAATGAAACTAAATAGTAAATTATTGGATGATATTAATAAAAGTGGAAGAGATGGGAGTAAAAAATTTTGGAATTACATTAAAAGGAGGAATTTAGGGGAGAGAGAGATAGTACTACTGGATGAGGAGGGAATAGAGTGTAGCTCTAGAGAAGAATTAGAGAGAATATTGAATAGTTATGTAATGGATATAGAAAAGATGTTAGATGTGAAGGACAGAGGGATAGAAAATATGAAAGCATATAGTAATGGGAATATTAGCTTTACAGAAAAGGAACTGAATGAGGCAGGGAAGAAATTGAAAAGTGGTAAGGCAAGAGGGTTAGATGGATGGGCAGCAGAGATGGTAATGAATTTAGGGCATAGGGCAAAAGTAAAGTTACTATCATGTTTTAATAAGATGGCACAGAAGAGAGTTTTTCCGGGTAGCTGGAGTAATACAAGAGTAAGATTATTATTTAAAGGAAAAGGTAAGGATCATAGAAAGTTAAATAATTATAGACCAATAGCGGTAACATCAGTTTTATATAAAGTTTTTTCATATATGGTGGCTGGAAGAGTTGCAAAGTGGATGGAAGAAAATAATGTAGTGGGGGAAATGCAAGGAGGCTTTAGGTCAGATAGGCGTATAGGAGATAGTTTATTTGTAGTTACACAACTTATAGATATGAGTAGAAATTCAGGTAGACAGTTATATATGAGTTTTATAGATATAGAGAAGGCATATGATAGAGTGAATAGAAGTAGATTATGGATAAGTTTAGCAAATCTGGGAATGGATGAAGCTTTAGTGGGTGTTATTAAGAAATTATATGAAAATAATTACTATACATATCAATTAGGGGATATAGAATCAGTTAAAGTTAAAAATGTGGTGGGACTGAGGCAAGGATGCCCTATGTCACCTATTTTGTTTGTGTTGTATTTGAGTGAAATGGAGAGAGCAATAGAAAGTCTTGGAAGAGGGATAGAGATACCATTAATAGGTGGCAAGAGAGTATATACATTGTCAGGTCTTTTTTTGCGGATGATGTCTTTTTGTGTGCAGAAAGAAGAGAAGATATGGAAGTTATGCTGAGGACATGCGCAAGGGTGGGTAAAGATATGGGGATTAAATTTAGTGAAGAAAAATCAAATATAATGATGGTGAATACTGGGGAAAGAGAAGACAAAGATTTCTTATTGGGGGATATAAAGTTAAGTGTGGTGAATAGATATAGTTATTTGGGAATCATCTTGAGTAATAAAGGAAAATTGCTTGGATGAATGGGAGAAAAAATTGATAAATGAAGCAAAGAAAAGAAAGGGATTGATAAAGAAATTAACAGTGTTTTCATATAATAAATATGATGTAGCTAGAATTGTATGGAAGGGAGTGGCAGTAGCAGGGTTAACATATGGCAATGATGCGTTATGTGTTAGTAAAGGGGTATTAGATTGCTTAGAAAAAGTACAAAGGGAAGTAGGAAGACATGCATTAGATGCTGAGGTGTGGACAGCAAAGGAGGCAATTCAAGGAGAAATGGGATGGTCAAGTTTTTATATGAGGGATGCAAAAAGCAAATTGAAAATGTTTGGTAGATTGCAGTTTATGGATAATAAAAGAATAGCCAAAATAGTATTTAATTGGGTTACAAGTAAAGGGCAGGCAACAAGATGGGTGAGAAAGGTAATGCGGTATGCAGAAGATTTGGATAAAGAATTTATGTCAGTATACTTGTACAAAAGGTGGGATGATTGTGTTAGGAGGATTGTTGAGTGTTATAGTGGTAAGGAGTGGGATAGAAGAATAGATGCATTAATAAAGAATAGGGAGTTGGAGAGATGGAGAACTAGTATGGAGAGTAAAACGAGTTTAAATATATATAGAAGTAAACAGAACATTGGGTGTGAGTTAATTTATGATAATAGTAAGGAAAGTAGTTTATTGTTTAAGGCTCGAACGGGATCTTTAGCAACAAGGGAATATACACGTAAATGGAAAAATATGGGTGATTTAGTCTGCAAGTTGTGTAAGGAAGGCATAGAAAATATTAGGCATCTGTTACTTCAATGTAAATGCTTGGAAGCAGAAAGGGTACAAATAATGAAGTTATGGAAGATTAAATATGAACAAAGTGATTATACAGAAAGTGAGTTATTGGTTTTTATGCTAGGTTTGGGAAAAGATAAGGGGGATTTAGATATGAAGGTCATGGAGTTGACAAAGATTATATTGTGGAAATGGGATGGAGCAGATTATGGGAAAACTTAGGGTGGACATGGAAAAGGAAGGTAAAGTGGCTAACAGGTTTCTCTGAGCATAGCTGCTGAGAGATTCCTGACTCCGTATAAGGAGAAGTCACAGTGCATCACATTACATCACATCAGAAGGCTAATAAACAATATTAAATTAGAGAATTATTATTTTTATTCAGAATAGTACATATGAATTTTTTAAAATGTTAATTTTAACTTAGGAAAAATAAACCAATGCAAATTTAAAAATCCTATGTCCAGCGACCTTAAAATATGAAATACAAGTATGGATGGCTGAAGCATGGTGGTGGAATGGATTGAAGCCGTCCATTAAAGTTTGAAGATTTGCAATCTTAATATAAACTGAGCATTGATTATATGTGTGTGGGAGATGGTGATATAGAACAATAGATGTATGCTGGTTCAGTATGAAATATGTACATTGGAGATCATTTATTCCTTTCACATGTATGTGGTCATGTTTATTGGTTGTATGAGATGGAGTAGATAGTTATAAGGAGCTTGAAAGTCTGAGGTCAAGTCTCTTATAATACATGTCTTTAAATATTACACATTTAGCCTATATTCTACCCATCTCTCTTCTGTATAATTAAATAGACATATTAAGGTCCTAGATGTGAAAGGTCAGATTGACTTAAGGTCAGCATGGATATGACAACAAAATTGTCACCAATAAGTAATTTGAGCATTTCATCCTCAGATTTTCTCTGATATGGATGATTGAAAAGTTGGGAGTAATTTATCCTTTTCAGATGTATGTACTTATGTGTTTTGGTTGTATGAGATAGATTGGGTATCTGAAAAGAGCTTGATAGTCCTTGTTCAAATCCCTTATATAATTATATATATGCACAAATAAAATATAGTTAATCCTAAATCCTTAGCTCCAAGGCTTCCCCCTTTCCTGATTTGTGAATTTTTTAAATTTCAATAATAGTTCTTTTATCCCCTCAATTGTTCATCCAGAACCACTAATGTAATAACTAGGCTTATTTTGTAGATATTTTCAAGTCACCCCTCCCTTCTTCATTATTTTTATAATTGTGTATCTAAACGAATTCTACACCCTGCATAGTGGAAAGCTCTCTACTGCTCTCTATATCCTCCCAATGTCTTCGAGATAATCTTTATTTCTTAAATAAAGTCTAAGGAATAATCATACTCAAGATCAAAATACTTTTCTTAAGTTTGTTATTCTTCATTAAACTTCACACCCTCATCCAAACAAGATGTGCCCTTAGCAATAGCAGATTCACCACAATGGTGTTGAGAAAATAGGAAAATCTACCAATCAGTCATGTAATCTGATTATAATATTCTTTAAAATCTAACCGAGCATCCTTGAATTTTTCCATTACCATTACAACACATCAATGGAGAGCCCATGTCTTATTCCCATACAATAAATTGGGCAAAAAAAGTCTCATTTGCAATTAATTTAGTACAAATAGATATATCACTATGATAAAAACTATATTTTATGCACTAAATGAAGAGTTATCTATATAAGTGGACATAATATAGAGAATTTAAACACAGACTTTCAAGCGCTTCCTCCAGCTATTCACTTTATCTCATACAACCGATATACAAGATCACATACATATGAAAAAAATAAACGATTTCCAAAGTATGTATTTCATGCTGAATCAGCATTCATCAGTTGGTCCAAATCATCTACCATATATATATATATATATAACCTGTGCTCAGTTTCTATTAAGATAACAAATCTTTAAACTTTAATAGACAAGCTTCATTCTTCTCCAACTCTTCAGCTATATATATCATTGAAAATCTGAGAACAAAATGCTCAAATCTCTTGTTGGTGATAAATTTTGTTGTCATGCCCATGCTGATATTAAGTCAATATGACCCCTCACATATAGGACCTTAATATATAGGGTATATGAGCACAGACTTTCACATGATCCACCACTTTCCGCACTATCTCATAACACTGATACACTTGAACACATATATATTGAAAAGATAAATAATCACCAATGTACATATTTCATGCTAAAACAGCAATCTTTTCAAAATATATGTGTTCAAGGGTATCAGTGTTATGAGATATTGCGGAGAATGGTGGGTCATGGTAAAGTCTGTGCTCATATACCCTATATATTACATATATAGACACAGGTATATAACAAGCCTGTGTGTTTCAGTTATTACATAGGACCTTAATATGTTTATTTAATTATACAGAAGAGATATGGGCAGAATACAGGCTGAATGTGTAATATTTAAAGACATGTATATTATCTATACTAAACTTAATGTGATTATAAGGGACTTGAACTCGGACCTTCAAGCTCCTTATAGCTATCTAATCCATCTTATACAACAAATCTATAGTTCTGTAATGACTTAATAATAATTTGCTCACATTTAAAAAGTAAATTTCAATCAACAAATATTCAATTATTTTTTGATTGGCTATGTTGTAATTAATTATCTGGTAAGAAAAAACTTTTAATTCTCATCACTTTTATTCTTATTCTATATTAGAAAAATTCAAATATGATTATTTAGGATGCCTTTTTGTTTATAAACTTATATTTTTAATAAATCAAGTGTAATATATTGGAGCATAATATTGAGTAAAGATTTTAATACTAAAATAAAATGTTGAACTAGTAACTCTTATTACCACTAAAGGGTGATGGAAAGATATTGAAATGCAGAAGGCTAATAAATAATATTAAATTAAAGAATTATTATTTTTATTCACAATAGTTCATATGAATTTTTTTAAATGTTAATTTTAACTTAGGAAAAATAAACCAATGCAAATTTAAAATCCTATGTCCAGCGACCTTAAAATATGAAATACAAGTATGGATGGCTGAAGAATGTGGTGGTGGAATGGATTGAAGCCGTCCATTAAAGTTTGAAGATTTGCAATCTTAATATAAACTGAGCATTGATTATATGTGTGTGGAGATTGTGATCTAGACCAACAGATTAATGCTGATTCAGCATGAAATACATACTTTGAAGATCGTTTTTTTTTTTTTTTTCATATGTATGTGGTCTTGTATATCGGTTGTATGAGATAAAGTGGATAGCTGGAGGGAGCTTGTCCGTCTGTGTTTAAATTCTCTATATTATGTCAACTTATATAGATAACTCTTCATTTAGTGCATAAAATATATTGTTTTTATCATAGTGATATATCTATTTGTACTAAATTAATTGCAAATGAGACTTTTTTTGCCCAATTTATTGTATGGGAGTAAGACATGGACTCTCCATTGATGTGTTGTAATGGTACTGGAAAAATTCAAGAATGCTTGGTAGATTTTAAAAAAATATTATAATCTGATTACATGACTGATTGGTAGATTTTCCTGTTTTCTCAACACCATTGTGGTGAATCTGCTATTGCTAAGCGCACATCTTGTTTGGAACAAACTTAAGAAAAGTATTTTGAATTGATCTTGAGTATGATTATTCCTTAAACTGTATTTAAGTAATAAAGTTTATCTCGAAGACATTGGGAGAATATAGATAGCAGTAGAGAGCTTTCCACTATGCAGGGTGTAGAATCAGTTTATATACACAATTATAATAAAAAAAATGGAGAAGGGGTAGGGGGTGATCTGAAAATATCTACAAAAGAAGCCTAGTTGCAGCGAACTGTTCACTTTTTTATTTTTATTTTATTACATTAGTGGTTCTGGATAAACAATTGAGGGGATAAAAGAATTATTATTGAAATTTGAAAAATTCACAAATCAGGGAAGGAGAAAGACTTGGAGTGAAGGATTTAGGATTAATGATATTTTATTTGTGCACATATATATATAATTATATAAGGGATTTGAACACAAACTATCAAACTCTTTTCAGCTATCCAATCTATCCCATACAACCAATATACATGACTACACACATACATAAGAGATCTCCAATATGGGTATTTCGTGCTGACCAGCACTCATCAGTTGGCTCAGATCATCATCTTTCCCATATATATATATAGAACGATTGTTCTGTGAAATAATTAAACAATCCACCAAACTACGTTAGAGACGATGATCTATTCTTACAGGTTTGGATGTAAATAAAATTGAGTTTGCTATCCATGTTAACATTTCAGAAAGGAATTAATGTTAACGCTAGAGGTAAATATGCTGTGTAATTAGATGTGATCTCATAATCGGTAGGGCCACATTTATCTCTGTCATTAATTCCATTCTGAAATTTTAATACGTTTAGAAAACTTAGCTTTATTTACATCAAAAGGCATAACAATAGACAAATCCACTCCGATCTTTAGTTTGCTAACATGGTTTTCCATCTAAAGCTCCAAGTCCCCCCCCCCCCACCGCTACACCTCTTATTAGTCATTATTTACAGTATTTTGTATTGTTTAGCATAAGGGCAAAATGATGCATTCGAAAGCTGAAGGTTATCATCAATTTTGACATCAGAATGTCACATGACCTTTTAAAGAATGTATTCTATTATTTTATTTTTATACAGTCTTTAAATCCAGATTATTCACTTGGCTTATATATATAGAATATTTTTAATAACGAAGAATCGATTGCTTACTTTATTGATTTTACCATCAGATATTCTTTAAGAATTCTTTCACAATGGAATTCTAAAACTTTTATTATGTTCGTAAATGACTTAACTCATTTCAAACATTTGTTTTTTAAAACGCTAGTTATTTTTAAAGTATTAATTTCTTTAAAATGAAAATGATTTCAGGTGACACATTTGTCTTTTCGTTTTTAGATAATCATATTTTATTATTTTCATTTTTTTTATTTTTATATTAACTACAACAAAAAAAATTGAATGAAAAGTAACACCCCGCTTGAAATAACAATTCGATTAGAAAAAGATGTATGTTTAAAAGATATCAAAGTTGTAATTTGTGGTATCAAGTTTTTTTTATATTATTATTATTACCTCTTGTGTTTGTTAAACTTGAGAAAGGTACCTTAATACGTTTGAACAGGTGTTAAAATTTACTGTTTTATTAAATCGAATATCTTGTTTGATTAACAATTGTTACTTATTATGTTTAAAGCGTAGGAAAATAATCAGGTAGAATAACTTTATATTCACAATATATAAAGCAGTTGGTTACATTCTTCAATTAAACAGCAAATAGTAAAGATAAACAGTAATAATAAAAGAAAAAACGACAAAGGATCAGATTTTTTTTTTAAAAAAAAGTAGTATTAAATGTCATAATGACGCGATGGTTTTATAATTTTAAATATCAAACTCATTATTATTATGTTAATTCACTGTCAATGATAATATAAGACAAAATGAATGAACCAGTAAAAGCTTTAAAAAAAGGTGGAGGGAGGTTCATTGTATTCTTGACCCTTTATCAGTAGAGTGGGGGGGTACTGTATTAATTACATATATCATCATCATCAATTATTATCAATCCATTGCAGGATGAAGGTCTCTCCAAGTTCAATCCATCTCCGATCTTTAACTTCTCTCCACATCACCCCTACACACTTTCTTATTTCATCCATCTTTTACAATCTCTTGGAATCCAGTTTAAGCTTTCAATTGCCCATCTACTATCATCTCTTCTAGCAATATGTCCAGCCCAACTCCACTTCAATCTTTTAATTTTTTCAATGAGGTCAGTAACACCTGTTTGTTCTCTTACCCATACATTGCGTTTTCGCAATGTAACTGTAATATCTGTATTTACATAGCCTGAAATGTAAAACAAATATGTGCTTGCATATATGTGTGGTTTGATATATGCTTTGTGTATATATGTGGTTTGTATATTAAAGTAGTAAAATAAAATAATCAATTGTTTTATTGCTCGGGAGATCATAAGAAGTTTTGTGCCGGAAGTGGCGTAATTGGAATCGTTCTGAGAATCTTACATTCCACAGTCTGCCACTCTGCCATAAGGCTGATCTTTAAGTGAAATTTAAGAATAAGTATTGTAAATAAATAATCAATGGCTTTATTACTGGAGAGCTCATAAGAAGTTCAAAAGTCAGAAATGGTAACGCTAGAATCAATCCGGGACCCTACCCCCAACAGTGATTCTCTATTAATGCATTAATTCATGCAGGGCATATTAAAGCAGTTATATATATATAAGAAATATGTATAAACACACGGATGAAATATAGTTGCATATGTATATTATATATTTAGTGCCTGTATAATTATGTAAAGATACACACATAATGATAAGTATGTTTGGAAAGTTTTATTATATTAACCAGATGTATAAAGACCATGTTTTTTTTTAATTGGTTGCTTAACAAATTTTTTTAATGAATTAATATAAATTAAAGAAAACATCACTATATTGCCACACACAGCAAGCTAGAGTAAGCAATGGATGCCAGAAGACTTGTGCATAAAATCCCCACCTAATGCCTACTCATCTGATATCCTCAGACTAGCTTCTGACTTATGGCCTTTGTCAGTGCGGAGCCTTGGATCTGAGAGTACTGCACCTAGATCATATTGGATGAGTAGGCATTAGATGGGGATTTTATGCACAAGCCTTCTGGCATCCATTGCTTATTCTAGCTTGCTGTGTGTGGCAATATATATAGTGAGTTTTGCCTGTTTTAACAACAGTATACACAAGTATAAGAGGAGGTGGTCATGTGATGTTTATTGGCTTAAAGAAAACATTTTAATATTATATAAATAGCTGGTCATTTTGTATTATGGTTTATTAATAACAGCTGGCCTGAACATTGTAATATATTGTTTTAATCATCTGCTTTAACAATTTTTTTTTTGCTTTGTGAAATAAGTTGCTGTAATCAAATTAAGCTTTTAAATTGTAATTTATTTTTTTAAATATACCTGTTATATTTGATATGTGAATTTGACACCGTTACGAAAAACTATTAATGACGGAATTACTTCCTTCATATAAAATATTCTTCATAATGCGGACAAAAGTAATTGTTTTTTTTTTTACAAGTGGCAGCCTTATGAACAAACATACATTAACCAATCAGACAACAGAGAAAATAAGAATTTTATATATAAGATGCATTAATGTAAATTGTGATGATTAAAGAAATCACAAGCATATAAATGGTTAATTAGAGATATTAAATGCATCAAAACACTGTAAATTATATGGTAAAAGAAATGTTTAAATGACATCTCTTTCTTTTGTTTGAGGAATGGTTTCAACATTTCTAAGATTGGTAGTTACTAAAAATCATCATGATTTTATTTAATGTCCACTTTAGGGATTACTGTAATTATACTATTTCATTCAATTGCAGTCTTTAAAGAGGTTTCCAACATACCTTTATATCTGAGTGTAATATCCCCCTAATTGTATTAAAACATGTTTAAACCAATAAAATATCACCTGATTCCATCACATCACTTTAGTTATACTTTGCTGTTATTGAAGCATAATGTTTACCATCTTTGTACCACACTGTAAGCTTTAGTAATTAAATAATTGATGTCAGATGATAATGCTTGTATAATCCCTACCCAATATCCCCAGGCTATTTTTAAGCTTACAGCTTTCATCATATGACTTTAGCATATATATTGTTGTTATAGCAACATAATTGTCAGCATCTCTGTGCCACTTATTTTAAGCTTTAGTAAGTAATGATATTTAATTGGTTTACACCAAATCCTAGCCACAGGTTAAATGTGTCCATAATTATTAAAAAACTAGACAACATAATATATAGACATTGAACTGGTTTCTAAATGACTACATAAGCAACTTGGCTTATATTGAAAACATTTAGGTTTTTTAGTTTGGGCTGAGAGCTTGATAATATAACAGAGAGGGAAATGATCGATGATGGAAGAAGGGCGCATTAGATCCTAGAGGTTCAGATGTAAGATTCAAAGCATCTCACTGATGAAAGCCATATGCCTGAAACTAGTCTGGTAATATTGGATAGTTCAGCACAGGATAGGGATTTAATAAGCATTATTATCTAGCATCTATTAACCCTAACGAAACTTTACAGTAAGAGGCATAGAGATGATGATAATTAGCTGCTATAAATTATATGCTTCTCAGTAATTGTACTCATATTTTATTAAAGTCAGTTGATTTACTATCTATGTGTGTGTCTTTCCACCGCTCACACAGTACTTGATACTGGTTTAACCAGTGACTTCCCACCAGAAGATTTAAGTTAGATTACCATTATTTCCAGATAATCCTTTGTTAGATATAAACAGCTGCTTTATCCATAACCTAAGCAACTCCACATCAGTTGAGGTAATTACAGTAATAGAAGCTCACAAATGGAAAATCATTCCTTTACTTCTGTTAGTTAAAACTTTCTAATTGAATCTGAAATGGAATATACAATATATAACTTACATAATGACAATATTTCTCCTACAGATGAAGAAGGAAGTCAATTTCTAAAAGTTGGGAGAGGGAAGGGTAAAAGGAAATAACATTTTCATAACTCATCCCAGAGGAAAATATCTCACATAACAACCAAGATTCTGAATCATTATTAAACATCATAAGAAAAGGCTACATTGACCCATTTAACAATAGCAGACTACACTTTCTGTAGCAGAAATAGGAATTCATCAAAAATTAGATATCATCAAAACCATATCTCAAGAACAACACTCTTCCGTCTCAGAAATTTGATCCCAAAAAGTATTAAGAAAGCAAAAATCAAATATTACATTAGATCCCAATACGTCACACAAGAAAACACTCTCATTTCGCATCCCTACTTCCAAATGACAAAATCAGTCACTCCAAACATTATAATGGTATGTTGAAATAACAAAACAGACTTAGAAAAAATAATTTGAAAAACTATTGACTGGGAAAACCTAAAAGCATTTTTATTTTGTATTTCAAGCAAAAATAGTTAAGTCACGGGTTTATTTTTGCTGTTAAAATGATTTTAGTATTTAAATACAGTATATGATTTAAAACACATATTGATAGCATTCATAATCTTAACTCATATTACATACCAATGAATTTAAATATAGCACAGATTAATGTAAGGGGCATTAGATCATATCAATGCTTATTGGCTCTCAGCAACTGCCTCACACAGTTAAACTCCAATGCCATTCTCTTCAGAGAAACAAAATATCACATTCAAAAATTAATCCATATAGATATCTTAATAATGATTTCCCTAAGTTATCACAGAGAGTAGGAATGTTTATACACCACAATTCTCTATTTAAGCAGTTTAAAATTTTATATCTTGACTCCAATATGAGCATATTAACACTCTGATTCCAATATGAGCATATTAGCACAGTATCATATTTCTCTCACAATAACATAATCACATTATGCCTTTGCGACAAAATGGAATTAATCTTGAGATTAATAAGGCAGATAAATTCACTTATTTCTACTAATCCTCATTTAATAATTTTAATTGGTGATTTCAACATACCATACTCAACTCTTATGAAATCTATCGGATTAATGTTAGATTCATGAGTGCAGAAGGATTTTTTCCCCACAAACTCTTACTCTTACTACACCAAAAAAAAAACACTAGTGTGATCTTTTTTTCTACTATCCTGACTTCCATTTTATCATCCCCAACATTAATACCCATAAGCTTTTCAGACCACCTACACACGAACAAATAAAATCAAGTTAAATTTGCAAAGTCAACCAGTATTCAGACTTAACAACACGATCAGATTACTTCTAAAATCCATGACACCTGAAACTGTCCTATCAGAAATTAACATTTATTTTTAAAAAATAAATATGGAATTAAACCCTGTAGAATCATAGTTCTTATTTATAATCTGTCATAAACACTCCTCCTAACTACACCTTCAACTAAAAAATATTTTCCTCTCAACAATTTCTATTTCACTAATTATAACTCTCAAACAAAAGTACAAACACATACCCAACAAACCTTGGCTAATTATCTATTAAAATTCAAAAATATATATGGCAATCCCCACAACTGATCAAAAGGATATACACTGTGCCCTTACATGTAAACCAAAGGCAACAATATTATCTTCAATTATGAAAGACTCAATTACAATAATTAGAGAGAACATGCTGCCCTCATATACTATCGCCATCATTTTATTAGCATGCATTTATAAACAACTGTTGTCTTTAAGTAATTCCAGCATTCATCATAAATATTTATATATTTATTTTTAATGATAGAAATTATTATAATTTTTCACAGAGGCAAAACTCTCCATACAATAGTGCCGCTCAGTGCAAGCCAGGAGTTATTCATGGATGCAGGAAGATTTATGCATAAAACCCTATCTAGTGCCTACTCATCCAATATCCCCAGACCAGTTTTTAGCTTGTGAATTTCATCAGTGAGGAGCCTTGGATCTGAGAGCATTACACCTGGATCTTAGGATCTAATGCAATATCCAGCAATCATTTTTTACTTTTTAACTAACTATAAAACTTTTGAGTTCAAAATGAAAACACAATAATATTACCAAGTCAAGCTCATTAGCTTGTATAGTTGTATAGATCTGAACTCATTTCAGTATCCATAGCTTTTTGGTTCTTTAATAACTACAGTCATCATAATTCTATTGTGTGGAATTGGTATTAAACCATCAAACATCACATGATCATCAAATCTTCTTGCATCCATGAATTAATCTGGCTTGTACTGAGTGGTGCTACTGTATGGAGAGTTTTGCTACTGTGAAAAAAGCTTATGTATGCATAAAGAATAGTGATCATGTGATATTATAATTTTTACTATTTGATCTACGAGTATCAAATCTTCTACATTCATTTCTTTGTTACCCATCACTTCAGATAAATACATTAATGATTATTATCGGCCATTTATTAGACTAAAGATTATCATACTATTTTTAATTAAGATCTAAATCTTAACTCGAATTAAAGATTAATATTTTTGGTTTTCAATTAAACATGACTGTATGAAATAATCTAATTTCATTTTTCTGTTTCCCACAGGTAATGCTTTTTCCCAATATATCCAAAACATTCTTTCCATTACACATACTTGAAATATATGGATAAAGTTATTTTATAAGAATAAATGATATGAATATGCATTTTATGTTAAGCCAGCACTCTTCAGTTGGTCTAGGTCACAGCTCTTGCATATGTTTTCTTTACTCCATAGTTATCAATATTAAGCTACTATAGTTGGATTTACAAGTGCCAATCTTTCTGCACTCACAACTTTGGCATATCTGCTCAAGATAAATACAGTAAGCTTTATTACTTATCATTTATTATGCTAGAGATTATCATATCCTTCCTATCCCAGATATAAACTTTAAATCCCAGTCAAGATTAATATATCTGTTTTTAAAACTAATTATCAAAATATGGAATCATTACTTCAGATTTATCTATCTTTGTCTATGTGAATTATATATATTTTAGATATACTGAGAATACCTACTTCATAAACATGTGAATGACGTTTCCATAAAAGACAAATGGTTCTCAAAATGCATTTTATATCTAATCAGTGCTCTTGAATGACTCAAGTCATAATTTCTTACACATGGCTTTATTATTTGATATATATATATTGCAATGATATATATATACATATATATATATATATATATATATATATATATACACGTGTGTGTTATGTACTAGTATATTGTAAATACTGAACTTTAGATGTAATTAGAGGGGATTTGAATACAGACTTTCAAACTTTCTTCAGCTATCCACACCTTTTTATAAAACTGATACACATGACTGCACACATGTGAAAATGATAAATAATCTTCAATACACATATTTTGTGTTGAATCAGCACTCATCAGTTGACACAAATCATCATTTCCCACATACATATATAATCAATGCTCAGTTTATATTAAGATAGTAAATTTTCAAGTATTTTATGCTAAATGAGCATTCAGCAGTTACTCCAGATCATCATCTCCCACACACATATATAGTCAATGCTCAGTTTATACTAAGTATAGCAAATCTTCAAACTTTAATGGACAAATGTCAATCTTCTCCACCTTACAACTCTTCAACCATCCATATTATTGAAAGTCATTCTGATCCTTCATATATATTACCATAATGTGTCAATTTAAATATTTGCAATATACTAGTATCCAAACTCAGACTTTCAACATAACTCATAACTTTTACTGCCATCTTATATTGTTGATCCCTTTGATCACACACATGTTGAAAAGATAAATAACCACAAATATATGTATTTCGTGCTAAACCAGCCCTCATCAGTTGGTCCAGATTACCATCTTCACACATATATACAATCAGTAATCTGATTTATATTAAGATAGCCAATTTTCATACTTTAATGGACAGGTTTCAAACTATTCCAACCCTCAAACTCTTCAGCCTGCCATTTCATTGAAAATCTGATGAAGGTATGTTCAAAGTGGGTTGTGTGAAAGTCTGAGATCAAATCATATATATATATATATATATTGTAACCATATATTTTAGTATAAAATATATTAATTGATGTAACTAGTATAAAAATTTTTTTTTCTTCTTTTGGTGATTTGATTGGCTTGATTTGCACTTTGAACAGATTACTCTCTTATATTATTTTAATAAATTTAAATTTGCTTCTTCCCATATACTAACTCATATCAAAATGTTTAACTTTTTAAAAATTTGACAACACATTAAAATTTGGTAAAATATTATTAAAAATAATATTTTGTTTTTATTTGTTTAAAATGATCTTAAATTATTATTTCCATTGAATTAACAAAAAACCATTTGTTCAATTAAAATTAATTATTAAAAATAAATACAGTAATTACGTATGCGTCTCAATGTAAAAAAAGAAAAGAGCGCGAATTTAAGAGAAGATCGTCTGTTAGTTTGCTTTTGGAGGGAGAAAGAAAAGAAAATGGTAAAGGCAAATGGTGTAAATTTGATAAGCTTATTTTAAAATAGTTAACAAGTAAACGGATTACCACAAAATTTGCTATAAACGTAAAAATAACATAGTGGTATTTAATTATAAGATGAATTGCTAAATTTAAAAGTCTGTTCAAGTCGGCTGGCCAAGTGGATCAAATCACCGGTAAAAATTTTCCAATATTACATTTTTAAAATGTCGGAGCTTCCCAGTTTAAAAGAATTAATTGCAAGAGTTTGGTATGTTTTAAAATGTTTATTATTCTACAATTTGGAAAAATTAAATAAGTATTTTAATTACAGAAGTTTTATGAATATGAAAATTTGCTTTTTAAAAAAGAAGAAGTTTAAATTAAAGTAAAATGTTAAAGTTATCAACATAGTTTAATATTTCCGTTTCTAATTCTAATAAAAATATAGTATTGATTGATATTTAACTTTACAATGCCAGTAATATATTTGCTAGTTAATTTGTTTAACATTTGGATAATAAACAGTCTTCAAATAATTAATCAAAGCTATTTTCTAATTTTATCGTCAGTTTGGAATGATTAAATTAATTGCTATAATTAGTATTCCTAGATTTAAGCGTGGATAAATAAATATTAGCATGGATGTGATAAACTTGGAACATTTTTAATAGAGAAATGTAGAGATTAATAACTTATGAAAAACATTTTCATTTAAATTCTGCGTGTCATGTTTTGAAATTGTTTCATGTTTATGTAGCCACGTAAAATCGTTAATCTAATAGTGATTATAATAACTAATACAAATGGATAAAATTGCATGTATGGAATTTAACTATAATTATAGCTATTACTTCGTATATTTATTGTTCGACACATCGTACATGGATTCCACGGATCATATTTGGAGTTATAAAATGCTATACAATCCAATTTGTGATACACACACCTGCTATAATTCATGTATTGAACTATAAAATGCTATACATTTAATTTATATCATACACACACCTGTTAAATTTTATGTATTTGATGAATAATGCATTACTTTAATTTTATCGTTATATGAACTTGCATGTGAAGTTCATAAGTTATATTTTATTAAGTTTAAATTAATAGGGGTTGAATAAAATATTTATTCAAGAGAATAGCGCTTGCGAAAAAGCTTGAAAAGTACTAAATGAATTCATGAGATGTATCAATCTTTATGAGGTATTTTGTGAGTCTTTCCAGATTTATATTCCTATACTAATATTACTTATACTATATTACATATGTTTTATTTTAAGCAAGATAAGTTAGTACATTAGTTGTCCTGATTAGTGTAACATTTTATTATGCAAGAACCCACATTTGCTAAAGTGTTAGTGTTTTCTGAATGGTCAGAATAACTGAGGAGGATGATTTTGCACTTTAATGTGAAGTAAATAGTAATGTTGTTTTATAATGTTAAAGGGCATTAATCTGTGCTGGTGGTTAATCCGCAGATTACTTAATTGCCATTTTTGTATTTTACACTCATTCCTGCGCTGGTGGTTAATCCGCGGAATGGTGTACTTGTACTTATTGCTTTATGATGGTGTATAAATCCACAAAACGTTTAGTGTTATTTAATTCCTACGTGTAGATGAATGCATCCACAGGAATATGTTTTACTTCATAGATATAAGTTGGGCAAAGTATTTTAGTTAATCTGCTAAATCATCTTCTTTCATTTGTAAGTATAATTTATAAGTTAGATCATCAAATTGTAGCAGGACATTCTATTCAAGTTACTTCATAATAATTAACTGTTGGTTGATTATTATTTACCGGAATGTAAGTTTAAATTTTCACTTTATTTAATGATTGCATTATAGCTAAATCCTACAGATATAATATTATTTATTATATTATTATAAGTTTACGGTATGGATTTATTGAATCTGGAAATGACGTTAAATATTTCATGAGTTGATGCTGAATTTAGTATAATTTTCTCAATACATTCATTATATCAAATTGAAATATAAGGTATGATTAGGTTTTTAAAAACTGTACCTATGAGATGTTATTGAAGAAAGTCGATGGAATTATAATTTATTTATTTTATTTGTTTATTTATGTCTTTAATTATAACATTGGAATTAATTACTTATTATTCATAAATTTGTAAATAAACGTTGATTTATAATTAAACTTACTGTGCCGTTGCTATGTGTCATTCGTAAAATCAGAAATCATAAACCTTGGATAGAGCATACATTGAAGTACATACTATCGTCAACATGATATAAGAGTTTATTGATATTTTTGAGAAAACATTTGGATGCTTTTCGTCTTTGGTAGTTTATGATGTGTAAGGTACAATAAAATCCCATTTACCTTTTCCATCATTTTGGCTTTGCGTAGTTGATTCTAGTATACAATACAAATTGATTATTAAACTTGTAAACAGATTTACCAAATAATGACATGATTGAATATATTTACTTAACGTTTTTAAATTGTCATTTGTCAGTATAATAAGAGTCTCAGTAATATAGTAAACTATAAAAAAAAGAACCCAAGTATTTATGTTTATTTATTGCAAAGCTTTACCTGGACTAGCATTTGTATTAGAAATCATATAGATGGTTTAAAATTTCATAATCTTATGTAATTCCACAAATTATGCCATCTTGTACATGGTCGGCCATCGGGTCTCATACAATAAAAATCGCAAATTAAGGTTTGAAAAATAATAACATTACACTTATAATTTGTTTAATGTATTTTATCATACTACTATGATAGTTCTTCGCGGTACACCCTGGCTGCGATCAAATTAAATCATAAAAAGTTTATGTTAGATCATTAGTTTGGTCTGTGGTAAGTTGCTCCAGATGTTGATTGTGGTCTTTGGTGCATAAAATAGATAGCATGATATGCTTTTGGATACAGCTCTTAATAGCTGACAATGTGCAATGGGAATTGATCAGTGATCGAAGTTAAGATTCTTAGTGCACTTACGTTATGTAGTTGGGACCACACAATTAACGGTTACAATTTTTAGTGCCGCAACGTGTTCGGCATGATAGGTAGTTGAGAGGGCAAGCGAATGGTTACAATTTTTGGCGCCACAACGTGATCGGCCCGATATGTTGAGGTTATACAGTCATTATAAGTGTGCAATTACAGTTTTTAGCACTTTATAAACATGCGACTTGATTAATTGATTGTTGCAGAGTACAATATGGTAATGTGTGAACTGAATTAATTAATGATTGTTGATTACAATTTTAATTTCCCATATTACAAGAATATTATCATGTGACAAATGCTCTATCATGGTGATAAAATATTGTATGTTTTATTGCTATATATTTCTCCAAATTAATTATATAGATTTCTGATGACAATAGCAATCGTATTCCAAGATATACCAATATTTATGATTGAATTGGGAGAAGTTGAAATTATCAAGGGTTTATAAAGTAGTTGTTATAATACTGCAAATATTTAAAGTGGGGGTTCAGATTATTTTAGTGTGAATGTGATATATACCATCTGGGATAGATTATTGGTGGTGAGGATTTAGTGGTTGGTCGGCTTGAACAAGATTTTAATTGATCATTGTTATTAAAACACATATTTTAGGAAAGTAAAAGTTTGGTTTCACAAAATATTGAAATAGTTGTTATAAAATACTCAAAATGAGTGATTCTGAAGAACTTAATTATCCTGAGAGAACTCAAGAAGTTCCTGATCTTGATTTCCAACAACGGTTTATGTTGATGCTTCAACGCATAGAGATTGGAATGAATGAACAGTCTCTAAAAATGAATGAACAGTCTGAAAAATTGAATGAACAATCTCTTTCCCAAAAAGAGATGTTAGAGTCTCAAAAAGAGATGACTGAAAAATTGAATGAACAGACTGAAAAATTGAATGAACAGTCTATTTATCAAAAAGAGATGACTAAAAAATTGAATGAACAGTCTCTTTCTCAAAAAGAAATGTCTGAAAAGTTAGATAGTTTTGAGAATAAAATGGCTGAAGTTCAGGAATTTGTGAAAGAAAAAATAGAAGCTGCTAGGGTAAAAACAGTGGAGGAATTTAATCAAAAATTTCAATCCTTAGAGAATAGTTGTAAGGCAGCTAAAGGGGAGTCCGATATTAAATTAGAAGAAATTAAAGCTAATTTCTTCGATTATAAAAAGCACTTAGAAGTTCAGATAGAAGAAATTGGAAATAAGTTTATAACCCACGAGGAGAATGTGGACACTAAACTGAAGGTGCTTGATGTGGCAATGGGAGACTCAAGGAGTCAGTTGGCACAAATAGTTAGTGAAATGAACTATAAAGTTCAAGAAGTAGAGTCTCAATCTGCTAAATCTATCGATAAAATTAAATCCATGAGTGAATCTGTAACAGAGAGCAGAGCAGAATTGGGTAGCATTAAAAAGATTTTGGAGGAAACTATCAATAGGTCTAAAGTAGAAAATAAAGAATTAAAAAAGACTAATGCTAAATTTAGTGGAGATTTAGAAATGATGCAGAAAGAGTGGAAGGAAATGAGGGATAAATGTCAAGAGTGGCCAAATGAGTCAAATGAGTTTAAAGAAGGACAGAAGCTAGAGGCAAAGATTGAAAATCTTCAGCTAAAAATGTTAGAAATTCAAAAGGCTCAAGAGAAAAATGATAATTTCATTGGTCAAAACACCAAGTATTATGTGGATGGGACAGAGACCTCTGTTAAAGAAGTAGTTGTATCAGATGGTAATTTTACTGGTATCCGCACAACTCCCATTTTCCAAAAACCATTAGGAATTGAATCTGTGGCCAATGATGTCAAGAACACAGATATGTCTATGGGTGGATCTACAGCTCTTAAATTTCTAAAGATTAAGCCATTTAAAGGGGAGTATTTGGAAAACCCTCTAGAATTTCTTCAAAATCTGGAGGAATTGTTTACTTTATGTGCATTTTCAGAAAGAGAAAAACTGGCTATCTCCAGCAACCATCTTTATGCTGCTGCAAAAGATTGGTGGCAGTCTTTGTTTGATTGTCCTCAAACATATGGAGATTTTAAACATTTAATAATGTCAAGTTTCTGGGGTGAAGATCGTCAGGATAACATGCGTTATCAAATCACTCGAGAAAAGTACAATGCTAATAAAGGTAGCTATACTCAATTTTTTCGTGGACAGGCGGTCAAACTTAAAACTTTAACTGCTTTCCCATTATCTGAGCATCATATAGTCAGGATCTTAAGACATAACTTACCTCGACAGATTGAACAAGTTTTGATTGCTGCAGATAAGTATACAATTGATGAGGTGTCAGAGATCTTAGATGCACTTGAGACAAGTGAATGTGACCTGGAAAACAGATATAGAGGTGGAAAGGAGGCTAGAGCTTCTCATAACTGTTCCATTGCTAATGTTAATGTTGCTCCAATAAGAAGTCCTTATCGTGATAACAGATACCAGAGTAGGAGTCGTAGTTATAAACGACCAAAATTTTATCATAGAGTTAATGGTCAACCTAGTCTAATTAATAAGACCCAAGATAGAGATCAACCTTCTGTTAGTGGAATTAAACCACCTCACACAAAGGATATTAAGACAAATGTTAAAAGTAATACATTAAACTAGAAGGGGCCTCATGGAAAAGTTCCTCATGTTAGCAACTTAAAGAAAAACGAATTTAGAAAATTTTTAAGCTTATATAATGGACCTTTCATGATTGAAAGCCAGGTGGGAGAGAATGCATTTATGCTCTCAACCCCTGAAGGAATCCGAGGCACCTACAATGCACGTAGTTTGAAACCTGTACCTTCAATAAATTAGGGGGATTTATATCGTGTAAATGTTATACCATATTCAGATTGATGATAAATTATAGATAGGATAATAAAAATAGTGACTTATGATGTACCTTAGTAGAATTTGATGAAATGGAATTCTAAAGAAAGATAAATTTTTTCCATAGGGGGGTGTAAACTGTAACCATATATTTTAGTATAAAATATATTAATTGATGTAACTAGTATAAAAATTTCTCTTTCTTCTTTTGGTGATTTGATTGGCTTGATTTGCACTTTGAACAGATTACTCTCTTATATTATTTTAATAAATTTAAATTTGCTTCTTCCCATATACTAACTCATATCAAAACGTTTAACTTTTTAAAAATTTGACAACACATTAAAATTTGGTAAAATATTATTAAAAATAATATTTTATTTTTATTTGTTTAAAATGATCTTAAATAATTATTTCCATTGAATTAAAAAAACCATTTGTTCAATTAAAATTAATTATTAAAAATAAATACAGTAATTACGTATGCGTCTCAATGTAAAAAAAGAAAAGAGCGCGAATTTAAGAGAAGATCGTCTGTTAGTTTGCTTTTGGAGGGAGAAAGAAAAGAAAATGGTAAAAGGCAAATGGTGTAAATTTGATAAGCTTATTTTAAAATAGTTAACAAGTAAACGGATTACCACAAAGTTTGCTATAAACGTAAAAATAACATAGTGGTATTTAATTATAAGATGAATTGCTAAATTTAAAAGTCTGTTCAAGTCGGCTGGCCAAGTGGATCAAATCACCGGTAATAATTTTCCAATATTACATTTTTAAAATGTCGGAGCTTCCCAGTTTAAAAGAATTAATTGCAAGAGTTTGGTATGTTTTAAAATGTTTATTATTCTACAATTTGGAAAAATTAAATAAGTATTTTAATTACAGAAGTTTTATGAATATGAAAATTTGCTTTTTAAAAAAGAAGAAGTTTAAATTAAAGTAAAATGTTAAAGTTATCAACATAGTTTAATATTTCCGTTTCTAATTCTAATAAAAATATAGTATTGATTGATATTTAACTTTACAATGCCAGTAATATATTTGCTAGTTAATTTGTTTAACATTTGGATAATAAACAGTCTTCAAATAATTAATCAAAGCTATTTTCTAATTTTATCGTCAGTTTGGAATGATTAAATTAATTGCTATAATTAGTATTCCTAGATTTAAGCGTGGATAAATAAATATTAGCATGGATGTGATAAACTTGGAACATTTTTAATAGAGAAATGTAGAGATTAATAACTTATGAAAAACATTTTCATTTAAATTCTGCGTGTCATGTTTTGAAATTGTTTCATGTTTATGGAGCCACGTAAAATCGTTAATCTAATAGTGATTATAATAACTAATACAAATGGATAAAATTGCATGTATGGAATTCAACTATAATTATAGCTATTACTTCGTATATTTATTGTTCGACACATCGTACATGGATTCCACGGATCATATTTGGAGTTATAAAATGCTATACAATCCAATTTGTGATACACACACCTGCTAAAATTCATGTATTGAACTATAAAATGCTATACATTTAATTTATATCATACACACACCTGTTAAATTTTATGTATTTGATGAATAATGCATTACTTTAATTTTATCATTATATGAACTTGCATGTGAAGTTCATAAGTTATATTTTATTAAGTTTAAATTAATAGGGGTTGAATAAAATATTTATTCAAGAGAATAGCGCTTGCGAAAAAGCTTGAAAAGTACTAAATGAATTCATGAGATGTATCAATCTTTATGAGGTATTTTGTGAGTCTTTCCAGATTTATATTCCTATACTAATATTACTTATATTATATTACATAGGTTTTATTTTAAGCAAGATAAGTTAGTACATTAGTTGTCCTGATTAGCGTAACATTTTATTATGCAAGAACCCACATTTGCTAAAGTGTTAGTGTTTTCTGAATGGTCAGAATAACTGAGGAGGATGATTTTGCACTTTAATGTGAAGTAAATAGTAATGTTGTTTTAGAATGTTAAAAGGCATTAATCGCCGTGGTTATCCGCAGACTATTTAACGCTAGCCTGTCTCTGATGCGACATCTAGCAGATACTCACTCTAACTCAGTTCGTTCTTATACGAAAAAATTAGTTAAATACGTATTGAATTCGTTTTTAAAAGTTCTGTACGATGGTGACATCTTCCGATTTATTTTAGAAGTAAAAAATAGAAAAAAAACGCATTTAAACCTAAACAAAGAAGGAACATTATTTGTGATTGGTTCTTAGCATGCTCTCAGCCGAAAAAGACATTCTGATTGGCTGGAAAGAACAAAGAAACTGCCTGATCAAAGAAAATAAAGAAAAACGCTGAGATTTTCATTTCGAATACGATTTAAATTATTATTAAATAATATTTATGGAAATTAAACATAATTTTCAGAGAGAATAATAAAAAAACAAAATTATTTTCGAAAAATATTGAAGATTTTAGTACAAATATTGAAGTTGTAATAAAAAGAAATATTTACTTTTCTATAACGTAAAAGTCGATCTTTTTGTTTACATTATAACTTTTATGTTGCCGATATTGAATATCTTAGAATAAATAAATAGCAATTTATTTTTGAAAGAACTTTCGACGCTCTTCCGATCTTGAAAAATTAATTATATACTTTTTATAAACGTATCTGAGTTGAATTTAATATTATAGGCGAATATGTTTTAACAATAGGCTTTGTCTTCAGTTTGTGAGTTGGCCAATTAAAAGATTTGATTTTTATCTGATACAACCAATGATAAAATTAGCGGTTTAAGGGTTAATCTGTGCTGGTGGTTAATCCGCAGATTACTTAATTGCCATTTTTGTATTTTACACTCATTCCTGCGCTGGTGGTTAATCCGCGGAATGGTGTAATTGTACTTATTACTTTATGATGGTGTATAAATCCACAAAACGTTTAGTGTTATTTAATTCCTACGTGTAGATGAATGCATCCACAGGAATATGTTTTACTTCATAGATATAAGTTGGGCAAAGTATTTTAGTTAATCTGCTAAATCATCTTCTTTCATTTGTAAGTATAATTTATAAGTTAGATCATCAAATTGTAGCAGGACATTCTATTCAAGTTACTTCATAATAATTAACTGTTGGTTGATTATTATTTACCGGAATGTAAGTTTAAATTTTCACTTTATTTAATGATTGCATTATAGCTAAATCCTACAGATATAATATTATTTATTATATTATTATAAGTTTACGGTAGGGATTTATTGAATCTGGAAATGACGTTAAATATTTCATGAGTTGATGTTGAATTTAGTATAATTTTCTCAATACATTCATTATATCAAATTGAATATAAGGTATGATTAGGTTCTTAAAAAACTGTACCTATGAGATGTCATTGAAGAAAGTCGATGGAATTATAATTTATTTATTTTATTTGTTTATTTATGTCTTTAATTATAACATTGGAATTAATTACTTATTATTCATAAATTTGTAAATAAACGTTGATTTATAATTAAACTTACTGTGCCGTTGCTATGTGTCATTCGTAAAATCAGAAATCATAAACCTTGGATAGAGCATACATTGAAGTATATACTATCGTCAACATGATATAAGAGTTTAGTGATATTTTGAGAAAACATTTAGATGCTTTTCGTCTTTGGTAGTTTATGATGTGTAAGGTACAATAAAATCCCATTTACTTTTTCCATCATTTTGGCTTTGCGTAGTTGATTCTAGTATACAATACAAATTGATTATTAAACCTGTAAACAGATTTACCAGAATATTTACTTAACGTTTTTAAATTGTCATTTGTCAGTATGATAAGAGTCTCAGTAATATAGTAAACTATAAAAAAGAACCCAAGTATTTATGTTTATTTATTGCAAAGCTTTACCTGGACTAGCATTTGTATTAAAAATCATATAGATGGTTTAAAATTTCATAATCTTATGTAGTTCCACAAATTATGCCATCTTGTACATGGTTGGCCATCGGGTCTCATACAATAAAAATCGCAAATTAAGGTTTGAAAATAATAACATTACACTTATAATTTGTTTAATGTATTTTATCATAATACTATGGTAGTTCTTCACGGTACACCCTGGCTGCGATCAAATTAAATCATAAAAAGTTTATGTTAGATCATTAGTTTAGTCTATGGTAAGTTGCTCCAGATGTTGATTGTGGTCTTTGGTGCATAAAATAGATAGCATGATATGCTTTTGATTACAGCTCTTAATAGCTGATAATGTGCAACGGGAATTGATCAGTGATCGAAGTTAAGATTCTTAGTGCACTTACGTTATGTAGTTGGGACCACACAATTAACGGTTACAATTTATAGTGCCGCCATGTGTTCGGCATGATAGGTAGATGAGGGGGCAAGCGAATGGTTACAATATATATATATAAATATAAATGCAGGGTGTTAAACCTGTACAATGTATTAATATACTAGTATATAAATATTGCAAATTCATCGAAATTTTACCCATCCCTCTTCTGTGTATTTAAATGGACATATTAAAATTATATATATGAAGAATCAGAATGACTTAAAGTCAATATGGATATAACAACAATATTGGCATTAACAAAGGTTCAAAGCATTCCATCATCAGATTTTCACTAATATGGATGGTTGAAGAGTTGGAGGGTGGAGAAGATTGAAGTCTGTCCATTTAAGTTTGAAGATTTGCTATCTTAATATAAACTGAGCATTGATTATGTATATATGTGGGAGGGGGGAGGCGATGATCTGGACCAATTGATGAGTGTGCTGATTCAGCACAAAATATCAATATTGGAGATTATTTATCATTTTCACATGCGTGCAGTCATGGGTATCAGTTATATAAGATGAAGTGGACAGCTAAAGAAAGTTTGAAAGTCCATGATCAAATCCCCTCTAATTGTATATATATATCAAATTGTTACAGTTTGACTTAGAAGTGTCAACATTTTTTGCAGTCTCAACTTTGACACCATCCATTTTAGATAACTGCATTAAGATTAAATCTCTGCTCATTTATTAAGCTAAGGGCATGATAATTTTTACCCTCATAAATGATTGATAATGGTTATTAATATACTTGTCTACAATGGATATCAATGTAGTGAATGCAGAACTTTGATACTTGTAAATCCAATTGTAGTAATTTGATGTTGATAAATAGTGAACAAATGATAAAATGTGTTAGTGATTATAATCTGAACCAATTGTAAAATACAATGTTTTTTTTCTTTCTGATACGTTAGGTCAACACTTTAGGACTATATTGGTGGACTGGATGCTTTAAGTATATCTAAAAATATATATTTCTATTCTATAACCGATGTATATTTATTTTTAGAAGTTTCTATAGTATGTACTAATTTTATTTATTTTTTAAACTCAATTGATTTTTATGGTCTCTTCCTGAAGAATAATATAGCATTGTTATTCTTTTAATCTCTCTTTAGTACTGTTTTCCATATTTGCAGTTATTTGGCAACAAAATCTGGAACTAAAATACACTGATTTACTAATTTAAAAAAAATCAAGCATTGGTGGTCGAGTGGTCAGCACAGCTGCCTTACAAGCATTTGTCCCGGGTTTGCGGGTTCGCTTCCCGGCCGATGCTTTGACACATGAGAAGAAAAAAAATCTAAGTGTCAGCATTTAATAGAGATTTTGATATTACAAACAGGGCTGATTAAATACGTGCAACATTGCAGATTGATATTAAGTTTTTCCACATTTGAGTGAATTCATTCTTTTGTTAGAGTTTAAAAATAAATATATATATATTATGTATTAAACCACTGAACATCACATTTGCATTGAGTGGTGCCACTGTATGGGGAGTTTACCTCTGTATATTTTATGTAGTTTATTTACATATTTTTGATTATTTTTCTAAAAAAAACTTGTTTACTATATATTTTTTTTTATAGAAAAATAAGATAATGAGTTTGAATGTTCATTGGATAATATTTACTTTTAGAAGAAGACAAGTCAAGAGAAATAGTCTTGCATTGGTGGTCGAGAGGTCAGCGCGACTGCCTTGCACTTGCAGGCAGTTGCCCAGGTTGCGGGTTCGCGTCCCGGCCGATGCTATGACACTTAAAAAAAAAAGTCAAGAAAAATAAATAACATTGAATCAGAACTTATAATTAATTAAATAACAGTGCCATTATCTTTACAAAGTCCAATTAATTTTTATTAGTTTTCTAAAATTACAAATAAAATTTTAATTTTTAAATAGAATATCGTTAGTTTTAAGTAATGTGAACAATAATTTATTCAAACGTTTACAACTATGTTGAAATAAGTTTAATTTTTTTAAATTTAATGTTATTACTAGCAACAACATAAATTGTCTTTTAAAAAATTAACTGTCTTTCGTAATTTTATTTCACATTTCACTCTAATATCACCCCCTCCCCCCATATTTACAAATTTAAAATATTTTTTAGAATAATTTTCATTTGTAAACAAATATAGATGACCCCATATAACATGGCATTCCTACAACATGGTTTTAATCTAACAGAGTTTGAGAATTAGGAAAACTTCTCTATAACATGGTATTCCTACAACATTGTTTTGCTCTAACGTGGTTCGAAAGGACCCCCCCCCCCCATTATAACGCAGCTTCCATACAACAAGTTTTGACAATTTTCCTGTAAAACAAGGGGCGTGATGAGAGTATTTAAGAGCAAACACCATCTCTGTCACGTGTCTGTCATATCTGATTTTATCCAGAATTTTAGTATTAGAATTTTAAATTCATTTTGTTCATGGAATATTTATTCTTTAAGATTTTCACCGTTTTTTTTTTTTTTACTATATAGTTAAGAATTTTATGGTATTTATTATTAATATGTAATACTTTTGATCAATTATTGCTATAATAAACATTTTTCTCTTAGTTGTAAATGCAAATAGTTTATTTTTAATTTTTGGAATCTAACACTGTTTTTTGTTTCATGTAACATGAATTTGCATATGATGGCATATTTTAGGAACCTATCAACCATGTTATCCAGGGATGATCTATATATATATATTTTCCATATGTCAAAGCATCGGCCGGGAAGCGAAGCTGCGACAACTGTCTACAAGCACCTGCTTGCTTGCAAAGCAGCTCCGCTGACCTCTCGGCGACCTACACTTGACGGGGGTTATCTATATTTCTAATGAATCATTCAAAATTTCTGAAAATATAATAAAAAAAAATAAAGATACATTTGATCAAATAAAAAGTTAGGTTATTACTCAAACTCATGCTAGGAATTTTTAAAAAATGCTCAAACAGTTTTAAATACATGCCATTTATGACTTAATAAAAAAAAAAAATCATACAGTCTGATATTTATGAAAGGTTGAAGAAGATAATCTTTTATAATTTTGCATAGGTTATAGCAATTGCCATATTATGAAGAATATTAGCGATATTTTATTTCATTATAAGAGTTATAAATTGTCAAATTTATCTCACGTTTTTCAATATGTTTAATGAAAAATTCATTCTGATGTTATAAAATTATTCTCATTTGTGCAGTGTGCATCTTTATATTTAACTTTTTTTCTACACTAAATACATTAAAAATAAGACTTTCTATATAGCAGAAAAATCAATAACCATATTCCAAAAAGTTAGCAGTCGTATACTTATATAAACGGATTATTTATTAAAAACAAGTCACCTGACAGCAAGGCAAAACTCTCTATACAGTAGTGCCACCCTGTGCCAACCAGAGTAATCAACGGATGCCAGAAGGCTTGTGCATAAAATCCCTATCTAGTGCCTACTCATCCATTATCTCCAGACTAGTTTCTGGTTTGTGGCCTTCATCAGTGAGGAGCCTTGGATCTGAGAGCACTGCACCTAGATCTTAGGATAAGTAGGCACTAGATAGGGATTTTATGCACAAGCCTTCTGGCATCCATTGATTACTCTGGTTGGCACAGGGTGGCACTACTGTATGGTGAGTTTTGCCTTGTTTAATAATAATTATGTGCTAGTATAAGAGATAGTGATCATGTGATGTTTAGTGGTTTAAAATACAAGCAGTATGGTAAAAGTATCATTTTTCACATGATATTATCACATGACTTCAGTTTAATCATTGCTATTTCAGCAGTATACTTTTTTTCTTCACATGCTATGCCATCTATTGTGAGTTTTAGTAATTAATAGGTGTCAGATGATCTATTAGTTAGTAAAGGTTACAGTAAGTGGGTAGAAATGTGAAGATAAAAAGTATCATTTATCTTCAGGAATTATGTTCAAGACAGCTGATAATCAGAAAAAGACAAAAGGTTTTTTTTTTATACTATCAAAAGTTCTGCATATAAAAATAATTACATAAATTCATAATACAAACTCTATGCTTTGGATGATAGATAATTAAATTGAATATGAATGTGGTAATATATTTTTAAATTATTTTCATAGAGAACATTATACAGATAAGTTTAAAGTGTAGTTATAATAACATGATTCTATAGAAGGAAATTCCTCTTCACACACTTATGCTTAGAACCTGTCCTTAAATTAACCAACCCATATTGACCATGCTTAAGTCAGAGCCTTATTGTTGGCCTGATATTTCAACTAATAAATTATTTACAACAGTTTAGTTTATATATTACAGGGAAGAGAAAGTTTTTCATTTTTAAACGCCTGTGATTTTAAATTATAATTATTTAATATGAGTAATAAATAATTAGCAATTCACATAAATGTAATCTTGTGGAAGGAAATTCTCTTCACACATGCCCTATTAGATTAATATTAAATTTACATGCATGCACCTGTCAATAAATATTTGAAAAGCATAAACAAATCACTTGTGTTTAAAGCCTATCCTTATATAAACCAACTTCTAGTAACCCTGCTTAAATCAGGGCTTGATCTTATTATGAGTTGGTTTATTTAAGAATAGGCTCTAAGCATAAATAATCTTCATACACTTTTAAAACAGTTATTGACATATGAATACAAGTTAATTTAATAGCATATGTATGAAGGGTGATTTACCCCACAAAATTATATATATATATATATATATATATATATATATATATATATATATATATATATAAATCACCATATTATTATTTATTATAATAACATAACAGATTCTATTATTTCATAATATTAACAGGCAGTAGTTTAGATTTTGTCATTGTTAATGGATGTAATGACTGTACGGTGATTAATGGAAGATCTTCACACTCTCATTCCAAGATGCTTTAGACTGGCCTATATTAATGAATTTAGGTACAATAATAAAATGTCAGTTCTTATCTTTTCAAAGTCTCTATCTTGTGATTTGGTTTGAGAGTATATTTTATAGTCAATAAAAACACCATTGTTTTAAAAGCAATACATGTGCATAGGGGGTTATTCCCTTCTGATTAAAATTACATATGAATACTGCACTAGTAAATTAAATAGAGAATTATATAATAACATAAGTGATATATATAAAGAAAAGCATTTGGGTAAATTAATGATATTATTACTGAAGAAAGTAATGAATAAAAATTAGGTAAGTATGTTATATTTTAATTTAATTATAGTACATGGTTAAAAAGCAAATGATTCTATTACCAAAAATAATAAAAATTAATTAAGTACATTATATTTTAACTATATACATTTTGAATGTATTTCTAATGCACTTTTATTACTTTATACAGTCAAACATTTCTTTTAATTAAATACAAATTGTAACAGTTAAAAAATAAAATTGTTTTAAAAAGTGCAAAATAGAGAAGTGTGTATTATATAAATGCAATATTTGAAATAAAGCTATCTGGTATTAGATATTGTCTGAACAAAGTTATTTACAATAACTGTCTGATATTTAGAACAATGTCATATGTATTAGTAATTCTCTATATTTTTTCTAACTTCAGAGCCATATGTGGACATTAGATGATAATACCACTTCAAAATACCAAGTCTATGTTTCAAACAATACAAATCATCAAGGAGAAGCATTGGGTTTGTATCTATGTCTTTTTATATTATCAAATCTAATTATGTAAGATGAAACTCTTTTGATATACTAATGGAATACTTCGAAAAAACTTGAGCTGAGTCAAGCCACTATGAAAAAGTATAACTGTATAGATATATTCTGACTTAATAGTGCTGAGTTAACTTTTGGCAAATTCTTGCCAGAATCCTAGTGCAAAATTAATTAATTGGTGGCACTGGAAGCAGGATCAATATATCAAAGTTTAAATCACTTCAACTATTTTCATAATATTTATTACCCAGTTGATCACTAGTGTAACCTAGCCAAAATGTTGGTATATATATTTTGACTACAATTAACCATAGATGGATGATATATATATATATATATATATATATATGATAAACAAAACAAGTTGTAAATTTCGTAACTTGCTCATAGCTTGCATTTTATGATCATTAGATGGAGCTTTACCAATAGCTCACTAACAAGCTTAGTTTACATAAATGCTGAGAGAGATAGAATTCAATATCTTTTTCATTGTCTCCAATGTTTAAACCATGGTTTCAAGCTAGTTGGCTCATGTCAGTAAAGGGTAGGAAGACTAGAAACTAGATCTAAACACCAACTCTACAATCAGCACTTATGAAACATGTTTCTATCAGTTTGAAAGCACAAATTTTTCAGATACATAAATATCTTCAAATCCAGTCAAACAAACTAGATAGCTATATGGGTCTGAATTCAGTTCAGTTTCACCATATAGTAAAAGCCTCTACAATCTATATCATTGCAAAAACCTTCAAGGGTACATTTATGATAAACAAAACAAGTTATAAATTTTGTAACTTGAATTGTAATTTAACTTGAAACTAATGGAGTAGGAACTTCATTTGGCCTATATACATGAAACACATCACTGCTATCAACAGATAGTTGTAAAGAGTTTTAAAACCGGCAGACATATTGTAAAAATCCGACCAAAATGGACTTAATTAAGAAGTTCGTAAGCATGAAATTTTATTCTTTATTTTATAACTATTTTAGTTATTATATTTACTGTGTGCATTATAAAAATAATTATGACTTATTTGGGATAGCGAAGAAAAGAAAATTATTTTGTACCTTCAGTCAGATTAAACTTAAAAATAAGCAGAGCTATAATATGATATATTTAATGTCTTTTATTGCTGTTTTTGTATTTATAAGGCACTTGCAGCATGTATAAACTAATGTGAGATATTATGTTAAAGTTAACTTCAACTGTTACAATTCTATTAAGCTATATTAATTTCATTACATGAGAAAATATATATAAGAGAAGAAAATTCTATGTTGTAATTAAATGAAAGCACAGCGATAACTTATACCCACCTAATAAAATAATATAAATGAAGATACCAGTTTATAAAAGTTTATATTTATTGACTTTTAACATTAAGTATTTTCATCATTGCCTTTAGAATTTAAGTTAGGGCAAAGCTAAATGAGCCATCTTGTAATTTCCAATAACAAGTGGAATCGAAATGTTTATTAAACTGAGTTGTGGAATCTCATTAAAAGTGAAACAAATGTCAATTTAAAATTTTGATATGTTAATTATTACATTAATCATATTGTGAATCGGATTTATAATGCATTAATTATTAACTAATGCCATTAGTCTACAAAGTATATAAAATCCGTATATGGTGATGAAGATAAGGATCAATAATCATCTTCAATTTTTTTTAATTTCCAGAATAACAAATTATTGAAGTTAACAGATGAAAATTACAATTGTTCTAAGATCAAGTGATGCACTAGGATTATAATTTAAGCTAATAAATATGAAATATACACCATGTGGGAAAGAACGTTTATTAATCACATAATGCTGCAGATTTTAAATGGTTGCAATGTGAAATAAGAAATTTATGTGTAGTGATCTTTATTATTATTTAATATGTTGTCTTATAATATTATTACTACAGATATAAATACCAGTTTATATGTAGGGTATATGAGCACAGACTTTCACACAACGCACCACTCTCCACACTATCTCATAACACTGATACACTTGAACACATATATATTGAAAAAATAAATAATCACCAGTATACATATTTCATGCTAAACCAGCAATCATCAGTTGGTCCAGATTACCATCTCTACACATATATGCTATAAGTGCTCAGATATATATTAAGATAGCCAATCCTCCTACTTTAATGGACAGGCTTCAATCTACTCCACACTCCAACTCTTCAACCATCCATCCAATTGAAAATCTGATGATGGAATGTTCAAAGGAGACACTTAGGCCAAGATTCTTGTTGCACCCATGTTGACCTAAGGTCAATATGACCCCCTCATATACAGGACATAATCCATTTAATACATATACAAGGGATGGGCAGACATCTCTACTATGTAATAACTGAAACACCCAGGCTTATTATATACCTGTGTCTATATATGTAATATATAGGGTGTATGAGAGTAGTGGGTTGTGTGAAAGTCTGTGCTCATATACCCTATATATTACATATATAGACACAGGTGTATAATAACCTGTGTGTTTCAGTTAAATACCAGTTTATGTAAAAAAAAAAAAAATGAGATTCGTGATAAAAATAAATTTGATCAAATATGAAAATATATATTTTAAAATAAGGTGAAGTAACCTTATTTGTTGTAAATTTTATTCCTGTTCAGATATGAACACAGGTAAGAAATTATTACAGTTTATTCTTAATATTTTTATTTTTAGGATAAAAGGATACAATTATTGAATAATAATAATGAATGGACAGATATATAACTTTAGTCAATTTAAATGCATTAAACATGGTATTTAATATGTGTAATATTTAACTAATTAATAGCTAATAATGGCTATAGTTATGAGTCATTCTCGAATTTATAATGATAGTTATAAATTTTATGTGTCAAATAGTAATATATTCCATTTTGCTACTGTCTTTGTATATTCATGGTTAGCGGTATTAGTATTAGATTTATCTGATGCCATGTTAAATTGTTATGATAATGAAGTGTATAATATGTTGGAATATGTGGTAGGTCCATGTTATATCACATCAGATGAACTTATTCTCTTCCCCTGAGTGATGATATAAATGACCATCGTAGATGACTTATTAATAATGACTATCAAACTTTGAGCAAATTAAGGTCTTACTTTTGTAGTGTATTGATCTAGTTATTAAATAAGGGATTAATCACCTTTTCCTTTTTCTCATATCTCCAAAGGTGATCCAGAAGCAACACCACGATTTCAAACCTTGTGTCAGTATAATTGTTTAAACTAAGGGATTGATCACCCCTTTCTTTTATATTCCCAAAGGTGCACCAGAAATGGCACCAGGATTACAGACCATATGCAGTCATGAGATGACCATGGTCTAGGTTATTGTTTGTTCTCTTTTACCTTAGCTCAACCCTATTATATCTCTGGATATATCAAACATTTTACTATGTTTCATATTCCTAAGTTCTAATGGTTTGGTATAGATAACAACAAAACCGTTTCTCAAATATGGTATTTGAAAATGTAGATTGCATTTAGCACTGAGAAAAACGATGATAAAAGATAATATAAGTTAACAGTTATTTTATAGTATATTGTTACATAATGCCTATCCTTTCGAGATGATCCCATCTATACCATTAAGCTTTGTTATTTATCATTTATACTCAATTTGTTTTAAATGCTGATATTTTGTCTTAAGGTTAAAAGGTTCATGTAATATTTTTCTTTAATTTTAAAGAGTCCTAAAAGGTAAAAATAATAATTAAAAGGTAGAAAAATAATAACCTTGATTCTTAAAGCAGTGTTGGCTGTTGAATAGCCTAAATAAATGGATTAAAACAAGAAGTCGATAGTTTCTAGTAATATATGGTAGTTTAGATTATTATATATTAAGTACATTCATTATATTGCCCTGTGTAGTAATTAATATTGGTGGCTTATTAGCCATTGAATAGAGATTTTGAAATACATTGCCTGTGTCTATTTAAAGTGGATAAGTTCTTAAAATTATGCTATTAATAAATAGGTAAAATATAAAGATGCATAGTAAGTCAAATAGATTCAGTGTGAATAATAAATTTGAGTAATAGTAAATTAAAAGGTAATAATTTATTCAAGTATTAAATATATCCTAAGAGATCTTCCCTCAATCATAAAATGTTGTAATTAAATCTTGTTATATGTGAATTTCTGTCACAATTGTCCAATATTATGTATGTTTACTCTATTGTTATTGTATAGTGGGTTTGAACTCAGATTTTCACACGACCCTCAATCATCCATGCTATCTCATACCGCTGATTTATTGTTATTACTATATTCACAAAACTTGTAAATAATGTAAATAAATTTTGTTTGAAAATATATTTAGTTGTCTGTGGCCTTATTGCTAATCATCATCCATGCTGTTATTCCTACCAACATATTATGTTTTATTATTGTCATAAAAATCATCATCAGTCAATATAGTAGATTTTATTATGCATTGGCATATCACAATAAATTTTGTTAAGCTTTTACTTTTAAAGTACGTAAAGTTTTATCGCTTATTGATTAAAGCATTGTTGATCTTAAGCGCATGAATTATTTTTAAATAATGTTTTAAAGATGAAATATTTGGTTTTGGAACAACCTGTTTATCTAAATCATCAGATGCATCATTCACTGATCTTGATCATATTGTCCATGGTTATTAAATAAAAGATGGTGTGTAAATTATTATATTTACTTTATTAAGAAGTTATTAGACAAGCGTGGGTGGTCTAGTGGTTAGCATAGCTTCTGCTTTCCAAGCAGTTGTCCTGGGTTCGCTTCTCTGCCGACACCTTGACATATAAAAATTTTTTTTTAAAAAAGTTATTAATGCTTCATAAAACTTAAAGTTAATTATCGTTACTATTGGAATTGCCAAATATTCTTTATTAAACCCAATTTTTGTTTTATGAACTGTCTTTGCTTGTTGTATTTGGGTAGTGGCAAATTCCTTTTCACTGATCCAAATATATTTTTTAAAACAGTAGCATTTAAATTATTTGAACCCTGAGAAAAGTAAATTATTAACTATTAGTCTCAATTTGCCATCTATTATAATTGTTATCTCCGAAATCAATTATTATGCCTTGTCTTGATCTTTTATGTTTATTCCATTTGTTTAATTGATTCTGTATAATTGTACGATGTAAGTTCCTTTTTCTAATTTAAAACTTATAATCTATTTTAATTTAGTGGGTAAATATTTTTGTTTTTGTTAAGCTTAGAACACCTTGCTGTTGTTTGACACAATATTAGTTTCATAGATTAGGATCTCATTCTTCATCATCAGCTTTATTATCATATCTCATCCATATTTTTCTTTCTTTTATTTTACATCCTCATTTCATCTTAAGTCATTATCATAATTAATTCATCCAACATTGACCCATATCCTATCCCCATCTTAATTATTCATTACTCTAACACATTTTCTTTTCTTCTCCTCACTCTTGTTATTCATTTTCACTAGTTAATTTTATTTGTTCATCATCATCCATTCAATCGTCTACATCTTGATTCATTTATTATCTGAGTCATAATTTGAATTCCACATTCATTTCATAGACTTGATTCTTAACTATTTTTTTGCTATTGCAAACTAAATTTATTTTGTAGTATTTTTGTTTTAGATCTTGAAGTAAATTTAATGATGTTTAATATTGGAAGTTATTATCTATATGACACTTTGTGATCTCTCCCCTTAGATTTGCTCATGTATATACTAGCCAAACTTGTTTCTAATATTCTGTTTTACAATTATGACTCATAAGTCACAAGAGATAAAAATGGGCCGATATAATATAGTATAAGGTAATATAAGGATTGGTGGTGCCTTGTAACCTCTATTTATGTTTACTCATGCTTATGCTAATCAAGTTGAGGCACGGTTCCTCGAAAACGTTCAGCCAAATTTATTACTAACTATATTTTTTCTCTAATAATTTACAATTAAGTATTTTTCATTTTTACAAATAAGGAGAAATTAAAACCACATTTATTATATTTATTATTGTTATTTGTTGATGGTTAAGGTTGACATAATGTGAGTAGATGGTGCTTTGTGACTCTTAGACTCATGTTCATGCTAGCCAAATTTTAATTTTTTGGATTATATCATGTTAGAGCCTAGCCTGTTTTTATATTCTATATTTATTATTATTTTGTTAAAGGTTACAATATACAGACAAATCCAGTGGTACAATGGTTGGACATTCATTTGCTATTCTTACAACAAGGGGCCAAATCTGAGTCAAGTAAACTTGAATTTTTTAATAGTTCTTGGGATTCATTTTTTAGATAAACTCATTCATTGCTAACCTAATTAAGAATTCAATATTGGGCAATAAATGGTAAATCAAGGATAGATTAGGACTCAAACCTTATCCAGCAACTAGGAAAAGTCTGGTTAGTAATAATAATTTCTCCTAAACTTTTTATTTATGCAAGTCTACTGAAGGTTTTTGAAGTCAAGTGTCAAATTTTCTGCACTCAGAATTTTATCACAAATATGGTAGAGTGTAGCTTTTAAGTATACCTAATGAAGATATTACACAAGAAAAAGAAGATATGAAATTGGAGTTATTCCATATTTTTATATACAATTAAAAACAGATATATTAATTTTTAGCTGATTCAAAATCTATAACTGAGCTAGGAACAATCTCTAGTTTAATAAATGATTAGTAATAATCTTTAACATATTTATCGGAAGTGGATGGGTTCAAAGTTGGGAGTGCAGAAAGTTTGACACTTGTAAATCAAAAAATAATAATTTAGTACTGATAAATACTGAAAAAGTGATTAAGACATTTATAAGAGATTGTAACCTTGGTTAATTAATGAGTATTTGTTCAGCATAAAATGCACATCTTCAGGTCATTTTCAATGTCTTTGTTTATATGTTTCAAGTATATGTGATGAAGTAGAGCTTTTCTTAAATATAATACCCTATCGCACAGTGGTAGCAGATCATTCTGTCATGTTATGAGCTGGATTGGGATCTGGAAAGAAAAACTTGACATTTATTAAGGTTCAAACAGGATTAGGGTTTGTTTCAGGTAGTTGGGTCATAGACAACTTAAGATATCTTCCAATATTAGATGATGTTCAATTAAGTCATGGCTAGAGCATAAAACATAAATGAAAAACCATTTAAACCTTTTCTTTCTAGCACTTAGTAAATCTGGCTACCAATACTCTCTTTAAGTGTTTTTTTTTTATGGAAGGGATGGGAGAGTGGGCTGCAGAATAAGTTTTTGGGGATAATGAACTTTTTCAATGTTAACTTATACATATTATAAAACAGTTTGGTTTAGTCCTTATAATAAGTAAGCTCATTTTAATATACATCATCAAAGTATTTACATTAGATCAACTTTAAAACTATATTTACTTTTTACACTTCACATAAATGAATAAAGGCGTAGTGGGGAAAAAGCAAATAATTCCAAGAAGATATTTTTAGCTGAACTAGCATTCCTCAGTTGGCCTAAGTACAAATCTCTCTCAAATATTAATATCATCTATCTCACAGTGCATATTCAATCTTCAAGTTAAAGATAGTTTTTATAAGAATTGTAACCATTATAAATTGAATATATAGAAATCTGCTTCATAATTAAAAATTTTAAAATAACTTCTGGATTTTTGTTCAGGTAAGCAGTTTAAAGCATTCAATTTCTATTCAATTCTATTTGATAAAATCAATATCCGGCTAATATGAATTCGAAAATAAAGTAAAAAATTTTTTTTATTAGTATGGCAGATGATGCTTTCACAGTGGATTATTTTATTTTTAATAAATAGAATATGCAATTATAAAATCCCCATGGTGTAATTTCATATCTATGACCTGAATTTGAACCCAGGATAAAATTGAAAATATTTTTATCAGACTTAAGATTATTTTGTTTTGATAATGAACCCTTACCCTATTAGATAATCATTGAATAATGGTCAGTAAATAGGTATCTAGCTATCCTTAGCCAAAGAATGAAATAATGATGGGAAACTGTTCAATTTCTCATATTCCCGGAAATTGATGAGGGTATAATTTTGCCTTCTTGATTCTTCGAGGTGCTAGCTAAAAGGGTTTTACTCCTTGATGAGCTTTTTAAAGGCTATCTAATACATACCCATTATAGTTATTAGTTTATTATTATTTGTGTAATAAATAAATAATATTAAAGTTGATCTTTTATCGATTGTTCCAAATTTGAACCTGTGAACTGAGTAATTCCATATGATACCCATCTTTTGTCACTACGTTTAGCAATTCTACACACATTTCTACTATATAGATATATATGATTATTTTATCAAAGTAAAAAAAAAATCAATTTAATAAAATTGTAATGTTTGTACACATACTGTATATACTATCTAATTCTAAGTATCGATATCTCTTATCAATAAAGTACTTGATAATCAGTCATTAAAAAAAAAACAAATAAATCCAAAAATAAATTAATTTAATTTTTCAAGATTAGATTTTTACAATAAAAAACAAACAAGACTTTTTCTGTTTGATGGTGGTCTAAATATTATAATTATTCACTGACTACCGCTGTCATTACTCTGTAATGTTTTCCCCTCGGCATTTGTCCCAGCGGTCGATGTAATCATATTGTTGAGAACGAGACATCGCCTTAAAAAGGGGAAAGCTTGTACAAATGCCTTTTGGAACTCACTACTTGTTAAATAATAAATAATAGGATTTACAAAGCAGGAGCAAAACCACAGACCATTAAGAACAACAAAAACAATAGCTGGAATTTGTAACTGAAAGAAAATTAAAAGTAAATAAGCTGTAAGAAAGGGCGAATAAAGAGCAAAAAATATAACCAAAATTGTAACTAAAGTTTTACAGAGCCTGAGTTCCCGTGATCTGTAAGCCGGCTTTACCGGAGGTGCCGCTGTGGACACATTACCGGATGTATGTTGTATTCTCATACGGCTTTTGCGAACAGTTTGAAAAATTTTGAAATAACATAAAATCATTATCGTTGTCGGCAAAATGTAATATAAAGTCGATGCTACTACGGCGTATGAGTCAAATTCGGGCATGCATGTAGCGGAAATTTCCGGGTAATAAACTATATGCCCCCATCCTACAAAAGGTGTTACGCACAGTATACTAGAGTACAGCCACATAACTACGAGAAGAAACGAAATAGCTCTAATGTTGAAGAATATTCCACTTTTATGAGGGTATAAAACCATCACGTAACGGTTTATACTCATCACGCACATATTAAGCAAAGTCACGGCCGCTAATATGACATTGAACCCGTAATGAAGTTCGCAGACACTTTGGAGAAACCACGATCCAAGCAAATAATTTAGAGCCGAAACAGGAATGATAAAGACAGCTTTGAGAATGTCACTTACGGAGAGATTTACGACAAAGACTTGAGCAAGATTTCGCATGGATTTGATTTTGCAAATAGTCGCTAAAAAAACATAATTAGCTATTATTCCACCTAATCCTATTGAGATGTAGATGACAAATATTAACACTTTTAAAATGTTTTGGAAGTCGTCACTCGAATTCTCTTCATACGTGCTATTATAAGATCCGTTACCAAAGTACATTGTCACTCACTCAACATTTTCTCGGAATGTTTAAAAGAAATCTTTATTTCTAGAATAATAATAATAAAAAATCAAATTCTTGCTTGAAGCAACATTTAAGCCTAAGTTCAAATGACGTTTTTATTTGCGTAAATGCATGTATTTATAAAGAAATAAAGAAAACGATTCACTATAGAATTGAGACATGTGATTACAATTGGTTTTAGACACCAATCAAAACCCTACAGATCGAGGTATATGTAAACGATATTTAAAAAGCTTTTTTTTTTTTTTTAATAAATAACATAAAAATGGAAAGGTAATAGAGTTTTTTTTTTAATGTATAAAAACATCAATTTTTTTTTTTTAATTTTGCTAGTAACTGTAATATTCAATTTCGTTTTGTAAATAAAGCAGGTTAAACAAAAATAATTTCATTAGGTTGTCTATAACTTGGATAATGTAATTAGAAATAAATGAATAAGAAAACGCGTACAAATGTTGTCGTGTTAAAATTACGAAGATGTCATAAACAAATAACAATTTTTTTTTAATAGTTGTAAACTGATACAAATTCGTAATTAAATAGTAACTATAGATTATATAAATACTACTAAAACAAACGATATATAAAGACATATACTATATATTATATTATCGAACTTGTTTTTTCTTCTTATTTTACAATTATTTATAATTATATATTAAAACTAAAAATATGAAAAATATCTTACATATTTTCATTCATCTAACATTAATTAAATGGATTAAAAAAATTCAAACTTAATTGAAACTTTTCCAATACATTCAATAGTTAGCTAGTCATAGCACACAGGATAATAAGGAGTACAGTGTTTTGATCGTCCTATTCTCTCTTCTTCACGTATAGCAACCTGATTAGTGACAGTATTAACATAGAGAATAGATCTTTTATTCATGAATACTGAATTTGAGAGGATACTCTAACCAACTAAGTTACTCTGCTAAAGGCAATTGTCAGTAAAAATTTTATACATACTTTATCTGTGAAAATACTCTGATTTCCTCATTTTTTTCTTAAGGGCAGAATGGTTTCCAAACATTATAGGTTGTTTGCCATTATCATATAAGGCATCCTTAAATTCTTTTTTTTTTGTACTTTTTCTTTTATAATTGTAGTGTTTAGTAGAGATTATATATAAGCACAAACGCCTTGTAATTACGTTATATATATATATATACATATGTGTGTTTAATACTCAAATTTATATATATATTAAATTGAATTATGGGAGTTATGAAATGATGTCTCATTTTAAGTATTAAATGTTACATAGTTGACAAAGACTACAAGGAATATAGTCGAAAGTACTTCTAATAAAATAAGTTAAATTTATGTGAATATTACTGTATTTAATATACATATAAACAATTTGAATATTACATATATTTTAGAAAGAATACAAACATCAAACTTAATTTATTACACACATATATATATATATATAATACATGAAAATAAATATAGATTTGCATATTCATGATATTTACAATTATTATACTCTGCCTGCTACCATTGGTGAGATATAGCTCTTAGTTTTAGGGTGAACTATGAAAGAAGGGTTCAAGCATTGGTGGCCAAGTGGTTAGCACAGCTGCCCTACAAGCAGTTGTTCCAGGGTTCGCTTCCCAGCTGAAGCTTTGACACACATAAAAAAAGCAATCTTTAAAAAAAAAATTATGAAAGAAGGGACTGTACACGCCATTATAGGTTTCCTACCACTTCCAGCTGTACTGTGGCAGCCTGACTCAAGACTAGGACTGATGAAACTTTCAGTTGTACTTAACAGTTTGCCTCATGCTGTCATTTGGTTCTAGCAGCTTCCAGTCCTGAACCCGGATTTGCCTCATGGCATCAACACTTTTTCTTAACAGCGATTGTCTGGAGAGCATAAACTTCTGTCTTGAGCTCTATGCCTGTAGTTACCTGACCCTAGCTTCAAATTATTTGACTACTTATTGTCAGATCTCCATCCCTAGTGGAAACATTCAGATTCAGTGAGCATCATTGCCTATTGATCCATTCTTGTCATTTGTTATGCATTAGCTATTTGTAGATACATTGGTTTGAGGCCATGAATGCTTAATCTGAACTAGATAAGATGGGATCTGGAACAGTCCATTATTTAAATGCAAGGTGAGATATGACAATAATTATTTATTTATTTAGCTTATGATTTTTTTTAAGATAGCTTAACTATTAATAAGACATGTCAAAGGAATTCGTCGAGATTCCATGAGAAGATAGTTCACTAGTGGCTCTAAATCATCTAGTTTTGCCCATGCAGCTACAGATTTGATATCTTATTAACTATATGGTTCATGGTTGACCATATGCATAAATCAGTGGTTGTTAGATTCCAATTATTAAAAATATGAATGAAACAATTATGTACAAGTTGCCTTGAATCTGTTGATGAGATTTCAGCAACATCTAAAAAGATCAGACCCAGATAGATGCCTTTCCTATTAGATCTTGTAAAAAAATTTGTTTGGAATTCTATTTTTTAAGCCATAATTCTTTCTTTTATAGTAATTAATACATAGCTGCAATGCAGTTTGAAAGTTATAATTAACTTTTGTTAGTCTGCTTTCAAAACAGGTTATACCTATCTATTTAATAAAGTTAATTAAAACTTCTTTATGTTAATAATTCCAGTCTTTGTAATCAAGTTGCAATCTTTAGTGTCTCTACAAATATATTAGATTATATTTAAAGGTGGATTGCCTTAACAATAGATTGAGATTGTTGATTGTGATTCACACTGGTATTTTTAAGTGTTGATTGCTTTGAGGCATTTACATTATTTACCTATAAAATACTAGTTTTCTACTTCACCTTTGAGTAGTAAGTAATTTACCTGTGCTTGATGCAAAAAAAGTGAAGCTTGCAAAGTATTATAACTTTTAATAATACTTTGCAAACTTCACTTTTTTTGCATAAAGCACAGGTAAATTAATTATTTACCTATCTAGTTTTGGACATTATTAACTTTATTATGAATTTAATTCATACCCTTGTATATGCTCCTCTGATTAGCTATAGTAATTTCAGAATAGCTTATAGTTTCATCCACTTGTCTCATATAGTCTCTTTGTAGATTTCTTACAACCTCTTAATATTAAGTTTAAAACTTCAACTGTTCATGTATTATCCTTTCTAGAGATACGTCCAACTCAGTGGCATTTCAGTCTCTAAAATCTCTCAATAACATCAATTACACCTGCTTGTTTGCTTTCAAATCTTATTACTTATAACATGCAACTTTCTAGACTTTACTGAGTCGTCTGAAATCTGGGTCTTGTTTTCTGCAGAGTGTTTATGTAGGAGATTCATAAGAAAGAACTGATAAAAACATCCATTAGAAATATTTCTTTTCAAACCCATAAGCTATTTTTTAATTTGCAAAAGTAACAACCAGATGACTAAAATAACCTCCATGTATTTTTTTTTTTTAGTTGCCCATATTAATCCATAAAATATTTCTTGTAAAATTGTAATAAAAGTTTTTAGCAGCATGAAATCATCCTGTCGTACATCTTTATCCACTTTGTCCACCCTAATCCATTTAGTGCAGAATATATTATAATCATTGTTGTTGTATTTTGATAAATGTTTTTCAGAACATGATAATTTAAAACAGAGGCAAAACTCTCCATACAATAGTGCCACTCAGTGCAGTCCAGAGTAATCAAATGAGGCAAGAAGATTTGTGTATAGAATCCCTCTCTAGTGCCTACTCATCCAATATCCCCAGACCAGTTTCTAGCTTGTGGCTTTCATCAGTGAGGAGCCTTGAATCTGAGATCACTTCATCTAGAACATGAGATCCAATGCAACCCTCCAGCAGTGATCTTTTACATTTTTAATTAACTATAAAGCTATGAGTCTAAAACTGAAAGCAATAATATTTTCAATCCAAGCTTATTCGCCTATATAGTCATATAGATCTGAACTCAGTTCAGTACCTATACATTTTCATATCTTTGATTCTTTAATAATTATAGCCACCATTATCCTATTTGACAGGATTGATATTAAACCACTAAACATCATACAATCACCATTTCTTATGCTTGTTCAACAGAAGCAAAAACTCTTCATACAGTAATATCACTCAGATCCAAGACTCCTCAGTGATGAAAACCACAAGCTAGAAACTGCTCTGGGAATATTGGATGAGCAGGCATTAGATAGGGATTTTATGCACAAACCTTCTTGCATCCATTGATTACTCTGGTTTGCACTAAGTGGCACTACTATATGTAGAGTTTTTGCCTATGTTTAACAGCTTTAGAAAGCATAAGAAATGGTGATCATGTGATGTGCATGGTAATTTCCAAGGTTTATATTTTGATGATCCATAGGTTTAAGCAATGTGAAAATATTTATATAATCAAATGTCTTTTCAAAACCTAATGACAACTCATGTTCATTGGCCCACCTTATAATTTTGTTAATGCATAGATGTAATCAGCTATGCTAAAACCACTTTGAAATGTACTATCTATCACTGTACTGAAAACACTTTTAATTTCACAATACTTGGATGGGACCAACTGTGCTGAAAGCACTTTTAAGTCCAACTTGTTATTTTGGTTGCTTTGAGTCTAAATTTCACTACAGATAAAATTGTAATTATCTTGGGAAAGATTATAGAACTGATAGAAAAATAATACACTTGCAATTTCTGTCTTTTCTATCATCTTTTTAAAATATCAATATTACTAATGAATTCTGTCAATAATCTGACATGTCTTTATTTAAAAAGATCAATAGCAATTTTATCAATACCTTGAATTTTTCTTGTCGATTTAATTACATATCTCACTTTTCCATTTACAATATTTGGCCAGTTAGAAAATGTAATAAATGTAGGGGTAACTTTTGTTTTTTATTGCTCTATTATCTTTGCAAAACTGTTTCACATATTTTATATTGTCCCTCTTTTTAGTAATAGTTTCATTCTCTTTTCTTATCGCTTTCCTTCTAATATTAAGGTACTTGCAAATTAAAGTATTATAATTTGATAGTGGGGCATTTTCTCTTGACATTCATAAAATTATAAAACATTTCTTATTTACTTAGTTGAAGCTTGTCTATTAAAGTTTGAAGATTTGCTATCTTAATATAAATGGAGCACTGTTTGTACATGTGTGTGGGAGATGGTGATCTGGACCAACTGATGAGTGCTGGTTCAGCACGAAATATATATTAGAGATCATTATCTTTTTTACATTATGTGATAATTAAACTGAAAGACTGCAAACCTCTCGCGCTTATTAGTCTTGTATTTATGATTTGATCGCTATTAATAACACCTGATTGGTTAATAAGCGCGAGAGGTTTGCAGTCTCTCAGTTTAATTTCAAATACTGTCTGCGCTTTATAAATTAAATATTATGTGATAATGTGTATCAGTTGTATAAGACACATTGCATAGCTGTAGGGAGCTTGAAAGTCTGAGTTTAAGTCCCTTCTAATTACATTAAGTTTAGTATAGACAATATACTTATATTTGAGTATTACATATTTAACCTGTATTCTGCTAATTCCTTTTCTGTGTATTTAAATGGACATATTAAGGTCTTATATGTGAGGGGCAGAGTACCTTAACGTCATCATGATATGACAATAATATTAGCATCAACAAGGGCCCTGATGTTCCATCATTGGGTTTTCAATGATATGGACAGCTGAGGAGTTGGAGGGTGGGGAAAATTGAAGCCTGTCTATTAAATTTTGAAGATTTGCTATCTTAATATAAACGGAGCATTGATTGTATATGTGTGTGTGTGTGAGATGGTGATCTGGAGATCATTTAGCTTTTTTGCATGTATGTGACAATATGTACTTAGAGTGCATAGCTGTAGGGAGCTTGAAAATCTGAGTTTAAGTCCTAATTTATTTAGATGCAATTCCTTTGCATATGTATGTATGTAGGTGTCCATATGTTTTAGGAAGTGAATTTTTTTCTTCTTAATTTAATTAAATGCACTTTCATTGATGAGCACTATGACCATAACTTTCATGTTTCATATCACTGTGAATTATGCATATAAATCAGTTCATTTAAATGTTTCATCTGAGTGATAATTGAATGCTGTTTTCTCTTTTATTTATCATGTTTTTGTGGTTGGATTTAAACTAAGCTCCTTTTATTTCTCTTTTCTGGTCATCGTGGCATTTTTAAAAAAAACATTCTCACTCTGTGATAAGCTACTAATACATCAGTCTTTTACTTGTTTATTTATTTCCTTAGTTATCTTTTTGTATATATTTTTCTTCCTCCTGTTCTACGGAACAGGTTTTCTTTCAACATTTTACTGAATTTATTTACTTATTTGCTGTAATCATTTTTTGTGCTTGCCCCCCTCCAAATTCATCAATTGTTTCATATTTTCCAAATTATTATAATTTTTTAAAAATAAAAACAACCTATAAATTAATCAATATCAAATAATGTTGGCTTTCCCTTTTTGGTTCTAAGAAAACTAGACCAGATAAACATTAAACAAATCTATGACTCCAGATGGCAGTGCATTCAAAAATATCTGGTGAAATTTTGAGATGTTTATTGTTGGTAATGTATATAGCAAAAAATATTTTGCTATTAAATGCATTTCAGAAGCTTAAACGATTTTTTTTATTAATCAGCATTATAAAAATAACTTTAGCAGAACTAAACATGTTACAAAATGTTTTAATATATTAATTTATTAAGTGCACAAGGAACTCTAAATTCAAAACACAAGGCAGAGATTTTATAAGAAAAAGATGGAACCCCACCTTCTTCTCTACTTAAGCTTCACACTCTTAGTTCAAAATGCTTGAGTCTGGCTTATTTATATATAAATTTAAATAGAGAAGAAGGTGGGGTTCCATCTTTTTTTCATAAAATCTCTGCTTTGTGTTTTGAATTTTAGAGTTCCTTGTGTAGTCATTATTACTACCTGATTGGCTGTCATTTAAGCATTTTTAAGGCACATCTGTCAAAGGTTTCAGCCTTTCATGTTATTAATTTAAAATCATTTTTTTCTCTGTCTTCATAAATTACAATATTAATAATATAACAATCTATACACAAGTGAATGGAGAAAGTAGCAAAAACATTAACTATGATCATAGTACATTTTCAGAAGACAACACTTTTTGCAAAGGCAAGGTTATATTCATAATAAAAGAGAAATTACAAACTTTGATATTTCATCTAGTATATTCCAAAATCTCTCAACTGAGCACAGTTAGATTTACTGTTCTTTATTGAGACCATTATTAATGAACCATACTTTTTCTATTTTCCATTTGCTGTGATTATCTTTATTGTAAATCATCAGCACTTTTTTTTAGATGGAAACATGATCAAATGACTTTATGGTTCCTCAAATATGGATGATTTTTTTTTGAGTTGGTTTTGGTTATTTGTGATTAATTACACCCTTGCTATTATTAATTAATTGAGTTATCATGGCTGGTGAAGACATATATATATATATTTCTTATAATACTTCTTTTATATACACTTCAATGCAAACAAATTTTCTTAAAAAACTTCTTTATTTTCCTTACAGTTTCGATTGTCCAGCAATCTTCATCAGGGCTACAATATTTGAACAATATAATACATAAACATTACTTCATATATATATAAATACACATATGTACATATATATACAACTTACATATAAATAAAAAATATACAAAAATATATCCAATACACCATTTTTTAATTATTGCCTATTAATACTATTTTATTTTTACATTGATAGCATTTAAAAAATTTTCAAACTGTAGGGATTTTAAATAGTTTATTGATCAATAACAATTTGTTTTATTAATGTCTTTTCTTTGCTGAATTTATGTGTTTGTGAAGTATGTAAATGCAGATTTGGGGTTCATCTATATGTGTCATTGTGAGCTATTACTATTACAATGATATTTCACCTGGATCTCTCCTGCCATTATCTGGTTACTATGGATAAAAGCAACATGGCATTTCCTGATAAAGAACACTAACAGAAATGGCAGCATTATAATAGTCATGACAAGCAAATACAGACCAATGAACCCAAAATCTGCATTCAAATCTTCTGCCCATAAAAGCAAGCAATAGCAGACTACCATGAACGATGATTAAACTTTATGATTCACTCATATTAATCTGTTGCCCCTGTCAAATCTAGAAAATTTAACATATATATTTGTTTAATCAACAAAAACCATGTATATTAATCTTTAATTGGGTTTAAAGTTTATATCTGGATTAGGAATGATATAATATTCTTGAACCAAATAAATAGCAATAATAATCATTGATGTATTTATCTGAAATGGTTGGTGGCAAAGATATGGCTGCATTGAAATTTGACACCCATGTGGAAGTTTTCAATATATCCAAAAGGTATGTGAAAAAAAATATGAAGCTGGATTCTTTATTCCATGTATTTATTTGTAATTAAAATAGATACATTTATGTCTAATTGAGGTCTGATCACTCAGAAATGTATACAGAGAGGTCTGTTAGGAGTAACAAGAAGAGATTAAAAATGAAATATTTGGGTGAGTAAACAAACAGGTCTTAATGATTTCAGTGACAGAATTAAGAGAGTGAAGTGGAGTTGGCCTAAGCATATTGCTTGAAGAGATGATAATAGATGGACAGTTGAAATATTAAAGACTTAGAAAGAGACCACATGTTTAATGCCTGTATGGTGATGTAGAAAAGAGAGGCTAGAGATAAGAGAGGATGGACTAATTTTAGTGAAACCTTCATCCTGCAATGGATCAATAATGGTTAAAATGCTGATGATGAATTGAGTTTTATAGTTTATACCTGGTCTAAAAATAATCTATAACCTAGTAAATGTTTGTAATAATTATTGGTGTATTTATCTGATTATCAAACTTGTGAGTACAGAAAGTTTGATACTTGTAAATCAAAGATATATATATATATATATATATATATATATATATATATATGATAAACAAAACAAGTTATAAATTTCATAACTTGCTATAGCTTGCATTTTATGATCACTAGATGGAGCTTTACCAATAGCCCACAAGCTTGTTCACATAAACGCTGAGAGAGATAGAATTCAATATCTCTTTCAAATTGTCTCCAACCTTTAAACCACTATGGTTTAAAGGTTGGAGACAATTTGAAAGAGATATTGAATTCTGATTTAAAGGTTGGAGACAATTTGAAGGAGATATTGAATTCTATCTCTCTCAGTGTTTATGTGAACAAGGTTGGAGACAATTTGAAAGAGATATTGAATTCTATCTCTCTCACTGTTTATGTGAACAAGCTTGATAGTGGGCTATTGGTAAAGCTCCATCTAGTGATCATATATATATATATATATATATTGTACCGGTCGAAAAACCCACCATCTAAACTGCAAGTCGGATCCAAACTCAGCTGAACCAAACTGAATTCAAACCCAACTCACCAGCTCAGATTAGTAGAAATCTAAATCGACGGCACAGTGCTATGCACCAAGAAACTAGCTCAATGACTGGTGAGGATTAGAGACCCCTGAACTGACACTAATATCGGATAATTAATTAACTTAAGATACTTTTTTAAATTGAATCATATGTATATGCTCGGGTTGCCAACACAGACAGTGAGCATTAACATTAAAATAATTATTGAATAAGATAATTAAGAAACTAAGAAACCAAGTGTGTTTAGAAAATATTTAATAATAATAGTTTTGTTTGAATTTTAAATAATGATTGTATTAATTAATTCTAGTCCTTAAACAAAGTTTATAATTATAATAAGAGTGGCGGTCCTTATTATATGCCAATGAGTATTACGCAATATTTTAAAGTCTATATGTCTATGCCTCCAACCAGAAAATAAAGGCAGGTAAAGGTATTCATTTGTAAAGGACATTATTACTCTAATTTTATATGAAAGAATGTGAGATTTATTTTCACATTCGCAAATCCATTCATGAAGAGCAAGATACCTATTTTAGGGCATAACTTTAATCTTTATTGGAAAACTTATTTACTTTGAGATGACTGAGAATTTGTTTGACTTTAATTGAAATCACTTCGTCATGAATTACGAGCATCAGAGTGGGCTTTACCGGAACAGAGAGGCAACGGTGCTGATGAATTATGAGCTATAAAATGAAATTGAAAGACAATGGCTGGTCGATGATCTAAGTCCTATGGTGGCTTGCATTTCACAAGTCTTACTGCCTTTAAGGAGAAGTGATTTAAAAATAGTATGGCAGCTTGTATTTGAAAAGTCTTATGCCCTTTAAGTAGATGGGAACACGGGAAAGCCAGGCCGAGTCATAACTACGAGCCTTTGGTGTTCCAAATATAACATGAGCAGAGGAGGAAGTGCTTTCTTCCTCGATAATTTAAAATAACAGAAATATTATCACCAACAAGCCTAACGGAGTGGAAGATTGCCCTACATCAGCAACGTTCGACGATGATGACTTGAGAGTCACCATTTGAAAAATAAAACCCAATTATAGAATGATCTACGTGATGACTTGATCAATTAATTAAAGTCAAACGAGCTTTTAACTAAAACTTTTTTAACACATTATAAAATTATTTTCATCATGCCCCAAATATCGTGCCCTTCCTGAATATTAATAGACAGTGAAAACAATCTGAATTAGAATGTATTTAGTTGATTCCTTTATCGACCCTTTTTGCAAAAACATTTTAGATTATACGTGAATAAATAAATATTGGTGAATACGAGAGAAAACATTTTAACATTATGTGGATATATAAACATTTGTAAATTAGATAGGATTTGGGGACATAAGTGAGAAATGGAGCTAATAATTTATTATAAAAATAACAAACATTTAATAATTTTTTCTGACTCGATGATTGATAGAACTGTATAAATCTAGTTCTAATGGGTGAGAATTATTATCATATTTTGCATGAGGCAAATGGAACAAAGGGGCTCATCGAGTCGAAGGATTATTGGCATATAATTAAAATAAACAACATTAATAAATCACATGATAAAGATATATAATATAGTAAATGAACCGCCAAGTAAGAAAGGAGAAAGTTAAATTTAAAGACTACAGATTGAGAGAATTTATATAATTTAAAATAGCATAAATAAAAGGGTTTACACAGAGTATTACATTTATATAATGAAAAGAGCTCTTAAAGGAAATGTAAAGTAAAGTTTGGAAACTGGTCAGAAAGTTTAAGGTTCATTATGGAAATATATTACCAATTTCTTCCAGGGCTGGTTCTTTTAGTTTACATGTCCGGGTTGGTAAAACATAGGTACGCATTTAGTTGATTATTTGAACAGCATTTTATTTGATTTTGGCAGCATGATTGGTCTGGAAAGGATTTAGCAGCTTCATTGAAGATTTCAGAGGACTTCAGGAACCACAACCAGATTCCTGATGTTTTAGCCTTCACCATGATTGAAACACTGTTTAAATTTATGATTTTGAAATGCACAGAATTTTGGCACTTTCTGCAACAAAGATGGCTTCCTTCTCCAAACTTTTCAGAGCTATATATACTGTATCTGATGCCTTCGGGCTAGCACTTCTTTCATTATCAATCTCACAAAATCTGCTAGTTGTTTTTAGATACATTCCTTCAATAAGGCTTTCAAACTCATTAACTTGAATTCATTTTCTAATTAGAAAATGAATTCTTAAAATCAGAAAATGATTTTAATTAGGAAATCCTTACACTTTAAATACTTATCTTTTTTTCTAATTAATAAAACTATAATCATTGTTTTGGAAAGGGAAAATCTGAAAGCTTATTGAAAGAATGTAGCTTTTAATCACTAAAAATTTAACAAATTATTTAAAAGTAAAAACAAGCATTCCCGACGCAATGAAACTTTCGAACAATTATATATATTTAAATATTTACAAATATATACGCACAATCCACGCAGTTATAATATATATAAATTCATGAATAATTTTATCATGAATTTATCAATAGAATTGATCAATTTAAACCTGAAACGAATTAATTTTAATACACATTTATAAAATAAGTTTTTCTTTATGGAAATTAGCGTGGATTGAACATATAAAGCCCCATTGCATCGGAAATTTAAGGTTGATAGTAGGATTTGAAGTGGGCTTATGACTAGATGTTATGAAGCTAGGATAAAACTCAGATCCAACTGCTTCAATATATATATATAACCTATGAAAAGAATGACATCTCTGAATCATGAAAATAATAAAATGCCCGAAATAATAAGCACTATCTATGCATTATGGGCTAAGCTCGGTGGAGCTTTACCACATGATATATGGGTAAGAATAATAAAAAATAACCATTGTAAATATACAAATAACATTTAATAAAAGTTTCAGAGAACTCTCAACTCACTCTTATGAATTACAGAACCACTCTTAATATTGAAAGCATACACCATAGATTAATTAGGTTATATTAGATTCTTTCCCATAACATTTATAATAATACTTCATCCCCTTCCAATTATAACACATTTAAAAAAACACTATTCTAAACATTTCCTTATAATGATTAGATCCACATTTCACAATCTTCTTATAAAGAATGATATATCTCTTAAATGTCATGCCACCTTGTTTCTTAAAAGGATTTCTTTTGTAAAATAAGTTCTTTTCATCATCAGATATTAAGATCTCAAGGTTCTTTAATTAAATATTTATAATATTAAAACTTTGTTTATTCAAGAATTATTAGGCAATAAATGTAATCCTAGTAAAAAGATGAGGAGACATATTCTTATCCCTAGGATATTTTCTACTTAATTTACAATAATGATAATATGAGTAAAACAATATTGGTGCTATTAACACCTAACCCGCAAAGCTACAGTTTACTTTTTATTATTAAATTTATTTGCTGAGTGCCTTTGAGGGCATGTTCTCATATTCCTAGCTCTAAGTGAAGTAACTCTCTGTAATTATATGCAAATTATACAAGGTTAAAGGTTAATTGCTCCATTTCTTTGATATTGAGAAGCATGTGTCTTTATGATTGATAGTGTTGCAGTCCATAGCGGTGAAGCAGACCTCTTTCACTTTTCTTTTCACATCGTGTCTCTCTTTGCAGACTAATTAACAACATGAAAGATAAACTAACACTAATTCAAACACCTCAGGCTGTTTACAATATTGCATGCATTCACACAAATTGTAGAGCTTCATATTATGGGGAAACTAAGGCAGCACTGGAAACCAGATTGCTACAACACAGATATTTATACACTAAGGCACAGTCAGATCCATCACACTATTCCCATCTTTGCACTACATCAGAAACTGGAAGACAAGACATGATGTGAAAAGAAAAGTGAAAGAGGCTTGCTTCATTGCTATGGATTACAATGCTATCAATTGTAAAGACACATGCATCTCGATATCAAAGAAATGGAGCAATTAACCTTTAACCTTGTATAATTTGCATATAATTACAAAGAGTTACTTCACTTAGAGCTATGAATATGAGAGCATGCCTCTCGAAAGCACTCAGCAGAGAAATTTAATAGTAAAAAGTAAACTGTAGCTTTGCAGGTTAGTTATTAGTAGTGCCAATATTGTTTTACTCATATAATTTTTGGCATGCAAAGTTTTCAAAGCAAGTTTATTTTACAATAATAATAATATACATTCAAAGATCAGCCTTTCAAGCTAATTGTGCATGCATAAATACTATATCTTGTATTGTAGAGTGAAGTATTCATTTATTATTTAACACTCGCAGAAGACGCATGCACAATTAGCTTGAAAGGCTGATCTTTGAATGTATACAATTGTATGCATAGCATCATATAAAAATAAATGCTTATTTACTACTGCTACTACTACTACTACTAGTAGTAGTAGTAATAATAATAATAATAATAATAATAATAATAATAACAACAACAACAACAACAACAACAATAATAACAACTGCAATAATTAAGACATGAAAACTCTTAATTTAGAATAAATAATAATTTACTAGGATAACTTTTAAATATTATGAGTGGATAGAGGATTTTATAGCCACTCAGGATATCTCTTTAATAACTCATATTAAAATCTTTCTTATATATTGAAGATAAATAATAATTTCAGCATTTAAATTTATGAGGCTTATCAACTGTAATTTTATGAATCAAGTAAATAATTTTGGCATTAAAATAGTCTTCTAATAAATGCAATTGGATCAAAATGATCATTTAGTATTAAGAAAATAAATGAATAATCTATTTCTTAGATGCTTTATTAACCTCAGACCACTGTACCAAAGTGGTTTTTATATTCATTTTTTATGTGCATGTATTCTTAATGACTAACATAAAATATAATTGTATAATAGTTCATAATGTCAAAATTTCTTTATGATATGTCATGGTGATAATATTGAAATTAGATGACATATTTAACAATAAAATTAACACTTATTTTAATAAGATAAAGTTGCTTAAAAGTAATTAAACTGGAAATTATTAAAAATAATTCTTCAACTAGATAATTAAAGAAAAAAGTAATAATAATAGTAAACAAATATGTGCAAGGTCTTCCTCTTCCTGTGATTGATTTTGATGACTAAAACTGACATTTTAGATCACTTCCTACTTGACCCAATTTATTATAGTTCAAAATTAATTAGTCTCCTAGCAAATAAGGCTAAAAATAAACTCATTTACGTATCATCTAGACTTTTAATTAAAAATATTAAATTTGAAGACAATTATTTATAAAATTAAAAAATTACTACCATGAAAATAAAACAAAGTATTATATAATAAATTGCATTATTCTTTTAAATACTCTTATTATATAATATTTAATGAAGGTGAAGTTTCTCAGAATATTTCTTTCATTGTCTTTAATTAAAGAAATTTAAAAACAATTAAATATTGCAACAAGGAAGTGAAAGCTAAAACTTAAAATGCAAGCACACTCATACACATTCTCTAATGTTTTCTTTATTTGAAAAGTAATAACTTTTAATAATAATAAATTAACTCATTATCTTCTTTTAATTAGCATGGCCTAAATTCATTTTAATGATTTAATCTTATTACAAATAGCATTAAGAAAAATATACTTTTATTAACAAATGACTTAAATAAAAATGCCTTTTATAAGCAAGTAAATTTAATACTAATACTTAACCACTTTTACTTTAAAGACTGCAGGACAGTCAAAACCCAATATTGTGTATGCATATACATACAATAAAAGGTTTTTGCTAAATTAAAGTAAAAGTTCTGAAGAAGAAGACTGCAGGACAGTCGAAATTTAAGATTGTCTATGTATATATGTACAATAAAGGGTTTTTCTAAAAAATGTTCAATATAGAATGGATAAATTGCATTTATATTTGATATTACAGCAAAATAAAGGAAATGATTGGTGATATTTCTGAATAACATAACTCATTATCCTGTATCACCCATTCAGTTCTCTATAATGCAGCAAAGATGAGACATGTGAGAAAACATTTACACAAAACACCTTTAAATTCTGATTACTCAGATGTGATTTAAATTTTTGTCTTTAATAGATCATAACCATGATGGTACCTCTTAATAAATCTATCTGCAATTCAGATGGTTACATAAATAATTTTTGCATAAAATAATATCAACACAATCATTATAATATGTAGCAAACCCATCTTGATATGCCAGACTTCATTTGTAAAGCATGGGATATAATAATATAAACAGTGGGCATGCATATTATTTTTAATGTAAGAGCATGAATATGGCATCTGCTTATATGCAATCAAGACAGACTAATATGTATACTAATCAATCACTGAATATTCAAATGGAAATATCAAAAAAGTGCATCCAGTTCTGGAGATATTAGAAAAGTGCATCAGATATACATGATTGGCTTTTTATATGTATTTCAGAGGGGTGTGTGTTAAAATACACAAAATTGTACCTGTTGAATGATATTTTTAATTTTATTATGATGGGATTAATCGAAAAGTTTCAAAACTACAAGCTTTGAACCAAGACCATCTCCTTGCTTCTCTTTATAAATGCAAACTTTTTTCAAAATTATATTTTACGAAGATGTCATCTTTAAATTGACTCCAGATACTATTATTTTATGTAATGGGATGTTGTATGTACTTTGGTTGACTTTAAAATGCCCCACTATATGAGTTCATATCCAGGTGAAATTTTTTTATAGATGTCTTGGAATTTTGAAGAAAGTTTAGAATTGATTTTTTAAGTTTCAAACCTATATCCAACCCATTTAGCAATTTTATTAATCTTTGATAAAAGCTATCAAATTGTTTTTTTTAGAACTCAATAAGAAAGAAAAACACCAAACTCTTTATCATCCAAAGAACCCCGATGAAGCTTTCACTCTGCAGTGAACTGCATACTGTCTCCCACTGAATAGATGACAGGCACTCTCTCTCAGCTTCCTGGAACACCAGCTCTAAATCAATAATGTGTTATATAATCCCATAGTTTAGCTACTTACTGCAAAAATTTGAAGATGGCAGCATATCTATATCATGAGATATGAAAATAAAATGCTTCCGAGTGTTTTCTACCAGCATGAATATCCTTTATTGTTCTTCATGCCAATATAAATTTTTCAAACTACTTTAAAAATGATCTTGCAGCTCATGGCTTTACTGTTATAAAGAGTTTGAATTATTTCAAATATTTCAGTAGCAATTTTGTTCAGTTTAAACAAAATTTGACGTCAGTGTGTTGTTTTGTCATGGGTTAAGGCATAAAACAATTTGATGTAACTTGGGATCCAGTCAGAGCTTTAAAATTTCTTACAGTGATTAGCTAAAATATATTACTACATAATACATGTATTGATTCAAAGATGGGACTGCAGAAAGATTTTTTGCTCATACATAATATATGGAATAATACTTCACTATTACTTAAATAATATACATTTCATTTGAAAGTCTTTTTCTAAAGTAAATAACCACTCATTTTGTCACAGTAGAACAAATAAAGCATGTTTTAAGTCTCTCCAACTATCGCTTGTAAAAAAACAATGTGATGTGATGTATTGTGGTTTCTCCTTAAACGAAGTCAAGAATATCTCAGCAATTATGCCCAGATAAACCTGTTAAGCCACTTTATTTTCCATTCCCCACTCTAAATTTTCCCATATTCTGCTCGATCCCATTTACACAACATAATCTTTGTTAACTCTATAACCTTTATATCTAAATCCCCTTTATCTTTTCCCAAACCCAACATAAAAACCAATAATTCACTTTCTGTATAATCACCTTTTTCATATTTATTCTCCCTTTCTGCTTTCAAGCGTTTACATTCAATTAACAAATGCCTAATATTTTCTATTCCTTCCTTACATAATTTACAAAATAAATCACTCCATTTTTTTTCCCATTTACATGTATATTCTCTTGTAGCTAAAGATCCCGTTCGAGCCTTAAATAATAAACTATTTTCCTTACTATTATCATATATTAACTCACACCTAATATTCTGTTTATTTCTATATATATTTAAACTCTTTTTACTCTCCATACTATTTCTCCATCTCTCTAACTCCCTATTCTTTATTAATAAATCTATTCTTTTATCCCATTCCTTACTACTACAACACTCAACAATCCTCTTGACACAATCATCCCATCTTTTGTACAAATATACTGATATAAATTCTTTATCCAAATCTTTTGCATACTGCATTACCTTTCTCACCCATCTTGTTACCTACCCTTTACTCATAACCCAATTAAATACTATTTTGGCTATTCTTTTATTATCCATAAACTGCAATCTACCAAACATTTTCATTTTACTTTTTGCACTCTCATATAAAAACTTGACCTTTCTCCTTGAATTGCCTCCCTTGCTGTCCATACATCTGCATCCAATGCATGCCTTCCTACTTCCCTTTGAACTTTTTCTAAAGAATTTAATACCTCTTTACTAACATATAATGCATCATTACCATATGTTAACCCTGCTACTGCAACTCCTTTCCATATAATTCTAACTACATCATATTTATTATATGAAAAGACAGTTAATTTCTTTATCAATCCCTTTCTTTTCTTTGCTTCATTTATCAATTTTTTCTCCCATTCATCCAAATAATTTTTCTGATTACTTAAAATAATTTCCAAATAATTATATTTATTCACCACACTTAACTTAATATCTCCCAATAAAAATTCTACATCTTCTCTTTCCTCAGTATTAACTATCATTATATTTGATTTTTCTTCACTAAATTTAATCCCCATCTCTTTACCAACCCTTACACATGTCCTCAGCATAACTTTCATATCTTCTCTTCTTTCTGCACATAAAAATATATCATCCGCAAAAAAAAAACCTGACAAAATATATACTCCCTTACTACCTATTAACAGTATCTCTATCCCTCTTCCTAATCTTTCTATTGCTCTTTCCATTTCACTCAAATACAAGCCTTAGTAATTAATAAATGCAAGGAGTTTTATGTGTAAAATCCCTATTTCATGCCTACTCATCCAATATCCCCAGACTAGTTTCCAGCTCATGTCTTTCATCAGCAAGAGACTTTGAATCTGGGAGCACTGCATCCAGATCTCAGGATCTATATGACTACCCAAGTGAGTATCTTTAATTGAGATTTGATTGAAAACATCACATTTTGATTTTCAGCTCATAACTTTTTAGTTAACTAAAAGATAAAAGTTGTGTGCTGGAGAGTTGCATTAGATCCCAAGATCTAGGTGAAGTGCTCTCAGATCCAAGGCTCATCACTGATGAAAGCCATAAGCTAGAAACTACATAGAGCAACTCAGTGCAAGCCAGAGTAATCAATGGATGCAGGAAGGTTTGTATATAAATTCCCTATCTAGTGCCTACTCATTCAATATTCCCAGATTAGTTTCTAGCTTGTGACTAGGAGCCTTGGATCTGAGAGCACTGCACCTAGATATTAGGTAAATAGCTTGTGTAAGCATAAAGAATGATGATCATGTGAAGCTAGAAACTAGGCTGGAAATATTGAATAAGTAGGCACTAGATAGGGATTTGCATCCATTAATTACCAAGGCTTGCACTGAGAGAGTTTGATAATGTTTTAGTAGTTTGTGTAAGCATCAAAATGGTAATAATGTGATGTTTTTGGTGGTCTTGCAGAAAAACAGGAAAAAGAGAATGCAGTCCTCAACAGGCTTGTCAATTATCAGCTGGTGAATCAAAAGATTTATCCTCATCTTTTATCTTCTAGTGGACGTTTCCTGAAAAATCCTAAATGTAATTGGAACTAGAAAATTCTCAAGCTTCACCCATCCAGGAATCAAACCCAGTTTATAGACATAGTAGGACATTGCAGTATATCTGCGCTGTGAGGCCTGTTATCAAGATACACAGTGCGTCATAGTGAAAAGTGGATGGTGAATGGTTTTCTTTCCAAGTTATCTGTAGCACCACCTCTGAACTAATGTATGTATTATATATAAAATATAGTTTAGCTATTCACCACATGGATATTAAGATGCTACAGTATCTGGATTGCAAATTATAATCTAAAATATAACAGCATGTTTTGTACTTTACCTCACAAAGAAATAATATGCCGAGATAAATTGTGTTTTAAATCGGGAAAAACTTATGGAAACATTTGAAATGATTCACATTAGACACGCCAATAAAACCGCAATCCCAAGGGATTTGTAACTTTTCTTGATTGCAGGAAGAATAACGAAAATGATCAACAATGATGCGAAACCCAATGACACATTTCATGTTACAATTCTGATGGCATTTAAAATTTTTTTGCGATGAATAGTTAAAGTATATTGCAACAGATAGCCCTTCAGGCAGCTTGAAAGAAAATCAGATATCTTTTTACTGGGTGACTCTGTATACATATATACACACAAGAACTGACACTTTATTAATCTCGTATTTAGTTTTATAATACGCGTTACAGTTTTACAAACAGCATTCAAAAAAAATTTTTTTTTTTCATATGTCATAGCATCGTTCGGGAGGCAAACCCTCAACCGTCTGCAACCAACTATTTGCTTGCAAGGCAGCTGCGATGACCTCTCGGCTAACAACGCTTGACAGCATTCAAAAAATTTATGTAATTAATTTATAAGAAATTTCAAAATTAATTTAATTGTATACAATATCCGAGACACGAAATGAATTCTAAAATTTTTATCCATTATAATGACATGGGTTATCCATTATATCAGACATCACTTTTAACATACGTCAATTAAATTGCACATTGTTTATAATTCAATAGCGCCTTTTAACAGAAGGTTTATTAATGAGATCTACAAAAGTTAATAGAGGTGTTTTTTTGTTATACAATAAATGTCGTAATTATAACGTGCTAAAGAAAATTTTTCAACAGAAAGTTGTTTTAATATAGCTGCAGCGTCTAGATAAAATTTAACTTAAGGTTTGCCATTATTATTGGGCGCACGCGTTTCGCATATATGTGTTCTTTTTTCTTTCCAAAAGTGCGTACACGCGCGCACACATTTATTGTGGATACTTTTTAACCTTAATTATAATAAGCAACTAGCTAAAAAATAAATAAAGAATTAAATGCACTAAGTGGTATTTAAATTATCATATTTATATTGTATAATATGTATAATAAAGTTAATATTGTTTTCAATTGCCATGGTGACCTTGATCTCAAAATTTCATTTATGCCTCTATTTTACTTTGAAGTTAATGCAAAATAGGTCAATAATAGACATTGTAGGGGATTTGTTGCATCTATTCATTATGTTACTCTTACTTTAATTTTTTTTTCATATGTCAAAGCACGGCCAGGAAGCGAACCCGCAAACCTGGGACAACTGCTTGTAAGGCAGCTGCGCTGATCACTCGGTACCAATGCTTGACTATTTTAATATTTTAATATACAACTTTAGATATTCATGTCATGTTTTTGCACATTTACTACAGTCCACAAGGTCATCGTAATTAGTCAAAGAAGTAGCATTTATATTGTTGTATATAAACCATATAGCTTGCATACATATTCAATTCATTTCTTTTCACTTTTACAATATATATATATAACACTTGCTGAGAAACATATATAATATAAAAATAAAGTCACTGTTACTTTATGTTAATAGTGTTTTTAATGTTGTATGTTGATTTATGACGTTCACCATCTTTAGCACACTTGAAAATGCTTTGGTGTGTGTCAAAATATAAGTATATGGATGTTTTATGGTTTTCATTTAGAATATGTAGTGAATTTTGTGAGCCAATATGTATATATTAGTCTACATTCAGAATAGGTTTTATTTACCTGTTTAAAGAAGCCTATTTAAATTTCTTTATATCAATAATTTAATAATCAATGGTCAAGTTGCAATCTTTAGTGTTTATTTAAATATATTAGACCATTAATAAGGATGGAATTCCATCCTTGTTGTTAAAATGAAGTGCCTTGACAACAGTTTGGAAATTGTTGATTGTTTTTGATATTGGGATTATCTAAGTGTTGACTGGTTTTTAATGATTAGTTTAAGAGAAATAGTTTGTGTTAATGATAGTTTAGGATTTTTAGCATAACTGATATTAAACTATCAATTGAAATATTTATAAATATCACATGACTGGTCTGCTTATTTTATTTTGGATGATGATTTATCATCATTATAAACACACACAATGTAAGCATATTGCTATTTTATGATAGAATCTTTAAGATCTCTAGCACATTGATAAGGTTAATGCACCACAATACACGAGTAATGTAAAGAGACTGCTCTTTGTGATCTTCCAGATTTTTAAGCACATCTGAAAATATTGTTCTGTCAAAAATCATGGGTGGTGTAAGAGAAATGGCATGCTACATTAGGTTGGATGATTGTTTATGATCTTCAAATTCTCCAGCACAATTGATGAGACATTTATGTTAAAGTACATATGTACTGTCAGAAGACTGGGCCATTATTTTATGTTAATGTTACTTTATAATAATGATGGTGAGTTCAAATACTAGCATGGTATGAGAGAATTGATTTTATTTTACTTTTTATGGTAGTTAGATCTGTGATATCTTCACACACCTAAAAAATCTGATGACATAGAAAACATGTATTGTCTAATGGGACTGATTTCTTATTTTATAGTGAATAGTTCATTATGATCTTCAAGAATCTGCAACATCCTTGGTTCATCTTATGAAGACTTGAACAAAGATCCATATGCAGTGTAAGAGAAATGGTCTCTTATTTTAGGCTCATTGATGGTTGAAGATTTTTTGTGCACCTAAGCAGCTGGTAAGATGAACTGCATCTATCTACCTTATGATAGGATTTGGGTGCTACCTTACCTTGGATGGTGATTTGTTTGTTTTTCCAATCTAGTTCATCTGATGAGGGTATTATTCTGGTAATTGCACAATAAGACCTATTGGTGTATTAATTTACATATCACTACCTGTAGTTCTTTTGATGAAACTGCTAAATTAAAATACATGTATGGTTTGAGAGGATTGGTCATTTTCTCTAATGCTGTATGATTTTTTTTAGGATGTTCAAAATTTTTAGCACACCTCATGAGATTATTAATCTTAAAATATAATTATAGTATAAAATAACTGCTGTTTATTTTTTCTAGATGATAGTTTTATATCTATAAGCGTTATACCACACCTGTTAAAGCTGGTGAGTCAAAATTACATATATAGTGTGAGAAATCTGATTTGATGCCTTATGTTGGATGATTATTCATGATCTTTAAGTTCTCTAGCTCACCTAATGATGCTGGTGATTCATAATACCTGTATAGTATTGGAGAATTGATCTATTATTTTTTGTTTGATGGTGATTTATGATTTTCAAGATGATGACATTTGCTAAGGTATTGGTAAGCTAAAACACATATATAGAGATAAATATTTGATCTACTATTTTTTGTTGGATAATTGTTTATGGTATTCAGGATATCTAAGCACTTGATGAGCATTTGTAATTCAAAACATATGTACATCATTAGATATATAGTCTGTTATTTTATGCTGGATGCTTGTTTATGAATTTCATAATGAATTGATCTGTTGGTTTTATGCTGAAAAATCACAAAAGTATCATGGTCACCATTGTTAACATCTATTGGTTACTAGAATTTACACTAGGTGGCACTATTTTTTTTTGCTAGTTTTTTTTTTTTGGATGCTGATTTAGAATTATTAATATCTAATAGATCTAATAGTGATGCTGAGTAATAATATATTTTTATTATGAGAAAACTAGTCTATTATATTATTGTTGGCATGTGGTTTATAATCTCCAAGATCTCTTGAACTCTAATGAAGCTGATAAGCTGAAATGCACGAACAGTATAGCAGAAATGGTGTGCTATTTTATATTACACAACAGTTTGTGATCTTTTTGAACGTACCAGATGATGCTGTTATTCTGAAACATTGTACAGTATGTAAAGATTGGTATTTTATTATGTGCAGGATCCGTGTTTTGATTTTAACTATGTCTCGAACACCTGATATAGATATTTTGAATGCATGCTTAAGATAAAAGAACTGATCTATTATTTAATATCAGATGAATTTGCTCTAGTCTTCAAGATCATTAGCCCATTTGATGAAATTGTCGAGTTATCACATAACTGGTCTGTTATTTTATGATAGAGCATGGTTTTTGCAAGATTTCTAGTGCACTTGAAGCTGGTGTGCTGAAACACATGTATAGTATGAGATAACTAGTTTATTATTTTATGTAGTATCGTGATTTATGATGTTTAAAATGTCTATCAAACTTCATGAGGCTGGTAAGCTGAAAGACATGTATAATGGGAGTGAAATGGTCTCTTTAAGTAAAATGGTGGTTTATGATCTTCACAAATTCTAATTGATGAACTGTAATTCATATATAGTACAAAAAGACTGGTCTAGTAGTTTTATTGAAGAGAGGTTTATGATCTCTAGTACACTTAATTAGGTTGATGAATTGAAATCCTCATGTACTTTGAAATGACTAGCTTATTATTTACATTGAATTGTGGTTTAAGATCTTCAAAGTCTTTGATGCTGGTAACCTGAAGTATGTATATAGTGTGAAAAGTTTGATCTATTGATTTATGTTAGATGATGATTAATATCTTTAAAATTTCCAGGCACCTTGTATGGCTGATGTGCTAAAATATGTATATAGTATGAGGAAAGATCTTTGTATTATGTTGGATGGAGTCTAAAGACTTCAAGATCTTTAACCTAACCAATGATGCTGGTGAGCTTAAATCTATTCATAGTGCAAGAGGACTTGTATATTGTTTTATGTTAGATAGTGATTTAAGATTTCTAGATCTTCAGCAGATCTGAAGAAATTGGTCAACTGAAATGTATACACAGTGTTACAGGATTGGTCTCTAAATTTTAAGATCTTGAGTCATCTAAGAAGATTGCTAAGATGAAATATTGAACTGATATACAAAAACTGGTATTTTATCTTATGCAAAAAATAAATTTGTGATTATTTATGTAGAGTTGTGTTTTTAATTTTCAAAATCATTAAAACACTTAATAAAGCTGTTAATCAGGAATACATGTATAGTGGTAAAGGATTGGTTTGTCACTTAAAGTTGGATGTAATGATGTTAACTGTTTATACTTTTCCTATACAAATGTAATGATGCACTTATACACATCTATGGAGAAGCTTGTTATTTCTATAAATTAAATATGGCTTAGTGCTTTTGGGAACTTATGGTGCTCTAATATTCATAGCAAGATGGAATAGAATAATAATGAAGAGATGAATCTAATTGTATCTATTTGAAGAGATTAAAATTTATTTAAATTCAATCATAAATATTTAAATTATAGAATCCATTTTTTGGAGAGAGGGAAGAATGTTTCCCTTACTTCTCTCTTTGAATCATTTCTTTCTATATATTGAGTGATTGCATAGGGAGGGATAAATTGATGTCCTATTGCACTGAAAGTTCTCAAAAGTGTATTTAATTTATAGACATAACAAACTTCTCTATAGTTATATAAAAGCACACTTATTACATTTATTGAAGTTCAATGGTGATTGTTTATCCTCAACATTTTTAGTAAACCTGTCAAAGACTGAGAGACTAAATACATGTGTAATGTGACATTTGTTTATTAATTTTTGATGAGGATGGTATGCCAAAATATGTAAGAAATATAAAATGCTGGAGTCTGTTAAATTGAAGTACATTTATGTTATAAAAAACAGGCCTTCTGGCATGTGATGGTTGTTAAGATCATTAGAATACTGGAAAAGGCTCTTAATCTGACCTGCACATAAAATATGAGAGTATTGGTTTATTATTTTTGTTGGATTATGCTTTACAATCTTTACGATTTCTAGCAAAGTTGGTTAAATAATATATATATATATTAAAACGGTATTATTTAGCCATCATCCCATTTCACCTATTATGTTTTATAGTAGTACTTTTTCCTAGTTCAAACCAGTCCTAGTCCACATATATAAGCTTCTAATAATTTATTTTTATATGAAATAGTGTATATTTATGTGTATGGGTGTGTATTTGTATAGGTGCACCCATCCAACAGCCATATTAATTTTTTGTATGTGTGTATGTGTACGTATTTATAATTTAAAATTTAATAAAATGATAAAATTTAATAAAATGATATAATTTAAATTAAGTGTGTAAACATTGTTATATATGTGTAATTATTTACATATATATATATATGTGAAAGAAGCCATAATGCAATAGATTTAAAATCATTACTACTCTTTTAAATTAATTTAAATTTGTAGTATTTTTAGTTAAAGATTCTTTATTTAAAGGCTTTCATATATAAATTTCAATTTCAGGGTAATCACACATATATATATTAAAATGTTTACGAACTTAAACTCTTTTTTAAAAAAGGTTATCTGTTGTTATAAAAATTTGTAATTGTTAGAAAACCATCTGCATATAATTAATCAAACTTGTAGTCAAAATTTTAATGTCTTTTAAAAATAAAAACTAAGAACAAAAAGTGACCTGTTTGACCATTATTGTTTTCATTTTATGCATTTTTAATTACTAAGAAAACTTTCTAAAAAGTTGTAAACAGGCTGTTTGAATTACCAATTTTTCTGGTATAAATAACTTTAACTTTTCAATAGGGGGGGGGTCACTTGTTTCACTTTTGTTCACTCTGTACATGTTTGATGTGTAATTGCTCCCAGATGTCTATGGCTGACTGGAAAATGGAGTTTAGTGGCTAAGACCTACCATTTGCTGGCTCTCTCTTTTTAAGAGATCAGTCTGCGCAGATGGAGAATGGAGGAGACCAGTTAAACTGCTAAGAAGGCATCAGAAATGGATCATCCCAGCTGAGAATGATGATGATCAGCTACAGAGAAGCCTCAACAAAGAAGACATGGTAACAATATTTCCTGCAGAGCTCTTTAAAAATAACTAATAATTTTATAAATGAATCTCTAAAACTCTAAGCTAGCTAATATTAATCATGCACAAACTCTTAAATTGTAATAATGTTTCATAAATTAAAAGCTAATTTCAATCTGTAAATTATAATTTAACTTTTAAAAACGATACCTGTAAACTTGCCTATATATTAATTTAAAATATAAACTCTAAATGCTTGTTAATAATAACTTATTCAGTTATTATTCCATCTTTCTAATCTGCAGTCATGCCTTCCTTATTTGTTTTATATATGTTATTTTATAATTTATGCTATGCCCAGTTCAGAATGGAGATTGATTTTATGAATAAAGTTTGAGGGGGAGGGATGATTAGACACTCTCTCCAAATTAAATAATGCTGCTCTTTAGCACACACACAAAGTCTCCATTCTGAAAACCTAAATATTTTCATTAAGCTAATATGTTTAGCTTATTATTATTGTTATAGTGTTTAAATTAGGTTTGAAAGTAATAAAATAATTAGTTAATAAATTCAAGAATAAGTTATAAAGCATATTATACATATTGCTTAAATCCCAGATAATCTTTTTAGTTATATTATAAACTATGCAGATTAGCTAGTAAAGTTAGATTACTTTAGTATTCCTTTTAGCATGTTTTAAGAATGCTAATTATGAACTGGCAAATGATAGTTTCATGGAATGAAACTATAGAATTTTGCATACTTTTAAGTTGTTAATTAATATTATGTTTAGAATGGTGAATGTGTCTTTAGAAAGCACATATGTGCATGTACACATTGCTGTATGTTTTATATGAATGGGCTTCTGTTTGTAATGGCCACCCCATCATCTTCTTAGTTTGGACAGCTCTTCTTTAGAACTGGAACACGAGGGTCCAGATTGTTTTTATAAGCTGCTCCAATCACTGAACTATGTGTTCACTTTATTCATGGCAAGTTGTACGGTCCATGGGAACTGCGTACTTTGTACTTAATCCCCTGATTAACTACACATCCGAGGTGCATACCTCTCTAGTAATATATATACACCCCATAGTATCTGAAGTCATGCTACAAAGCTCCAGTTCATCTTCCATGATTTATATGTATATAATCTGCATAGAAAACTTATTGCAGCTTGTTGTTTGTTATTAAATGATTTTATTGAATGTTATATTGATAAATAATCATTCTTGCACCGACTTAACCATTGCAAACCTAATAGGTCGAGCATAGTAGAATTAAGGTATGATTAGAAACTGTAAATTATAAAAAATTGTAATAAACTCTTTTAAATATAGTGCATCAGATGAGATTATGTTCTTAAAATTGCTCATCATTGTTTACACCAGCATGTGTCCTTTAATGCACTCTTGGGTTTTTATTTATTAATTAAAATATATCAAATTATAACCACTGTGTTGTGTATCATTCGTAATCCATCCCAAATCTTAGTAAATTTATTAATTCTAATTCTTAGTTAAATATCCTAATCCCAGATCTTATTTAAATCTCTTAATTCCAAATTTTAGTTAAGTTCCTTATTATTATGTTACTTATTAATATATGCATTATCTAGACAGCCATAAGTATGTATATATTTAAAATAGTTGTAATTTAATTAATATTCCCTGAGTCTCTTGCTCCACCTTTTGCTACTGCCAGCATGCGAACTAAGAAATTCCGAGTGTACCCTCATATATGTCATTCATAGGGTAGTAAGTCATGGAGTGTTGGTGGAGAAACTGAGGTGTAATCACATTCAAAGTCTCAACCCCTCATCTAGATCAGCTTTAGTATAATTTTCCAGGACTCTGGATTTTGTTGCGTGAATGTACAAATATGACCGTTACAATATATATAATTAATATGAGTATGCTAACAGTTCTAAACAAGTTTTTCTGATAAATGCTGGAAGTGAAAGCATTTAAAATCTCTATCTAGAATTATATATGTCTTGATATTCTTATATATTGCTTATAATAACTTCTCTTATATACACTTTAATCCATAAATTTTTTTAATAAAACTTCTTTATTTTCCTGACAGTTTCAACTGTCCAGCAGTCTTCATCAGAGCATTCTCAAATTTCATCTACCTTTTAAATTTGAGAACTCTCTGATGAAGACTGCTGGACAGTCGAAACTGTCAGGAAAATAAAGAAATTTAATTAATTTTTTTTTTTGCATTAAAGTGTACATGAGAGAAGTTATTATAAGCAATATATATATGAAGAAATGCAAAGAAAATAAAAAAGAAGAATAAGAGTGTGTATTTGATATTCTTACTACCAATTGTGCTTAAAGTTACCTTCTGTAATTTTATAAATGTATTAGATAATATTTAATCGTATATTAGTAATGTATTATAAATGTAAATTTTAATAATAATGTAGTTTAAAGAATAAATATCGTGCTAGTATTTGTTAAAATAATATAGCTTATACTTTAAGTAAATTTAATTTCAACAGTTATAGTTTGAATATCCAGAATTTAGTTAACTTAAAATATTTTAAATTAGTTATTGTGAAATATTATGTAAAAAAAAAGTTTGGCCAAGTTAAAGCATTTCTAATTATATATGTGCATGTCCGTGTGCTTACATGAGTATTGCTTTAAAACATTTAATTTTTTAAATAATAATAATTATCTTTGTTAAAAGGTATTAAAAATTGACTTGTATTTAATAATTAATAACTAAAATTTATGAGAAATAATTTATTTGTTAGGAAATTCTAATTCAATAATATTTATCTTATTAAACAATTATAAAAACAAATATTTTATTAAAAGAAAAGTTAAAATATTATATAATTAAACCGTTGTTTTTAAAATATTTTTTTTCTTTCGTTCTTTTAATTAAGTCTAAAAATAGAGTCTAACGATAGAAACTGAAATTGACCTGATTGGTTTGGCAATTTTAAAAGACGTCAGCTGATCAATTGGATTGCCTATAAAAATAATAGAATACGTATGTGTATAATGAAAATAAAAAAAGGGTGCGAAAATTATTAAGGAGGTGCATAGATGATTAAGAAATGGTGCTTTAAATTTATTAAGAAATTGTATGCATAAATTATTAAAAGAAAGTTATTAGTATTATTTTAAAAAAATGTATCTAAAATTTGTCTTCATTAAAAAACAGCTCCAACATGGAATAGAAAAGTCTGCTTTTCAAATGCTACATTAAAGAAAAAGGAAAGGATACATAGAATGACGTTAACAAAAATGTACTACTGCTGAAAGATTTGCTTATGTCCATGGAGAAAGTTTACTCGTATGGGAGCAACTGATAAAGGAATGGTTTATTATATAAGAGTTTGTTTGCTGTGATATTTAAATTTCTCTTTATTTGCTTATAAACTTTTAAATTGCCTTAAAACAACATAGTATTAGCTCTACTGAATTGAACTATTTAATATTCTCCTAAGCACCTTGATACAGTACTATTATTTTAATTATTTCTGTTGTTACTACAATAATATCTAATAACTTACAATGTAAGAACGTGTTTAAAATTGAATTTACTAATGTATACATGTGATATATTATTATTATTATTATCTATAATGGAATGGTATGAAATATAAATTATAGTTAAGCTTATATCTATTATGACAGTATATAATTAGGTTTTCAAAAGTAGAAAATGTGGAAACTAATTTTAGGCCTATATGTGTATGAATGAAATATTCTAGAAATTAATGTAGCTATTGGACTAAATTTACATTTTTATAATGCATTTTTTACCATGGAACAGTATCCAGAAAAAGGAAAAATGATTTATTTCAAACTGGAATCACTTATAAAAAAACTGTGCAGTGCTTAAATCTTTAAATTATTAAAACGATTATAAAACTAATAAAATATTAATCTTGTTTAATAGATAATATAAAAAAATATTATCTTTCTCTCTGTCATTTTGGAAACTTTTATAACAGATGTTAGCTGAATTCATTAGTTATATTTGTCATTTATCATTTTAAAGTTTGTTTTCAGCAGGGGGGGGGAGGGATTAAGTGATAAAGTGAGAATTAGCTTTCTCTCATTTTTAATTTTAAATTGTTTATGTTTCTGTTTTGTTTTTTAAAAAAATAGTGTTTAATATATATATATATATTAGTTTGAATTTCAAAATATATTACATATATGTTGGTATGAAATAATATAGTGTATATAATAGATTTATCTATATCTTGGGTATATTAAGGCAATGGTAAACAAGTTCATTTTGACATTTGAACCGACCATCCCTGGATAAGTATTATTGAACAATAACATTCTTTTTGCTAATTTCATTATTTATTTCAAAATGTTAATAGAATATTATATTGAACATAATTATTTTTTATATGCTTAGGTAGTTTATTTAATGTATTATTTCAAGATTTAAAAGTAAAATAACCTGGTATATTTTTGTTCTGGAAATTAGTTCTCATATCCTGCTCATTGTCATTTTAAATTTATAAAAAAGACATGCTTCAGAATGAATAATGTTCCTTTAGGATTGATTATTGGTAAGATCACGATTTTATATATGCTATATGGTGAATTGTTACTTATTTATATGTGTTTTATTGCTATTTGTATATGCTATAGTTATAATTAGATTATGTTAGTGCATTATAGTTATGCTAGAGTGATTATTGTCCTGCTATTAAGCATTTATTCTTTCTATGTGGTGGAATTTTATATTTTATTTCTTGGTCATTTCTCAGCTATTATTATAAAAGATACCATGATATTCATACTTGTAGTTCATTGCTTAGATGTGCTTATATTGTTTTTAAACTTAATGATTTCTTGTCTACTGTTGGTTCATATGGGTGTTCATCATGTTTTATTCCTGTAGTGCATGTGATAAGTTGTAGGGTGAACATAGGTCTTCTAAACATGAGTGCAGATGTGGCCAATTTTGATGTAATTCCCATGAAATTCTTATTTCCAAGTTATTAAAGTCTTTCTATAAAGAACCTAGTTATGGTCATCACACCTAATTTAGCAATTGAATATTAAAATCTTTATGAAAGTTTTTCCATCCACATACACTTATATATTTGTACATAGTTATAAAATCTAGGAGTTATTCCCTCTATGTGTTTAGGGTTAGTAGTATTATGAATGTTATTTAGCATTACCCATAAGTAACTTTAATGATAAGGGTTTAAATATAAGAATTTAAATAATCTCTATTTTACCAAATAATATTGATAGTAATAGAGACAGTTAATTAAATTGTGATTGATAATTAGAAGATAGTTAATAATTACTATTAAAACGTGTATAATGGGAGTAATTGCAATACATCAATTCTTAAACTTGAAAACTAGTTTTAGGTATGGCTTAAATTATTATTTGGTTCAAAATACTCGAACTATTCATAAGTATATTGAATACTATTTTGAAGGTTATAACTTTTGGAAAGGTTAATTATTGCCAAATAATTGTTATTTAATTAAAACAAGTATATGCTCATTGATTATATTTTCTTGTTACTTAATTAAGTAAATATAGGAAATTTGAACTCAGTCTTTCAAGCAACCTTCAACTGTCAACACTATCTTTTACTTCTGATACATATGACCACCCATAGAAAAGATAAATAATCACCAATATACGTATTTCGTGCTGAACCAGCACTCATCAGCTGGTCCAGATTATCATCACACCCACACACACATATATATATAAGTAAAGTAACTATGTATTTATTATGAAAAGGTAAAACATGCTTTTTGCCAAGGTTAAAGTACTTAGTGATATAGTATTTTATATTATTTTAATAAAAGTAAAATGTAAACTTATAATTAAAATTGTGTCAGCTTTGGTCAAAACATTTACCCACTTAAAAATATATATGATGGTATAGAGAAATATTTATATTTTTTTATTATGAAGGGATAAAAAAAACTTGTTTATACAGATTGATTTATTAACAAACTAATTTATTGTAAATTTTATTAAAAGATTTGTAATTTTAAAATTACTTCTAGTAAAATTTGTAAATAATTATAGTGCTAGAAAAGATCTTATGTTTTGTACTACGTGAATAAAAACTTAAATATTGTTCTGTAACTTACAAAGATTGTCTTTAATACAATTAAACACAGCCATTCAAGCTATTACGCAAGCGCTTTTTCTGAGTGTAAATAATAAATGAATAAATTCCACTCCCAACACAAGATTGTCTTTATAATAAATTGATTTTTTTTTTGTGAAATTTAAAGTTTTGTAGTTCGCGATTATTTATGTTTCATATTTCTATTTATTATCATCACAGATAGTATTCACATTATTTCTTAATTACCCACATATGATAAATTACCTTATTTAGAAATATTTATTGCACTGATGAAAATGACTTATGAAGATAATTGTTTTATTAAAGGGTATATGCAACTTATAGTGTATATGAGCACAGACTTTCACACCACCCACCATTCACCACTCTATCTCATATCACTGATACACTTGAACACATATACATCGAAAAGATAAATAATCACCAATATACGTATTTCATGCTAAACCAGCAATCATCAGTTGGTCCAGATTATCATCTCTGCATATATATGCAACAAGTGCTCAGATATATATTAAGATAGCCAATCTTCATACTTTAATGGACAGGCTTCAATCCACTACACACTCCAATTCTTCAACTGTCCATCCAATTAAAAATCTGATGATGGAATGTTCAAAGGCCACGATTCTTGTCATACCCATGTTGACCTAAAGTCAATATGACTCCTGATAACTTGCTCATAAGTTATAATTACTTCATAAAAGCTGTTGAAGAAATGAAAGTTTATCTGATGATGCACATTTAATTATCACATATATTTATTTCATATTAGAGTTAAGAATTTTTGTATATTTATTTGAAATTGACGTAACAACAACTAATATTATTCTTTTACTTGTTTTGCATTCAAATACAGAGTTTATTTGGATATCCCTATGACAATTATTCTGTTATTGTTATTTTTTTATTATAAAAATAATAATTTTATTTAAAACATTTACATTATAAGAGTAATGCTATTACATTCATATTCTTTCATATGTCATAGCATCGACGAGGAGGCAAACCCACAACCGTCTGCAACCAACTACTTGCCGCAAGGCAACTGCGCTGACCTCTTGGCTAACAACGCTTGACGAATTATTGAAGATTATTGATATTATTATTAATAGTCATCATGGGAGATGATTGCTTATTATTTTTAATAATTCAAACTATGTTTGTATTATAGCTCTTAAATTATAATATAGATCTTTCTTTAATTAATTTCAAAACCTTAGAAGACGCAAAGCTATTAGTTTGGTTGTTTATTTATCATATTGAAGAGCAGAGGAGTCTATTAAATAATATAACATTCTATATTTTCAAAATTTGTCTGGATTATTGGATTTCAATAAAAGTGCCTTTTGTTATTCAATATCATATGTATTGTTCTTTCTGTAATATGATATGCATGAGGTAGAGATTAAGATATAATAAAGATTCAGATAAAGATCTTATTCAAATTAAAATTAGAAGTATTATTTTATTATTATAATAAATTTTTTTATTATTATTTTTAAATATTTAGTTGAAATATTATTTTAGCGTCATGGAAGTAGGATCATTATTGTTAGTCATAGGAAATATTATTTGTGATTCCTGACAGTTGTGATCCAATGGTATTTCACTGCAGTCGGACATCTGTCTTTAAAGCAGTCTGCACCTCTTAGCATGGGAACATGGTCTCACGATTAACTATATTATCATTGTTATTATTATTCTGTGCTAGGAAATTATTAATTAATAAATATTTATTCCTTAAAGCAGAATGAGACCCGTGGTTATTATTATTATTGGTTGATTATTTCTTTCACCCACTTTGTACTCTCACTGCTTATCTTGATTCATATTCCCAGTCCTTTGTTGGTAGATTACTATATATATATGGAAAATATTTCTAAAGAAGCTTATTTTATTATTTTTATTTATTTACTTCTTTATCTATGTTTGTCCCCATACCCATGCCAGTTTTGAGCTATGGTTCTCTTTAGTGAGGAGCTAGGACATCAGACTCAAAAATATCAACTTTAAACAAGCATTTATCTAATACTTAACAATTAAGAAGACGATATGAAACTTTCAGACATCTAATGTCTTCAAATTCAGTTTCCAACTAAAACAGCTATATGGGCCTGAACTAAGTTCAGGTACTCCATATATTAATAGCATTAGGAATTTAATATACCAAAACTTTAATACACAAAATTATAATACTAATAAAACCAAGTGATAAATCACATGACCTATATAGCTTGTAATTATCAATATGAAATAAAGAGCAAATATTTCTAAATAAGCTTATTTTATTTTTTTATGAGAAATGCTATAAGAGAAAGCATTCAAATCTTTATCTATGATTGTCTCCATTCCCAGGCCAGTTTTGAGCCATGGCTCTCTTCAGTGAGGAGCTAGGACATCAGATTCAAAAATACCAACTCTAACTAAGCATTTGTCTAATACTTAACTATTAAAAAGAAGATCTGAAACTATTGTGAGAATATTGATGTCTTATTTTATGTTGGATGATTGTTTATGATCTTCAAGATCTCTGGTACACTTATGGAAGCTGGTAAACTGAAATGCAAATGTGACATGAGAGGCATTTTATGCTGGATAATGATTTATAAACTTTATGATATCTAGAATACCTATTGAGGCTGGTAAATCTGAAATATATGTATAGTGTAAGAAAACTGGTATGTTAATTTATGTTGAATTATGGTTTATGCTTAAGTTCTGTAGCACAACTCATGAGACTTTTTTTATAGGTTTAGTGTAAAAAGGACAGATCTTACAAATTTTACGAGTGATATTTACTAAATTTTTGTATAACTCCAAATGAGGTTATAATTGACCACGGTTTCATTGTTCACAGGTTTAATGTTAGAAAACTGGTTCACACCATATATATGTGCAAGCTTGTGCTACATTAAAATGTATAAGTTATTTATATAAAGCTAGGGTTGTTGTTTTACTTAGAATTGGCAGATATTTTTACATTAAGCACACTTGTTGATGCTATTTTTAGTCAAAATAGTTTTATTAAAGAGAACACTGGATAGCAATTAGAATTTTAATCCTTACGTGTGAGATAGAACAGCTAAATTGTACTATTTACTCATAATCGTAATTTCCACTGAGTTATGTAATGTTAAATTAAATACCAAGAAAAGACAGATGATTCCGTGTTTGCATTCTGCCTTTAAGCTCTATTATTGTATAAACTAAGTTTTCTATATAGTTTTGAAATTATAAGGTGAATTTTGTCTATTGTTTTAATTTTTGTACAGTCTAAATAGTTTGAAATCACCATTAATATATTCAGAGGATGAAGAACGAATCTTACTATTAACAACTTCTGAATATTAAGTGAAATATTAGTCTTAATAAATGTATATTTCGTGGTTTTTGACGTTATGTAACTCAGTGAAAGGTAGTTACTTCCTTTTGCAATTACAGATACAGTATTTATAATTTTGATTATTTACTATTATATTATAATAATAACTGACATACCATTTTGTAAAGTAAAATAAATGTATTTTACAAAATGGTATGTTAATTATTATTATAAGTAAGTAGTAGGATTTAGCCCCTTAGAATATTGAATTAGAAATAGAAAACATTTATTACTAGTTTTAAATCTTTTTATTTTTAATTTCGAAAATTAAAATAGTATTGTTTTATTAAAACATTTAAAGAATTGATTTATGGCACAGAGAAGATTTTAATAATTTTTATATTTAGAAAATATCTTTTTACATGCGTTTTGTATTGAGGTTATAATTTTGTTATATAAAAAGTAAGGTATATGGTTGAGTTTGGGCCGCTTGCGATGAATTCAAATAGTATTTGCATACGTAATGATTTTTGATTGAATTTCAGTTAGATTTATTACTTACTTTTTTAAAATTTTCATGTCTAGGAAAAAAATGTAAAACTAAATATGTATTCAAAGAAGAAATAAATATCGATTCTGGATAAATGTAATAATGAGTCTTTTTTTCAGCGACTTTTTTGTAATTTCATTTAATGTAGTTTTATTTTTATTTTTTAATAGCATACACTTGACAATGACCATATAGTATGATCGAAACGTAAGAAGAAAATTGAAATGAAAAATGGTTCATAAAATAAAACAAAATTTGAAAAGAAAAAAACGTGGAAAATTGATTTGTTTTATATAAGATATCGAAATTAAACCATCAAACATAATATGATCACCATTCTTGAAAAGAAAATGGAATAATTAATGAAATATTGATTTTTTTTCATGGATGACCTAGTTCAAGATTGATATATATATATATATATATCTTAGTGCTTTTATTGTTAAAACGTTTTCAATATTTATTTTAAATTATTATATGGAACTATGTATAAATAGGATGTAAAGATATTGCTTGTGAAGGCGCATTAGTGGGAGCTTCCTGCAAAATAAATGGTAGAATGATTGTCACTAAGGGAATCACGTGGTAAAGATGAGCTTTGATTTGGACACTTTCAGTTCCTGAATCCATCATTCTCTATTGCACTAAACTGGGCATTGTAATATTTTATAATCCTAATAAGTAATGCATTATTAAAAAATAATATAAAAAATATACTTTCCATCAAAACATCACATGATCACTATTTCATAAGCTTACATATGCTGTTAATACGAATACCAAACTCTCCATATAGTAGTGCCACCAAGTGCAAAGCTTTGTAATCAATGGATGCAGGGAGGTTTGTGTATAAAATCCCTATCTAGTGTCTACTTATCTAATATCCTTAGACTAGCTTGTGGCTTTCATCAGTGAGGAACATTGGATTTGAGAACATTGCACCTAGATCTTAGGATCTAAAGCAAGTGAATGAGTTTGGGTTGGAAACATTATGCTGTTTTCTTCTTGGGCTTCTAGCTTTATAATTAACCAAATAAGTAAAAGATGGCTTCTGGAAAGTTGCATTAGCTCATAAGATCTAGGTGTGATGGTCTCAAATCCATGGTTCCTCACTGATGAAAGCCACAAGTTAGAAACTAGTCTGAGGATATTGGATGAGTAGGAACTAGATAGGGATTTTATTCACAAACCTTCCTGCATTTATTGATTACAAAGGCTTGCACTTTGTGGCACTACTTTATAGAGAGTTTGGTACACTTATTAAAATATATTGGCATCATCATCATCATCATTATTGTTCACCATTATTAACACACTAGAATGAAGGTCTCTTCAAGTTGATTCTGGTTTCTCTGACCCATAGCATTTCTTCTCATCCACAAACTTTCATGTGTCATCCATCCACCCAATTGCAGCCTTTTCCTAGGTCTTTTACAATCTTTCAGGGTACAATTTTAAAAAGGCAACTGTTTATCATTTATCAACATCTAACAATATGTCTAGACCAACTCCATTCATGTTTCTTAATTCTTTCAGTAGTTTCAGTGATATCTGTTTCTTTTGTACCCATGTATAATATTTTGTTACTTCTAGTGTACATCTCTTATACTTAACTGAGTGGTATATAATTCTATATATTGCTTTTCTTTTGACTTCTTAAGTCTTAGTTTTGTACACTGAATATATATTATTACATATTATATATTGACTTTGTTTTGTGAATTTATATACGTGGTTCAACTGAAGCTGCATTAACATATCAGCTTCATTTAAAATTCACTCTCGTGGCTATCTTTTCTTTTTTATATCTATAATCCATGTAACAATGAATGTGGATTCAGATACATGTGTAACACAACTGACTTTAATATTAATGGGCATTGGATGAATATTGTCAATATTCAATGGTTTATAACTTCAATGCAAAATTTCTATCTTTAAATATAATAGTAATGATCATCAGACAGTCATAAAAGAGTATTTCCATTGCAATTTCCAAAAGGTAAAAAAAGAAGAGAGGGAGGAACTACTCTAGAAATGAATTTTGTGATGACTTTACCAACCAATCCATAAACCACAAATACATTCTCACATAGAACATGATGACTCATTTTCGGTTGATTTAATATTTTTTATCATACGGTCATTCAATGTTTTAAGCAAAAAAAAAGTTTCTTTCAAGTTTTTCATGCCATGTCCAATTGTAGATCTTCAACACATTCTGTTCTCTGCCATATCTTCTCAATGGAAACAGCTAACATTGCACTTCTTTGGACTGTCTTTAAGATAATCCATGTAATGTAAATGGAATCTATCTCTCCCATGAAAAACACGTCCATGTTCAACATAAAGCAGTATTTTGTAGAGAATATTTCATTGCTCATTCATTTTACATGTCCAATCCAATAGAAGGGTGATTTTACAATAGTGGACTCAAGAGTACCACATCTAGCAAACTGAAGAACATGTTGATTGGTTTATGATCTTGCCATTGTCTTTAAAATTTTATGAAACATTCTTAAATGAAACTTTTTTAATGCCTTTACATTGCACTGATAGGGTGTCCATGTTTCACATTCATACAATAAATTAGGTGAAATAACAGCTGTATATACAGCTAACTTAGATGCATTAGTTATTTCCCGGTGTCAAAATATTCTTATCTTTTAATTTGTTAAAATCATCATCATCACATTGGGGGCAGGGTTGGACCATGATATTTAAATCCACTTTTCTACCTAAAAAACTAATAAGATATTTAAACTGGTTTACCTTCTCAAGTTGGTAATCGTCCAAGCTAAAAGTTGCTGAGAATTTTTCTTCCATCACTGGTTGATGAGTAATTAATAACCCAAACTTTTTGTATATTGCATTCAAAACGTCAAGAATATTTATAAGACGTCTTTTGAATGGCAAAATTAATTCGTTATCAGCGTTCTATAAATCCAGAATTCAAGATGAAAGATTTGGTAATTGAAATGACTAAAAATTAACTCTGCCTAATAAAATAAAAGAGTAAATGGAGTTGCTATAATATGTCATGTGATTTAATATTTACTCCTATAATTATTATTCTAATCTATGATCCATATAAAGGTATGGACGGTAAGCAAAAATGAATTCATTTTTTATTTGTAATATGATTGATAGCAGAAAGTATACGGACTCCAAATGTTATACAGCCACCAACCCCACCTCTTCACACATCACATAATTATATATATTTTCACTCATAAGATATCATAATACCATAAGATTCTTACTGTTTGAAAATGAGAATAAAGTTTTAGATTTTTCCATATTAATGAGCTGAGTGAAATTGCATTGCTACTTATAGGACTTCACCTGAAAACTTCATCATAATATGACATGAATTAGCTGTTACTGTGGACAGAAACACTAGTCTCTTTACTATAACAAATCTTTTAAAAACTATTGAATTGCACATATTAACTAAATGGATGCAGATGAGATTTTGCTAAAGTAATGCCATTATAAGAAGTCACACATGTCAAAAATTTTACTGTTTATATATTTATTTAGTCAGATATTTTCACTAATTAAATATGGCTTTTAATTGTAAACTTGCAATTAATTATCATATAATAACATTTATTACATTCTGATTTACAAGCATCAAACTTAATCTACTCACAACTCTGCCACAAACAACCCCAAATAAACATAACAATGATTATCACTAATTATTTATTAATCTAGAGATTATCCCTCACCCCTATATAAATTTTATATCTGTTACAGAATAATATATCTGTTGTTAATTAATATACACATAAGAAGTAATCCAACTGTATTTTTCTACTCCCATACATTTTTTATAGATCTACTTAACAACCTTCACTCACTACACACTATATGTTCTTGAAATATGAATAAAAACATATGAAAAGATAAACGAGTACCAAGATGCATTTTATAATGAACCAGCATTCATCTGTTGGCACAGGACACAATCTCATATATATATATATTATTTGTTCAATATTTTAATCGATAGTAAATTTTTACATTTGCTGTCCTGAAAATATTTGATTAACTTTATAAATATGATATATTTACCAAATGATAGAATATGAATAAAGAGAAAATATAAGTCTATATACACTTAAAATTCCCAGTGAAAAAATATACATGATATTTGCATTCTGGAATTATAGCTTATAACATTATATATTAATATTAATAAATTAAACATTTTTTATTTTGTAAAAAAATATTATTTAATATTTAGATACATTATGATACACAAAGTAATGATAAATGATGTAAATTATTTTGACATCTTTTACTGCCGTGTATAAAAATGGGAATATTTTAATTTTTCTTAAATGTAATAAGAAAAAAAATGATTTTTTTTTTAAATTTTGATTTTTAAATTGAATATATAATATTTATATATATGTATATTTTCTATACTAAACTTAACGTAATTATAAGGGCTTTGAGCATTCCATCATTCGTATTTTCAAGGAAATGGATGGCAGAAGATTTGGAGCGTGGAGAAGATTGAAGCCTGTCCATTAAAGTTTAAAGACTTTCCATCTTAATATAAACTGAGCACTGATTGTATATATATGTGGAAGATAGTGATCTGGACCAACTCATGAGTGCTGGTTCAGCACGTTCAGCACATAATACGTATATTGGAGATGATTTATTTTTTCACATGTTTCTGGTTATGTTTATCAGTTGTATAAGATAGATTAGATAGATGTAGGGAAAAGTTCAAGTTCAAGTCCTTTATAATTATATTAAAAAAGGCAAAACTCTCTATATAGTATTGCCACTCAGTGAAAGCCAGAGTAATCAATGGATGCCAGAAGATTTGTGCATAAAATACTCACTTAGTGCCTACTCATCCAATTTCCTCAGACTAGTTTTTTGCTTGTGGCCTTCATCAGTGAAGAGCGTTGGATCTGAGAGCACTGCACCTAGATCTTAGGATCTAATGAAACCCTCAAGCAGCCACCTTTTATCTCTACTTAACTACAAAACTATGAGTCTTAAATTAAAAACACAATACTGTATGGAGAGTTTTGCCTGTTTTAATAACAGTTATAAGCAAGCATAAGAAATGGTGATCATATGATATAATTATATTGTTTAGTATAGAATATATATATATATCGGATTGTAATGCAAAATAATACACAGGTTAATCCCAAAAATATCAATTTATCTACATCACGCAAACGTGAAAACATTATATATATATATTGAAATAGGCAACACAATGAGGTTCTGTTAATAATTATCAAACATCACACAACAAGATCAATTCACACTTTAGGAAACTACACATACAGAATTCTCTATTCTCAAAATTCTTAACTATCTGGTGCCTTATTTAGATATGGTATCAAGCTATGAGAACCTAGGCACCTCTTGTTCCCTCCGGGGTAGAGATCAAAAACGCATTCTCACCCACCTGTCTCACTATCTCATAAGGGCCTTCATAGAGATCTACATTAATTAATTCTCCTTTTACTCCTTTAAGTTTGTTCTTAGCCTTTCCTAAGTTCCTTTCTGGGTTAATAAATTTCTTAAGAAAATTCACACCAAATTTCTTTATATCTTTCATCTTACACTTAATTTTCATCTTAGCAATTTCTCTAGCGTGATTAAAATATTCCATTATATGTTCTATACTAGATATTACATGTTTACTACCTGCATATAGCACCTTTCTATAAACATTCCTCTTCATATTATGATCTTAGTTATTATAATCACACTCAGAAACTACACCTTTATTTTTATCTTTAAATTTATTGCTGGTAATATCAGTAACCTTTACTAATTTGCTTCTCAAAATTTCTGGATATTTCATGCCTAAAGAAAGTATTCCTGACTTCACAATTTTAAAAACCTCATCATTTTTATCACGATCTTTCTTGGCATCTTTAAATACAACCATAACTTCCTTCTTATCCAATTCTAGTTCCTTATTGACTATTTCGTTAATCTTTTGGTATGCCTTTAATTCATCACCATATAAACTGTAATTCTTATGAATTAATTTAGCAATCAGTTGACTCTTTTTCTTAAGTGGTAACACTAGGTTATTATCATTTAACTTACTCTGATGTAGTTGATTCTTAATATCTAATTCTATAATTTCTGGTTTGAACATCTGGCTACTAATATTTTCACTAACTTCCTTCACTTCTATAATTTGATTCTTACTATCTTGCACTTCCAACTTCACTTCTGATACTTCTAACTCTATTTCTAATTTCACTTCTCTGACACCTTCTAGCTTTTCTTCAAATATTCCGAATTTCTGTTTAATGTCAATAGTACATTCACTGGCCTACTTACCATATAACTCTTGATATTCTTGTCCCTTATTTATAATCATCATTTCTGCCCTTGTGAAATTTTCCTGTATTTCTCCCTTAAGCTGAAGGATTGAGTTTTCATGGTCTACTCTAATTTGCTGCAGCTGATTCTTAACATTAACTTCTACAACTTCTATCTTATATGTCTGACTTTTAACCTCCTCCCTATTATTTTTTATATTTTCCGACATCATACTATCTTTCATCTCTAACATTTGTTGAGCTGAATTATTTTTTATTTCTAACATTTCTAACTTTATTTCTGACATCATACTATCTTTCATCTCTAGAATTTTTTTAGCTGAATTGTTTTTTATTTCTGACATTTCTAACTTTATTTCTGACATCACTAACATTTTTTCTGACATCTCGTTCAACACCTTGATCAAGTGTGAGTAATCCATCACTCCACCGAATGGAAAGTTTCCCACCCTGCTATCTTCTCTATTTGTCAAGTTCATGGTATCATTTCCTGAATCTATATCAGGAGATAAGACAATCACCTCTGGAGATAACATTTTTTGGGACCCACCCAAATCTTCACAAATACTAAACTCTTCCACAATATTTTTTATTTTGTTTATCAAGATTCACAAAGAGAAAGAAAAGGTAAATCAGCTTCACTTCCCCTCCCAAATCAAACAATTTAAATTTCCCATGATCACTTACAAATACTTAGGGGCATTCTAATATGTTTAGTTGTGTTATTTCATGCAACGTTCGGTTTCCACATATCTGATAGCAAAATTATTGTACTGTATATTCTGACAATATCGATCCAAACATTAATGAGTTAGCTCGATAAAATCTCTATATTCATCTACACTTATACCAGACATTAAATTGACTTCTATATAATAATGAAGACAACACAATTTTAATAAGCATGATTCTTAAGCTAAGTTCTATGTGCCATTCAAAACTATAACTAATATTTACAATACTATACAACTTTTATTTATCAAATTTGATATGTTGGCTTATCTACAATATAATCTTATCAGACATACATCACCATAATTATCAAGCCCACCGAGACCACAACGTATCTTATCTAAACCATAATATATCTATACATCAAACATTGGGAAGCCAGAAACCAACTCCATATCTAATCATTGTGACCTGACACATCAAATATCAGCAACCAGCATTATAATTACCCCACCATTAATCAATCATGTGGCCATGTTGGCACCAGAAAACTTACTGTAATCATCATCATTGCAAACCAATACATTGGATGCCAAATTACCTAATCATTGACCAATCAATGTCAATCGATGCCCCAAAGTTGGCATGCCAGAAAACTACCCTGTAACTCACGCTCACAACACCACTCATATACATTATATGAGTAAATGCCCAGGGTGCCAGTTCTATTAACGAATAGAACAATATAACAACATATCTAATATAAATTATTACTGAGACTCTTTACCTATGTCTACATTCAGCTCAGCTCAGTGGGAGGTTACAGGAAGTTCATAAAATATATAATTATAAATAAATGATGGAAGAGACAGTATAAAACATTAAATAAAATATAAATCCTTTTGTTAATTAACTGCATGATAAAGAATAACAATGTTTATTTGTAAGACTATTAAAATATCCTTTCAACTTAATTTCTTCCATCATCCAAGTATAACATATATCAGCTTGATATAATTATATCACTAACAGTTCTATGACTTGGCATATCATCATCTAAACAACTACCTTAATGCCGATCAAAGAATATGTAATAAGATCTCAGGGAATTTAAAAACATGGTTGAATTAAAGAAAATACATTGGCCCATAATTTATAATTCTAACTTATAATAAAATGTAATGAGATAAATTGACTAAATGTTTTACTGTGTTTAGCAATTAGATAATGACAGAAATAGGGTATATTTTAATCTCACATCATCATCTAACCAATACATTAACTAGGCAACCCCTTTCATACGTTTACCAAGTGGCAATGTTTCTTGTAATGTTTGGATTGAGGAAACAATATTATCAGATACCAGCATATTTAATATCATAGCTATAAAACAATATAGTTATTTTATAATGGATGTATGAAATGTGGAGATGTGGAAATTAGTACACAAATGTATACAAGAATAATTCAAGACACAGTTTTTCAATAAATAAACAAATCATTTATTACACTGAAATCTAATTTAACATAATTATTTTTCAATAAGACTACTTGCCTTAATAATTTTAATTCTCAAATAAATCTTTGGACATCAGTTTGGGATTATTTATTATTCATACCTTTTTGAAAGCAAACTTAACAAACAAAACTTGAATATTCTGACTTTGAATACCTGCTTTGCTTAAGCGTTTCATCTAAACATAACATTAACTAAATAATATATCATATTATTGGTACAATAAATATTTTATGAGGATTTACTATCAATTATTGAAATAAAGCAAATTTGTACCTTTGGCCATCAATAAAGCAGCTCACGCTAACTTAATTAAATAACTATCTAAATACATATACCTTTCATGCATAGCATTAAAATCATATTCATTCTAATGATTTGATGATTTATAACTTTATGTTAAATGACTATAATGTGTTTTAAAGCGTTTATTTCCTGTTTTAATTTCAATAACTCTATACTTTTATATCCGCGACATTGTTTATATTATGTGTGTGTGTGTCACATCTTAAGCAACAATAATAGAAAACAATCTTTTCTACACATTATCAAGTTATTGAGGAAATATTAAACAATTATTTCATTTCGGACAATGTCGTAAACCAACCAGCAAAATAAGACACTAATATTATATCAAGAATTTACTTTAATTATTTATCTGGCCACATACTAAATAACACAGAGCTATACTTTCACAATTATGCAAACCAAACATTCCGAGGGAAATTCACATGAGGAGCAAATAAACTCTTTGCTTAACACTTTGACAAGAATTCATCTAATTCTGAAATACACTATTGGTGTGGGACTTTTCCTCATCACCAGGACTATAAGAAAAACATCACTCAACTTCCTAAATATCATTTCATATTTCAACAATAACTCATCTAATTCTGAAATATACTATTAGTGTGGGACTTTTTCTCATCACCAGGACCATAAGAAAACCTCACTCAACTTCAAAACTATCACTTCATAATATGCATACAATATAAAATAGGCTCTACTCATGGAAAATTATTAAAATATACTACATAGGCAAAATCTCATCCCTACAAACATAGAACGCATCCAGAGTAATTTCCATTCCCAAAGCTCTTCTGCATATCTAACATTATATTTTAAGGTATCATTTAATTACCATATTATTTGCATAGTATATAACTTAGAATTTTTCTTATAACCTACTAATCCTTTCAATTCTTTAGAATACGATAATATCCGAAATTTATACGGGGAAATATCTATAAAATGAACTTTTACTAAGTAAATATAATTGTGCAAAATGGACACACATACACATAAATAAGAATATAAGAAAAATTCTAAGTTATATACTATGCAAATAATATGGTAATTAAAGGATACCTTAAAATATAACTTTTAATTCAGAATAAACTTTAAATTGTTTAAAGTTTAAATAGTCATAAATATTATGAACGAGATTTCTTTGCTACTTCTGGCAGAATATTTCTATCAGACACTCACTACTTTGAAGCCAAAATTCTCACTTTGATAAAGAAAAATATACAAGATAAAATATACACCTCTCTTTAACCATATGATAAAAAAATATTTTTTACCTTCGTAAGAAAAAACAAAGCATATTTGAATAAAATCAATTTTACCCCCATATTCATAATTTGTGAAGACACATTCCAAGACGATCTAGAAGTTTATAATAGCACAAAATTATAAACAAAACATAATAATAAATATGCCTATCTGTCTATCATGTACATTGATGATGACAAGTAATAAAAAAAATAAAGAAACAAACGTCATTTGTTTCTTTGACTTAAAATAAAAAGTTCACTTGCAAAGTCCTTCTCCATGTTGATTAAGCAATATGGAGATAAGATTCCAAACTGAGTTTATGTTTATTAAGAATAAGAAACATAAAATAAATTTCTGCAGGATAAAAAAAATAATAATCATAATTTAAATTTGATCTAGTATCTCCAATGTTCTTAGCCTAACTAATTGAGTTTACTACATCATACATAAGAAACGAACTTTTATACTGACTGTAATACGAAAGGCATTTCAGCTACAGTTGTACAATAATTATCTAATTCACTCCGTAGTAGTTTTTTTAAAAATTAAATAAGCAATTGTTCTTAATAAATTTCTTAAATAGCATTTGTTTTTCCGACATTTTATAAGCTAGCATACATATAGTTATTTTTAAACATTGCAAATTAATATGTCATAAAACGTTGGTAATTCCACAATTAATAATAATTTATTTTATAATGCATCCATATTGAAGAGAACAGAAATATACCGCATTCCCATCCTTCCATCCAATTTAAGTACATATTTAGTAAGTAGTATCTTTTAATTATTCAGGGTAATTCATATTTTACTTTTTTCATAAAGCATATATTATTTTAAAAATACAAAAAAAAAATAAAGTAATTTTTCCGTAATGAATTTAAATATAGCATGTTACTTTAAAATACACATATCCTTTAATTTTAGTTTAACTTTTGTGGAAGTAAGATAGAAAATGAAATGAGAAGTTAAAATAAATCCTGCAAAAATGTTCTGCACACATTTCCAAAAGATATTATAAAATTCACATAGATTAGTTAGATGATTATAAAGTTCATTCACTCTAACTTCCTTCTTAATAGTAAATAAATAAGGTAACACAAGCTTAATATTATAGATATACATTTTAAAATAGTAATAAGTAAGAGGTGGTTAACTCAAACATTTAGATTAGTAAAGAAATGAAAACTGATATACCTTCTTATATTCTAGCCCGACATCCTAGTTGAAGACTTTTTCCATACTAGAATTTCCTATGACTTTTCTTGAAGTTTACTAAAGTTAATTTGACTTCTGGAAGAGATATGTACTTGTTATAGCAGAGAAGAATAATATACTGGCTGCAATTATATCAATAATGAGCAATTTTTAATAAAGATTATTTGTTAAATAGATATCTCTTCCTTCCATAAAAAGGTCATCTGCATTCAAAAGGTTAACTCCACCTTTTGCACTGAAAACTAATTTACTATGCAAGAAATCTTTTCTTAAAAAAAATATTTGACCTTCACAATTAAATCAAGAAAAAGTAACAATAAAAAAATAATGATTAATAATTTATTTAATTTGTAAAATAATCCATTGATCCAAATATCCATTAATCATTGGAAAAAATATATTTGTTAAATTATTAAAGATAATTACTGTAATTTTAAATGTTTTTATTGTAAATGTACTATTGTTTGCTGTTATTAAAAGATGAAAATGAAATGAAACATAATACAGATATACACTCATGCACATACACTGTAATATAAATATTAAATTATCTTGACTAAATACAACTAATCTGGCTATAGGTTAAACATGTTTTACTAATCAATATCTGAACATGGATGGGTGTCAATAGATCAGAAAACCATTCAAACAAATATTAGACACTAAATAAAATAACCTTGCATCCTCCTGACAAAATATACTAACTCCTATAATAAATAACCCCTCTTTCTTACACTAAATATTTCATTAACCATAATAATAATAATAAATGCTTATATAAAATGGTCAATCAAAATGCATAATCAATCAACATCTAAAGCTTTAAACAATTTCCAGTTCCTTCTTTTTTTTTATTTCTTTTTTTTATTTTTACAATGATTTGCTTGCTTGTGCCCATTCAGAGGGTCACAATATATATATATATAAACAAGAACATCCAATAATAGCTTTTACTTATAGTAACTGAAATAAATTGACAGTGATATATAAATAATTTTTATTACAATAATTATTCTATAAAGGATATTTTATTATATTTACATATATATACATACATACACATACACACACAAATATTACTTTTATGTGTTCTCGGGTTACAGATACATACCACCATATAATAACACTTTTGTTATTAACATATTAAATTAATCAGTAAATCTTCGACTAAATATAATTAAATATTGTTTAAATATTATATACAAATATCTGCTGTCTTGAAAATACTGCACTAAGATTATAAAGAAAAAACATTTACTGGTGATAGATTTGATGAAGAGAAAAATTAGTCTCTCTCCATTTAAATTTCCAATTAATATCTCAGTAAAAGTTCGATTAAATATTACATACTAATTGATTAAATGTTATATGCAAATATCTGCTGTCCTGAAAATATTTAATTAAGATTAGGGAGAAGAATCATTTGCCATTCACAGATGATAAAAAAAATCGGTCTGTTTTTATTTAAATTTTCTATGTATCTATCTATCTATCTATCTATCTATCTATCTATCTATCTATCTATCTATCTATCTATCTATCTATCTATCTGTCTGTCTGTCTGTCTGTCTGTCTGTCTGTCTGTCTGTCTGTCTACCTACCTACCTACCTACCTGTCTGTCTGTCTATCTATCTATCTATCTATCTATCTATCTATCTATCTATCTATCTATCTATCTATCTATCTATCTATCTATCTATCTATCTATCTATCTATCTATCTATCTATCTATCTATCTATCTATCTATCTATCTATCTATCTATCTATCTATCTATCTATCTATCTACCTACCTACCTAACTACCTGTCTGTCTGTCTGTCTATCTATCTATCTATCTATCTATCTATCTATCTATCTATCTATCTATCTATCTATCTGTCTGTCTGTCTGTCTGTCTGTCTATCTATCTATCTATCTATCTATCTATCTATCTATCTATCTATCTATCTATCTATCTATCTATCTATCTATCTATCTATTTTCCTATCTGTCTGTCTGCCTATCTATTTATCTATCTATCTATCTATTTATCCATCCATCATCTATCTATCTATCCATCCATTCCATCCATCCATCCATCCATCTATCTATCTATCTATCTATCTATCTATCTATCTATCTATCTATCTATCTATCTATCTATCTATCTATCTATCTATCTATCTATCTATCTGTCTGTCTATCTGTCTGTCTGTCTGTCTGTCTGTCTCTCTGTCTGTATATCTCTGATAACCTTCTATTAAATATTATATACAAATAGTTGCTATCCTGAAAATATTTGACGAAAATTATGGAGAATAAACATTTATGAAAGATAGAATGTGATGTAAGGAGTAAAAACAATCTGCCTAAGTTTAAATTCTCATTTAAATCAATATATATATATATAATTGTAAATTTAATTGTAAAATTCTTCTTAGTTATTAAATTTTTTTAATGACATTTAATTATCTTATATATTAAAATTTTCAATATTTTTTTAATCATATTTTAAATGAGAAAAATAAATTAGATTAATTATTAACTTTGTAGATTTTAGAAGGTCAATATTGATCAAATATTTAAAAAAAAAGAAAGAATAAAAACTATCAATTCATGACTTTAGTAAATTAAAATATATTCTTTATATATACACCAATGTATTGTATATATACATATAAATAATAGAAATTCTATTCCTGTTTGTAATTTGCTTTATCGATATATGATATAAAGTGGCTGGCCTTAAATAAAGTCAGAAAGACGGTGCTTAAGCTTTACGTCAAAACCGATTTAGGTAAGTTAAACATTCACCTCGTCCTAAATTTTTTTATACTACAATAAACTCATCTGCGTTTTAATCTTAATTATCCATTATCTTTCCAGTTTTGATTTATTTCTTTTACTTCTTCTAGCCCATTTTAATAAAAACTATTTGTTTCTCCTTCTACCCTATTATCATATTCCCTTTTATTACGAAGACTTAAAAAAAAAAAAAAGAAGACGATCATAAATCTCTTTGGGTTTCATTCCCTTTTTCGTTAAATGTTTCTTACTCTCCATACGATTTTTACTCTCTTTCAGCATCATATCCTCTGAAACTTAGTGTTCAAAATTCCCCTGCATTCCCATAATGTATATTTACAATCCGATTTCTTCATTTCATTTTTGCCTTCTTTTCCTAGTATATTATTTTACATTTTATATAATTTTTATCTTTATGTAATTCTAAATTATTTTTTGTTCATATTCGTTTTCCACATTAATTCATTTTCTTTAACCAATTTATTTACCTTTTTTTCACTTTCCACATAATTATATATCTGTAGTATTTTTGTCTATGCATTTTCCCCATTTCTTATCTAAAACATGATAATAAACTATCTAAGTATTAATTTTATATATTGTAAAAATATTTATTGTGCAACAAATTTGATGTTTTCTTCTTATAATCCAATTAATGTGATGTGATGCACTGTGGATTTTTTTTCAGAGTCAGGAATGAGATTAGATGCACTGTGACTTCTCCTTTATTGGAGGCAGGAATCTCTCTGCTACATGTCCATAGTAACCTGTTAGCCACTTTATTTTGCCTTTCCATTCCCAGCACTAAGGTTTTCCCATATCCTTCATTATCTCATTCCATCCCATTTTCACAACATAATCTTTGTCAATACCATGGTTTTTATATCTAAACACCCCTTATCTTTTTCCAAACCCAACATAAAAACTAAGAACCCATCTTTTATATAATTCATTTGTTTATATTTATTTTCCCACAACTTCATTATTTGTGCCTTTTCTATTTGCAAGCATTTACATTCAATTAACCAATGCCTAATATTTTCTACACCTTCCTTACACAACTTGCAGACTAAATCACCCACATTTTTCCATTTATGTGTATATTCCCTTGCTGCTAAAAGATCCTGTTGGAGCCTTAAACAGTAAACTTTTCTTGCTATTATCATAAATAAACTGGCACCCAACATTATTATACACACACACATACACACACATATATATATATATATATATATATATATATATATATATATATATATATATACACTCTTTTTACTGTCCATACAAATTCTCCATCTCTCCAACTACCTATTCTTTATTAATGCATCTATTCTATCCCATTCTTTACCACTATAACACTCAACAATTTTCCTAACATAATCATCATACCTTTTGTATAAGTATACTGACATAAATTATTTATCCAAATCTTCTGCATATCATATTACCTTTCTCACCCATCTTGTTGCCTGACCTTTACCCATAATCCAATTAAATACTATTTTTGCTATTTTCTTATTATTTATAAACTGCAATCTAATGAACATTTTCATTTTGCTTTTTGCACCTCTCTTATAAAAACTTGACCATCCCATTTCTCCTTGAATTTCCCCATTTGCTGTTCACACATCTGCATCTAATGCATGTCTTTCTACTTGTCTTTGTACTTTTTCTAAGTAATCTAATACCTCTTTATTTACACATAATGCATCATTACCATAAGTTAACTCTGCTACTGCCACTCCCTTCCATAGAATTCTAGCTATATCATATAAGTGAAAACATTGAAGTAACCTCTTGAGATTTATGTAAAATATATTACATGATTTATGTATATATAATTTAATATCTTTCTTTATTTAGAACACTTAAATATTCTGATTTATATATAATGAAGTGATCATTTAAATGTAATACCCATTATTGCTCTAAACTAGCTCAGAAAGCAATGACCATAGAAATTGAGATTGTGAACAATAGAAAGTACAAATTTATAAACTTACTCTATTACAGAATGGAAAAAGTTTTACATGGATAATTTTTATATATTTTTAAACCCTATGCTTTAATAAAATCAAATCACACACACTGCCATTTCCTGAAACATATAGCTGGAGGAATAAAGACATTAATATTACTTTAGTTTTATTTTTAACAAATATTTAATAAACTAACTAATAAACTAATTAAGAAAATTACAAAAAATTTATGATAATATATTTCCAACTCTCATGCAGTTTATGACAAATATAATTTCTTATACCAAAGACAATTAACCAGTTGATTTTTTTATAATTAAATCAACCAACTTTTTATTTTAAGTTATTTCCTTTTCAATAACTAAAGTTGTAAAACAACTTTTTACAATCAGAGACAAAGAAATTTTAAATTAGCTTGAAACTCTTTTTATAATTTTGGAGAAAAGATAATATAAAGAAAAAATATTTCAATGAAACCAAAAAAAATACTTAATAAAATTATTAATTATTGTCAATTATTTCTTAACTTTAAATTTATCTGTAAATGCAGATATAATGTCCACATTAAATACCTTTTTACCATGAATTTATTTTCTTTTAATTTTTTTTGTTGATTGCAATTTTCAGTTTTTTTCTTGTTGGCTTCCATTGTAAGCTTCTCCCTCACTAAATCAATCAAATTTCCCCATTTTTGCAATATAATATTTTCAACCTTTTACATAGAATAAATTTATCCATTTTTTAAAGTCTAATAATTTTTTACATCAGGCTAATACATAGAGACAGTCATGCTCTTGAATGGAAATAGAGCTTGTTGCTAGGAGTATTCTTTTTATATTTGTTCAGTGAGGAGGTTGCATAGTTAGATTGATTATTTTCAGCTTTTAGTTTAAACTTAGCACATAGTGTTATTCAAACTCATTTTATAAAATATTTTTTATTGTAGTGTGTTTTTATGGCTAAACTTCTGCTTCTGTCTTCTTCAACAGCTGAATCAAGAATGATGTTCTCCATAGGACACTAAAGTATATTGATTTATTCTACTCCCAATATTATCATTTTGGAATAATCTTGTATTGTCTTCAATATGACAAAATTTAATCCTGCCTAATGTTTAAACAAATGAATCAACTAAGAGAAGAGGTTAATAAAAAGAATAGAATAATAGAAAAAGAATAAAATAATAAAAAAAATGAACTTAGAAAATAATAAAGGAAGAACAAAAGAAACTCAAATGCTACTTAAAGAAATGGAAAACTAAAAAAAAAGAAAATCAAAGAGAAGAGGAAAATAGAGAGAAAAGACAAGGTGTTTAATGAATGAAAGTGCATTCTGAAGAAAAATTGCAAAACATCATAGAGTCAATAAAAATAAACTAAAGTGTTCATAAAGATAATCAAGATATACCCCACATAATGGAGGTGCAAAAGAAAAAAATAAAAATAAAACAAGACATTATATAGCATTTGCAAAATGTAATGGGACAGGAAGCTGAAATAATAAATCAGATTATACTTGAACCATAAATTAGACCAAAAGATAAATGCAACAACACAATTGGAAGAAAAGATAAAAATAAACAAAAATAAGTGAAAATAATAAATCAAAAGGATGAAGCACGAAAAGAAAGAATTGAGAAAATATTTCAAAAGGCATGACAAGTATTAAGAGATGTACGAATCATTGGGGTATACTAAGTAAGTGCTAAACAATTCTGTACTCACTTGCAAGTATTGACTGTTGATTCTATGTTGAATGGTCTAATAATTTAGAAATTATTAGATATAACCTATCATATAAAGTAAATCAGATAATTATATATGATGACAATGGTATTGAAAAGATAATAGAAGTTTTGAAGTAACAAGCTCACAAAAGAGTGGAAAGAAGAGGAGATTTTGATGCTTTCAACTTTCAAAATAAAGGGGTTTACAAAAATGAGAAATAAATTTAATATAATGAATAAAGATTTTGAAAGAAATCTTAAACCTAATTCATGAAAGATCAATATAAGAATAAAGATTAATTGTAGTTGAGAGAGTAGGGACAACCTTATCAGATCATTACCAAACTATTACAGGATGACTCAAGTGATGATTGCCAATTATCCATGGATTAGAATATTTACCTGAATATCCCTATAATCATGTGCATCTCTGATAATAAAGGTGGAAATTAAGATATAAAATTAAGAAAATAAAAAATAAAATGTCCATCTCCATTTTATTGTTTCATTATTTTAAGGGAGGAGTAATGAAATATAGTATAGAGTGACCAACTCTTGCCAAGATTCTTAAATTAAAAATATATCTAATTAATGTGGGAAATGCTAAATTTAATGTAGCATTGTGTTTTTAATAATGATAAGAATTAATTGAATTAAATGGTTTTCATTACCAAATGATAATATGAAAATTCTAGTCTTTTTTTTAAATAATAAGAATAAAGTGAATTTTCAATTTGTTATAAATGATTGTAAAAAGCCAGAAAAGTATAAAACAATGTAAACATTTTTTTCTCATTTCAGTAATTACTTACTAGTTTCAATACTAAAAATGTAATAAGATAAATAATGTTTTTCTTTTCAGTAATTTTTTTGATTAATGCTAGCTTTTAAGAGGTAAATGAATAAAGTTGTTAAAAAGATAAAAAAGGTTTTAGTTAAATTTTGTTTTAATCAATTAGAGTTATTTTTTCTCTCTCTCTAAAAGAGAAAGCAATGTTTTCCAAATCAAAGTCATATAGAAGATTATCTTATTTTTCACATAAGTGAAAAACAACTACAGAGATTTTTTTACCTTTTGATTGAAATTTAATTTTTTTGTCTTTGACATGTTGTTTTGCAATTTTAATTTTGAAGGAGAGAAATAAACTTGCAAAAATAAACCCAATTATTCAGGGTTAAATTTTGTCATACTGGAGACAAGATGTGATTGGATGGATACAGGACAGCTCCACAAAAAATAATATTAAGAATAGGGTAAAGAGTAAATCAGTAGACCTCATGTCTTAGAAGATGTTTCATGCTCAAGCTATTGATGAGAGCAGTAACAGCAGTTATTTGTCTTGACTCTGCTATTGAAAAAAACATTAGGACCAATTATTCACTCAACTGTGGAAAAATGCAGTAGAAAATTAGCTGTAAAATGTTTCTAAAATGAAGCTAAAGACAACCATCTTGAATTTTAACTAGAAGCTGAAAACCATCAATCTCACAATGTGCTTACTAAATAAATGTCAAAGAGAAAATAATATTCCTAATTATAAAAACCTTCCAAGAGCATGATTGTCATTATCTCTATGGTTTAGTCTGATCTGGAAAATTATTAGATTAAAAGAAAATGGTTAAATTTATTATGTGTAGAAGCTTGACAATATTCTATTGCAAAAAATGTAGAAAATTTGAATGAATACATTAATCTAGAATGATGTGTTAATTGGAAACCTATATAAGCTTACAAAAATGATCATTTAAGTCAATAATGGAAATCAACAGAAAATAAACTATCAAAAAAAGACTAAAAAAACCATGATTAAAAGATGTTTTAATGTGCACATTATATTTTATAGATTTTTTTTTATAAAAATAATTGGTAATAATGAATAATTTTATTAAATTAACATTTTCTTTGAAACATGTTTTTAACTAATTAAATTTTTTTAATCCCTGATTATGAAAAATTCTTTTCCAGCTTAATTATTGGAAATAAAATAACTTAATTAAAATAAAAGTTAATCATTTTAATGAATAAAAATCAATTGATTAATCATATTTTTATAAGAATTTATATTTCTTTGATAAAATGTATTAAATTTGGAATTATCATATTATTATAGTTTTTAAAAATATTTAAAATTAATTTATGTCAATTTATTAAATAATTGTTAAAAATATTCGTATTAATGTTTTTATTTTTTTAAGTATCTGTTTTATGAATTGGCAGTAGTGTGTCTTGATTTCATTATAGCATAGTGTTTTAGAAAATTGTAAATTATCCCATTAATCCTATTTCAGTTATATTAGAGTAAGCTTATAAATTTATACTTTAATTTTGTTTACAGTAATAGTTTCTACAGTCTTGTGACATTGAGCCAGTCTACAGCAATAATGGTTAGTATTTATATGTCAAAATTTATATTTGTATTTGGATATTCAGATAGATACCTGGTTGGTGCAAAGGTATCACCTTAAAATAAACTCACAGGATTTTTTTTTTTTTTGTGTGAGGAAATTTTGTTTATAATTGGCCTTTACATCAATTGTCCCACATGAACAGAGGTTTGATGATGAATAGTATATATAAACATTTTAGCATTATTTTTTATTATGAGATATATTTTAGCACTGGAAAAGATGCATTAAAATAATTGTTTGTATTTCATGTCCTAGGTTTAATAATGGCTGTTTACAATAAACTTCTTTTAAATCCAATCATAAAGGATGATTGTTGATGAGTTAATTATTCTTACATAATATTGGAAATGAAACTTATACTTGTTATTTTGATTGTTATTAGTATAATTACTTTTATTTTATTCTGACTCTCATGTTCCATTTTATACAAGCTCATTATTTTCTCAATTTATAGGCATTTCTTATATAATAATTTTATATTTTTATTTTAGTTTATGGAAATAATGATGTATTCCTATCACCCCATGATACCCATGAACTCCTTAAGATTGTTTCCCAAATAAATTTAGTATGAGGACATAATATTTAAACTTTAGATATGTAATATTGTAATAATGATAAAAATTGATTTGATTAAATGTTTTTTCAAAATGATAATATAAAAATTCTAGCCATTTTCTTTAAATAATAGTAAAGTTAATATTTTAAATTGTTATAAATGGTTGTAAAAGAGAGAAAACAATATAAATTAATTTTTGTCTTATGATTGGAATTTATTTTTTTTGCCTCTGACATGTTTTGCAATTTTAATTTTAAAGAAAAGAAATAATCTTTTGTAAAAAATAAACCCAATTAATTGGAGTTAAATTTTGCCAAGTTGGAGACAAGATGTGATAGATACAGAATTGTTGCAAAAAGATAATATTGGAGATAGAATAAATCATTATAGATCAGTGTTATGTGAAGGACAGTCATTCTTGATTCAGCTATTGAACAAGACAGAAGCAGAAGTTCAGCTGAGAAAAGTACACACAAATAAAAAGATTATAAAATTGGTTTGAAGGACACCGTGTGCTAAATTTAAGCTAGGAGCTAAACAACACCAACCTAATCATGTAACTTCTTAGTAGAAAAATGTAAAGGTGAAAAATATCTTTAACTGCAACAAAGCTTGTTTGCATTTAAAAGCATGACTATGTTTTAGCCTGATCTGGAAAATTATTAGATTTTTAAAAAATGTATAAATTCATTCTGTGTAAAAGTTTAAAAATATTATATTACAAAAATGGAATAATTTGACATGTACATTACCATGGAAATATGTGGTAATGGAGAAGCTTACAGTGGAAACCAACAAGAAATAAAACTAAAAATTCCAACTGGCAGAGGACTCAAAAGAAAATAAATCATGTCAAAATATCTCTTAAGGTGCAGATTATATTTGCATTTGTAGATAAATTTTAAAATATGTAATAATTGATAATTATTAATTTTATTGTCTTTTTGTTTCATTGAAACATGTTTTTTTATATTATTTTTCCTGCAAAATTATAAAGAGTTTTCACTAGTTTAATTTTTTTATCTTTGTTATGTAAATTTTTTTATACAAATAATAATTAGTTACAATGAATAATTTTATTAATTTAACATTTTTTTAAAATATATATTTTTATTCATTTGATGTTTTGTTCAAAATAATAAAAATAATTTTTAGCTAATTTAAAATTTTATCTCTGATTGTAAAAAAAAATTGTTTTTCAACTTTAGTTATTGAAAAGGAAATAACTTAATAAAAGCAAAGATTGATTAATTTAATTAGAAAAAAATTAACTGATTAATTATATTTGCTGTAAGATATTATGTATTTTAAATAAAATATATGTGTTGGAAATATCTATTATCTTATTAATATTTGCAAATTTTTTTAATAAATTTATTAGTTAGCTTAGTAAATAATTGTTTAAAAATAATTGTTTCATGTCTTTATTTCTCCAGCTGTCTGTTCTATGAATGGGTGCTATGTGTGACTAAATTTCATTATAGCATAGTGTTTTAGGGATTTGTAAATTATTCCAGTAAACTATTCAAATTTAAGTAGAGTATTTTTATAAATTTATACTTTCTCTTGTTCACAATCACAATTCCTAAGATATTGTGATCTTGAGCTAACTCTAGACAGCAATAATGGCTAAGTTATTTTTATTAAGGGTTCATATGAACATCTACATAATTCTCTGGATGACACAAAAGTATCCAAAATCCATTTTCTGTATTTTATTGTTTTTAAAAAAATGAATTTAGTTGACCTATATTCTCACAGTCCCATATAATCAGAGCATTGATGATGATCGATGTGTATTAATATTCCAGCACTATTTTTTATTTCTTTTGACAAATAATTTGGGAGTTAAAAATGGTCATTCAATTATAATTGTTTGCATATCATGCCCTACATTTGGCAGTGGCTAGATAATTAGCATATTTATAATGTATCACTTTTAAATTTAGCATAAGTGATGACTCTTGATTATTCTTACTTAACACTGGGTAATATGTAGTTTATAAGTTATCATTAGTAAAATTATTTATATTGTTATTCATGCTGATTGTCATGCTTCTTCCTGATTTTATATTTTATTATATTTCTTTTATATTTTATATTTATTTCTCTTATATTTGTTCATTAACCATTTTTTCTGTGAAGTTGGTAATGATTTCTATCAATCCCATATTTATACTTTCTTTTAATACCATTGCAAATGGCAACCAAACTGTGGGTCTGATGATGATCATGTTCTTCTGGTTAATATACAAAATGTTCACATATCTTGAGGCTGACATAAAATTACATCTGAAAAAAGAAATCTCTGTATTTTGATGCAGGATTTGTTAAAAACATGGATTAATCTGAAATATGTGACAAGAAGCCAAATGATGACTAAATTATAATATGATTATAAATTATAAAAATAGTGACATTAATGTATATTTAGTAGGGTTCATATTTAAAGTAAAACAAAAAATCAAAGCATGATTTATGGAGATTAAGCTTTTGAGTGTTGGATGATATTTAGCCATACTTTCAGTACTGGGGATGGATAGAGAGATTTTATCATTGGCTTAAGGATGCATTGTTTTGATGCATCTTCATGCAGTGCTCTATCTCAACACTATACCAATCCATTTTTGAGTTTTATGTTTCCACTACTTTATCATGGTTAGTTAATGTAGTTCTATCATGAACCCCAGCCTCTAAGTATCTGTGATAAGAAGTAGAGCAAAGTTAAATTTTTTTATATTTACCAGCCCCTAACTCTCGAAGGAGCAGAGTGTTGCAAAGATTTTTGCATTATTATTTCTATATTGGATTATAGTTATATTATAGTATCTATATTAAGAGAGACTTTCAGATGTTCATCCAGCATTGTTTATCTATAATCCACAGGTTGGTTATGTAACTCTCCAAGGATTTTAGATAGTGTCAGACACTGATCAGATCTTTGGAACAGGTTTTGAGAAAATGGTTTGTTTTATGAAATTTATTTTATTTATGCACATGTATCTAAAATTAAAAAAATTAAATAAAAGTTAATAAGAAAATCAGACAAGTATGTGTAAACTATATAAAATTGAAGAGTAAAGCAAGGGGAAATAAATTATACAAGTAAAGTCAGATAGTGAAATAGTCAGGATCAAAGAAAGACAAATTACAGGTAATAATATTATTAGTATAAGATAATAGTGAAAAGATGCATGGAAGGAAAGGTTATGTAAAAAGGCAAGGTTTTTAAAAAAAGTAAACTTTAGTTACAAAATCAAGACAAATTAAGATTTCTTTGTTTGTTTTTCTTTCTAGTTTAATTAACTGTAAACACTGTTTACTGCCTTTCCCCTAAAAGTGTGTTTTTTAATATATCACCATCTCATGCACATTATTGAGAACTTACTGAACTTATATCATATATTTTGAAACATTATTAGACTAGATATCCTGCCAAGAAACTTTTGAATATGGCATTATTATTGATCCATGACATGCACAACATTGAAAAAAAATCTATTTGATTGAAGTAAGTCAAAAATCAGTTAAAATATTGACTTCAGACAGGCTTTCTAAATTAAATAAAAGCATTTTAGAAATGCAGAATGTTTAATTAAGTGAAAACAATAAATGGATAATCAAATGTAGGTGTGAAGCCAATTAAATTTATCAAAACAAAAACAATAATAATCATTGAAATTAGAACTTCATACAAAAAATGGAATTAACAAAAATTAAATTACTAACATTGGTTCTAGTCAACTAGCCACTGCATGCCACTTGATGGCTCTGTTGCTAGTCAAAAACCAATATATATAATGTTACTGGCTGATTTACAATTTTGTTATTATTTATTCAAAAACAAATAAATATAATACTTTTACCTGTTTTTTTATTATAGGAATTTACATTTATTTTTTTTTAAAACATTTTTTTTAAAAAAGTGCATTTACTTTTTTTTTGGAAAACATTAGTTTTTAAATTACATTTTTTAACCACATTATACATGTCAGCATGTAGTTCTGGAATGTGCAGGAAGGGGGACCAATGGTTTTTCCAATCTGAAGGATTAGCTTAAAGATAAACTACTCTTATCAAACATTTTTAATTACATTATACATGACAGCACATAGCATTGGAATGTGAAGGGGGAACTGATGGTTTTGATGATCTGAAAAATCAGCCAAAACATGCGCTACTCTGATCAAACAAATATATATATTAGAAACACTCTGCGACAACATTTTGAAAAGTATTTAAAAAAATTTATGAAACAACATTATTTAATAAAATGTGAGAATTCCATTTTAAAATTACCTTCTGATAAAACCATGCTTATGCTTTTAAAAACAATGACAAGCCACAGTTATTTTAGTATTCTCTTAGCTGTTCTTGTGCAAAATTCATTTTTGCATGAATTCTGTAAAATGGTGCTAGGACATACACTTTTGCAATTCATTTCACCTTAAAAAGATGTGTATGGAAGTGTGGCATTGGGCTTACAATTATTACTATTTAAAACTATGTCAAGTCATGTAAAAAATCATTACATTGAATGTACATGAAAAAAGTTATGGCCATTTGAATACTATACATCATCACATCATAAATTAGCAATCTGTGAAGTGTGTGCTATTTGCATAGTACTGTGAAGCACAAAAGCAGGCTGTAGTATTTGTGTGCAATGCCATCTAGGCCTGCTTGATGTTTAATATAAACTGTTCTGTAGGCCATGCAAATAGCATATTTCTGTGCTATTGCATAGAATCAGACATATCATGGCAGCTAATCAGTGAGTAGCCTCACATTTATTGTGAATTTGTAGTAAAAATTTTGTTAAATTTATTTTATCATTTGTACATGATCTACATATTGTTTCTTTTATTTAATCTTTCTGTTCAGTGACAGATTTAATTGTTTTTCCCTAGGAAGAGTTTTGTAAGCCTTCAACATTTGATATTAGTATTAAACCATTATTCTATATTACAATATAATAAATTGGAACTTGATATAAATGAAGTAGATTCTAAAAAATTGTGTGTAATCTTTGCAAGTACTGACAAATAAGATTGTAATAAAAACAAAGAACAGTTTCATTGCTCAATAATTAAGAATAGGAGATTGATTTTATAAAATCAATGACATTCTTTTTTTATTGACATTTGTGCTTAAAATGTGAATGAATAAATATCACTATTTGATAAATCTAACACTTTTATAATTTGTACAATATTGCAATATATTTTAACAGATGCTCAGTGATTATATGCTAGTGATCAGTATGAAAGGATGTGATTGTAGGAGCTCTGTAATTTGCTTTGATAATGCTATACTACCACTTATTTATTTTTAAAAATAAAATGTATATGTATAAAATAAATGTGTAATCATGTTTACTTTTGATTTTTAATATTTATTACACAATTATCATGCAAAAATAATCATGAATATTAATAAACTTTAAAAAAACATGTTTTAGTTATTCTAAAATTTTTATCACAGCATTCTTGAAAATCATGCAAAATCCTATGACAATGAAGAACACATCAAAGTGTGGCTAAATTCTTTGAAGTCACCACATTTTTGATTGTCCTGACATCTTGACATTGTTTTTGGAATTAAAATAGAATAAAATATACATGAATTTTCTGATTTAGAAAAATGGGTAACATATTTCAATACATGGCTGTATAAGCAAGCTTACTCCCACTCCTTTTGTTGATTTTTTCCCATGACATCCTCATGTTGATGAATATCTGGTTAATACATATTTTTAAATTGCAAAATACATTATTTTCTTCATTTTATTTAATATATTAAATTCAAGAATAAATGCATAATATTTTATTTTTTGTTGATTATTTTTTCTTTTGTTCAATAAAAAGTCATATATAATTTAGTATTTACTTTTCAGGGAGCAAACCAAAATTAAATTGCAGTCAATGGTATCATCTGCAAAATAGATAGGCCAATAATTAATCAAATAAAACTTTGCTGCTGATTAATTCAGTATTTAATATATAAAATACTGATTTACACTAAATGATATCAACTCAGCCAATATTTGAAATTAACCAATAGAATATCAGCAGTCTGTTGTCAAGGCAACACTCAGATAGCAAATAGAAGTCTATTTATTATTAGGGTCTAAGAATCTTAAATTGCACCTAACATCTATTGATGTAAACAGATTGAGATTAAAACTGCCCATTGATATATACAATGTATATATCACATCCATTTAGTATAACTAATGATTATAAATTGTCCAATAAATACAACTTCCTAAAACTTTTCAAATGAATACTTATATTTTTGATAATGAAAAGCTATATTTAGAAATGAGAGCAATTACTTGAACATTAAAGGGTTGCTGTAATTCTGAATCCAGATTTACCTGAAGGCTTGCTAAACAGTAATAAAGATCGGAGTGGCTTTTATAAAATTCCTTATACATTATTTCTCATTTAAGGGGGCAAGTATCTTCCAGTACTTATTCTTGATTAGATTAGATGATGAATTCCAATTTCATCATTACTTTCCAGAAATGGAAGCCAAGGAAAGATTTCTCTGACAATTTAAATGATGGCTTATATAAGCATAATAGCTATTCTTTTCTCTGGAAGAGCCAATCAAGTTTGATAATTAATTAGCAATGTTTTTTAAAGTTCAACAACTACCTTCTTTTATTATTAAACATACCTAAACAGCACAGTAAGCATTCTTATGATAGCAATGCATGCAGCTAGGCAAGTCCACATAAAGACTGGGCATTCCTAAGACTACTGCTGACTCGAGGCAAGCTGTCTGGTACAGCCATTCTCCCTATCCATAAGGCAAGTCCATTCTCCCTATCCATGAGGCAAGCTATCAGGTATATCTGGAAGCAATAGATTGTGAAGATTTGGATCTAAGAGTTTACATTAGAAATAGTATTCTGTATTGTATATATTTGTAAATACTGTACACTATAAAAATATTATTTTAATTATAATTTGGTACTAGTGTTATTTTCTATAGGTTGGGTCTATACTCCAGACCAAACACAACAATATCTTTCCTCTGAAGATAGCTGATTAGTATAATTTCAAGCCTAAAACATGTTACAGTATTGCCACTGTTTTATGTTAAATTGTTTACTATTAAAAATTTTACTTCAAACATGTATACACATACTTGCATATATGAAATAATTATAATTAAAAAGAGTAATATTTGATTTTGAATATATTGAAATATCTCCGATTTCTTCTAAAAATAAAGATACTTAAACTTATTAATTTTTGTGATCAATGCCAATAAAAGAAGATAAATATATGATATGTTTGTCTATTTCCATCATCCATAATTAAATGTTGGATGTCTAGAAAATTTTAAACTTTATTTAAACTTTTCAAATACAAACAACTGTAAGTAATGATACACAAATAGTCAACACAGGATAGGAGTTTACACATCATTTCATGTGATATTATGGTCAACTCTTCTTGAAGTGTTGCTGGTCTGACCAGGTATGATATTAACATGGGAGTCAAACTTACACCTTTAGATACTTGAATTAAACATGTTTTCTTGAAAATGCAAAGGTAGGGACCTCTACAGGTCTTAACCACAAAATTACACATTGGAAGAAAAGAGGGGAACCTTCTTTACTTCAACCTACTTTCTATATAAATAGGTGAAGCTGAAGCAGTTAAAACTGAGAGTGTGAAGCTATTCAATACTTCACTGATTAAGTCCATAATTTCTATTACCCATTAGTATGATTCCTATTCTAATATAGTTACTGGTCAGACCAGAAACACCTGAACAAGAATGGTGAAGAATAATACTAGAAACTTTGTGGAATCACAATCCTGTGTTATCTGTTAAACTCACTATACATATTGCCACTTTGTGCAAGCCAGAGTAATCAATGGATGCCAGAAGGCTTGGGTATAAAATCCCCATCCATTTGCCTACTTATCCAATATCTTCAGACCAGTTTCTGGCTTGTGGCCTTCATCAGTGAGGAGCCTTGTGCATAAAATCCCCATCCAGTGCCTACCCATCCAATATACTCAGACCAGTTTCTGGCTTGTGGCCTTCATCAGTTAGGGGCAGTGCTCTCAGATCCAAGGCTCCTCACTGATGAAGGCCACAAGCCAGAAACTGGTCTGAGGATATTGGATGAATAGGCACTGGATGGGGATTTTATGCACAAGCCTTGTGGCATCCATTGATTACTCTGGCTTTCATTGAGTGGAAATATGTATAGAGAGTTTGTCTGTTTTAGTAACAGTTAAGAGCAAGCATAGAAATGATCAGTTGTTTGTATTTGAAAAGTTAAAAATTTTCTAGACATTTAACATTTAATGGTAGATGATGGAAGTGGTCCAACATATTATCACTGCTAATATACCATCATCACTAACTTTCAGGCAAAGGTAAATATATATAATAATTAATATAATTTGTACTTAGTATGTTCCTGTAGAAGATGACTGGTTTCCTTTTAAAGTTAACTGTAATTCCATTTTGAATTAACACAACGATATACTTATACTATTCTGCATAAAACGGTTCAGGTGCTATAGACATGTGGTTCACAAATTGCAACATGAAATATTATAGTATTGTTGTGTTTGGCTTGATTTACAGGTTCGGTTTCAAACCAACAGAAAAATAATGACAATCTATTCAACAATTAATATGTATAATTTATTAGTTATAAAATACATACACATTAGTTAATCAATAATATAAATATAGCTTATACAATTAATGATGAGATAATCATACCAAATGATGGAATTCATTTCCAGCTATATGATTAGCCTTGCTCATGAGTTCAAGTAAGACTCTTCTGGCTGTATTGGACAGCTTGCCTCGAGTTGGCTCTAGTTCAGACTCCTCCAGCTGCACTCAGACAGCTTGCCTCGAGTTGACTGCAGTCATAACAGTTTCCAGTCATAGGGGAACTTGTCTCACTGTAAAAATGTATCAGAAGTGATTAGTGAAGACATCTTTGCTGTAGGTAGAGGTCTCACTGGAGAGAACATTTAGATTGACAGAAGTTAATGCTCTCTTCTTTGACTCCAAAAAGACTGATCATTTATTGTGAGATTCCCTACTTTACTGGGAACACTCAGATTCAGAGCGCAAACCCCAATGAAGGATTCATCCCCATTGGATGGCAAACATGTGCTAGCCAACCAGGCAATGAATCTGGAATGGTCTACTTCTGAAGGTAAGGTCAGATATGACAAGTATGTTTCATACTTTAAAAAATATTGAAATAATGTACTAATATTATGTTTTGTTTAAAATTGGGGAAAACTAATAGTGAAATATTTAAAAAGATTCAAACTGGCATGGCAGCCATGATCTGTAAGAATGTTTTTAAGTTGTTGGTAAGATGTTGTGATGGCAGAAAAAAGCATTGAAAGTCTATGAAAACATTAAATTTATGATATGTATGTGTGTATATTTATATATACATGTAAATGGAAATAAGAATAAATAAAAGTAGTATTTATTAAAATGTAATTATAAGTGCAATATTAAATGTATGTGCATGCGTGTGAAAGCCATACGCATTAATTACAAAGCACTCTAGTTGTAATTAAAAGAAGTAAATCCTATGCCAAAGATTAGTCAAGCATTGTTAGCCGAGAGGTCATTGCGACCGTCTTGCAAGCAAGTAGTTGGTTGCAGACGGTTGTGGGTTCACCCGGCCGATGCTATGACATATAAAAAAAAAGATTAGTTCTTACTGATAAATATTCAGTAATAGCCAAGAGATAAATATAAACTAAGTAAAGAAAACCACTGTAACCATATAGTTTAGAAACTGAGGCTAAAAAATACAAAGGGAATGTAAATAGCTTTATCTGATACAAAAAATCGGATAGCAGATCTCAAGATATGGATCGCCACATGGGCAGCTAATAGCAATCAAAAGGGACGATGTACTTTCCCACGTGTGCAGGTAGAGGAACTGGGGAAAAGGAACAGATATCCATTTTTACTGGTCGTATAGATCTTCAGCATTATTTTGAAAGCCCTTCGGCTTTATAATTGTGTATGTAGAATATTTATATAAAGTCTGTAACTTAGAATGTGTAAGAAAAGCACTATTTGTTTTGAACAGCACTCGGCAACATTTTAGATATTGCAGACCACTAACGTAAATTTTTAGAGGTAGAATTAATACGAGGATTGAGTATGATATATATATATATATTCCAAGAGATTGTAAAAGACCCAGAAGGAGACCACATGTAAGATGGATGGATGAAATAAGAAAATGTGTAGGGGTGATGTGGAGAAGAGAAGCTAAAGATCGGAGAAGATGGATTAAACTTGGAGAGACCTTCATCCTGCAGTGGATTGATAATGGTTGATAATGATGATGATGATATATATTAATAATTTTGATTTTAACACAAAAATAATAATAAATAATAGTAATATATATTAAAAATTAGTGTGACATTTGCTGCTCTTGGTTTGAAATTATTTTTCTAATCTTTGCCTCCCATGATGTAACCGCAATATATAAAGGGACTTCTAGTCAAATTTGATGCGTAGTCAATTGTACAGAATTCGGTATTTCTTATTTTGTTACTTTTTCTAGGCCACTGACTGAGTAGGGGTTAATTAAATGACTTTGAGGTAGATGTTTTGCAAGTCACAGTACTATTTAATATCAAATCAATGCGCATTGTAATGGTCTTGTTCTATTTTACATGTAATAATACAGCTTAAATAAAATTTATTTATTTAAAAATTTTATTACATGAGCTTAGAGAATTTGAATAATATCTGAATTTCTTTGCAGACCATTAAAATTATGTCACAGACCACTCATCATGGAGTACTCCGTGAATCACTGGTTGATGATTGCTGGTTTACAACACTTACATCTGACCCTTTGTTAATAAACTTTATTACATCTAACTACTAACTGTGTCTACTCCATTTTATTCAGAGTATTCCTTATATATTTTGTTTATGCAACCCAGAGGGAAACAGTTTGCCTCTGGACACGACAATATACTACATTTTTACATAATAACTTATGATTCAGACATGTTAGTGTATTAAATTTTTATGGATATGCATTGATTCAAAGATTGGTACACTAGGCATCTTGGAGAGAGAATCACTCATCCTTTCACTAGATCACACTATCTCCACACTCAAAAATATTATAGAAAAGAGAAATCATAGTTGCTTTAGTTAAGGCTATTTATATAGAGAGCCTATATGTGTTTTCCATAATATTTTAAAGACTATGAGGGTAATAAGACCTATATTAAACATACACTGACATAATAAGACCTATATTAAGCATACACTGACATGTCATATATATATATTAGTTGTCAATAATTTTCTAATCCACTGATCTTGGAAAGTATGTCTACATGGGACTTACTAAAAAACTTAAATAAATTAATTAAAGATTTATTTGGAAAAATGACATTTTAAAGCTCAGTTTCCAAAGTATAACATCCATTGATTGCTCTTGTTAGCACAAGATGGCACTACTATATGGAGAGTGTTGTTTTGTTTTCCAAAGTATACTGGATTGCTCTCTTCTGGGAATATTTGAAGCCATTTCGAAGAACCTAACAGTAGATTGACTTAGCCCACATTTTACGTTGTCTCAAGTGTTTTCCTATCCCTCAACTTATCTACTGCAAATTGGATTTTTCAATATTGTACTCCTAAAATGATATTCATATTTGAATTCTAAACTTTACAAATAATTCCTAATTATAACCTAGGTTTACTTTTAATAATGAATCATCTCATGGACTGATGCTTTGAATTTTCACAGATTGATCAATTCTTGGAAATGCTACGGACAAAAATAGTGTATCATTTTAGTTCTCCATATTACATGATGTAAATCAAAGTTTACCTTGTAAAACGTATTGTACCAATAAAGTTTAATCCTATTTTTAAAAAATGACCACCTATAACTTTATTTAGCAAAAGAAATGAATGTCTTCAAGCAGAATTTATGTTTTTCATGAGAAAATTATCTTCGACCAAACGGTGACCTAAAATTTTATTTAATGGAAATGAACCAAACGTGAATTTATTTTTATTTTTCCTCATAGGCATATTAACTTATATTTTCTCCTTTACGTTTTTTGCATTTTTTCATATATTCATATATATTACTTTTTTTTTTATAAATCTTCATATACACTTTAATGCAATTATTTAATTTCCTCTTTATTTTTCTCAAAGTTTCGACTGTCATGCAGTCTTCATCAGAATATTTTATAACCTTCTTTCTCCCTTCTATATTTATAACTTACAAATGTAGAAATTTAAACAATTCAAAACAAAACAACACTCTCCATATAGTAGTGATCATGTGATGAAATGTAGAAATGTAATTATAAATGTAGAAAGAAAAAAGAAGGTTATAAAAAGCTCTGATGAAGACGGCAGGACAGCCAAAACTGTTAGAAAAATAAAGGAGAAATTAAAAAATTGCATTAAAGTGCTGTATATGAAAAGATTTATAAAAAGTATTTTATATATATATGTAATTTGGTCCTTATATATACATTTGTTAGTTATCACTGACTTTCATCAGTACAGAGCTAATATGTAAGTATATTTCTATTTTGGTTCTAAAAGTCAGATATTCTTTGTCTAAATTGGACTGCAGTCGCATGCAGAATTTAAAGGCAGTGTAAATAAATTAAAGTTAACAATCGTATTTACTACCAATATTACTTAATATTTACTAAGGCTGTAACCTTTAGGAATAAGCATCTGAAAAATTCGAAGGTAGGGACCTCTTACTATAAGATCTTTCCATTGACTCGTTGTAAATCGTAAGATTTCGTGAGTATTAATGTATAATAAGAATTGTGGACTTAATTAGTGAAGTATTGAATAGCTTCACACTCTTAGATCTAACTACTTCAGCTTCACTTATTCATATATAAAAGTAGGTTGAAGTAAAGAAGGGTTTCCCTCTGGGGTTTCCCTCTTTTCTTCCTAGCGTAAGCTTGTGGCTAAGACCTGTAGAGGTTCCTACCTTCGAATTTTTCAGATGCTTATTCCTAAAGGTTACAGCCTTAGTAAATATTACTTAATATAATAATGTGCGTTTAATAAAATTTATAATTACCAATATAACTGAAAATTATCAATAAAATTAACAACAAATGTTTATAACAGAAACGTTCCCATTCTATTGTTATGCAAAACTGAAATTCAAATTTTGTTTAGTTCGCTAATTTTTTAGCACTCTTTAATAATAAATTCACCTGAATTTTACGTTTTGTAAAAAAATAATTTTTTTTAATTACAGAAGAAAAAATCAGTTTAAAGCAAAAATGACATCTAATTATAATAAAAAATGCCTGATATATAATTTAGTTAGTGCCAGCTAGCGTCAATTCATTACTCAAGAAAAGAACAAATGACTTCGGAGTCGAGTCGCGTGCTTACAATTTTGCAGAATGCAATTTCGGACAGTAGGATTAAATTTGGGACGTAATACATTCTTTTTTAAAAACGTAGTAAAATGCTATTTTTTATTATTACATTTTTATTAACAGATTGTATACGTAAGAGAAAAGATCACACATACAAAAATTTAATAATATTGTAAACATATGAATTGGTATTTTAAATTAAAAAAACCCAATAAGTATGTACAAATTAACTACAGAAAAATAAAGAACGGAACAAGAACTTGGTTTTTGACTTGGGTCTGTGTTAGTAATTTACGCTAGGCAGTTGATTCATCTCTACTTGCGACGTTATTATCTTTAATATTCAAGTGCTTTAAAAATGGATAAAGTTTATTAAATGCATTTCGAAATTCAGTGTTAGTCACGTAGTAAATAATGGGGTTTGAAATACTGGATATGCACCAAAATGATTCTGGGATACCAAATGCGATTCTAGGAAGTCTAAATTTATCAGTAAAGAAAAAAAGCTTAATATACAACAGACATATACATGGCATGTACACTGTGTAGAAAGCGATGACAATAACAAGTAAAGTTTTGGCCAGTTTCATTTCTTTCTTATTTCGAATTAATTGAGAGGTTTTTGAATTTGGGTTTGCATCTTTTCGTGTTCTTTGAGCACTTTCTCGTACAACGACAAAAATTTTTACATAACAGACAGTGATAATTAAAGTAGGTAAAAATATAAATACTATAACTATTAAAAAAAAGAAAAAATCCAACTTAAATAAGCAGAGACCCATTTCTATCCAGAATTGCAGTTGGGTTAACCCGATATATGGGAAAAAGGCAAAAACACTTATAACAACCCAAGAACAAATTACCATAATAAAAGCGTTTCTTTTACTAAATACTGTATCGTAAATTTTAGGTAACACAATTTTAAAAAAACGATTTAAAGTCAGAAATGTCATACAGATAAGAGACATTACTCCTGAAGTTATGCAAATCATTCCGTGTATTTGACAAAACGAAAAAGATATGACGTTCAAAGGTCCACAAAGTAACTCCCCAGTAAAAACTCCATATTGTAGTAATCCTTTAAAGAAATCCGTCACAGCTAAATTGACAACAAAATAGTTAGGAATTGTTCGAAGACTCTTTACTCGATATATTAGAACGATTAAAGCACTATTCACTATCACAGTAAGCAATGATATTAATGCAAAACCCACAAATTCTCCAATTCTGCCGACCCAACCTCCGAAATAAACATGGAATTGTTCGTACATATCTTCATCAGTTGTATTAGAGTGATTAAAAACCATTATTCTATTCTACTATTGAGATTAGTATGACATATATTATGAAGAACGATTAGAATCTTTGAAAATCTTTCGTTGTAGGCTAATGGCAATTTTTCATTTCATATTAAAAAAAAAAAAGCATTTATTGTTTAGATCTTGAGACCACAAACTACCTAAAAAGTACAAATTATACTAAGTAAATAAACAATCTATATGTTATGTACTTAATTAAAGACATTCATTTATTTGTCTGTCGGTTTGTTTGTCTGTCTATGTGTGTGTATGTATGTATGTATGTATGTATGTGCATGTATGTATGAATCTATCTATCTATCTATCTATCTATCTATCTATCTATCTATCTATCTATCTATCTATCTATCTATCTATCTATCTATCTATCTATCTATCTATCTATCTATCTATCTATCTATCTATCTATCTATCTATCTATCTATCTATCTATCTATCTATCTATCTATCTATCTATCTATCTATCTATCTATCTATCTATCTATCTATCTATCTATCTATCTATCTATCTATCTATCTATCTATCTATCTATCTATCTATCTATCTATCTATCTATCTATCTATCTATCTATCTATCTATCTATCTATCTATCTATCTATCTATCTATCTATCCATCTACACACCGTGACAGCTTTTGAAATAGAAACAATTCTTAGATATTTATGGACGCCAATGTGCTTCTGCTGCATTTAACAAGTTAGAAGACTGAGCAGTGGTATATGCACTGTATGCCAAACTATTTTAAATATCACATGACTACAGTTTATGTATTGCTGTTCTAAAAGTATCATTTTTTTCATCACCTCTATGCTTTAACCTTTAATAATTAATTGATACCAGATGATAATGCTTAACAAAGCCCTATTCTCTTTTGTTCTACCAAATATCTCCAAATTAATTTCCAAGTTGACTATCTTTGGATAATGGAAGTGTGTTCCATGTTTTTAGTGCCACCGTTTCTCTCTCTGCTATACTATCAAGCTACCAACATAAACTGAAAAACATAAATATTTTCACTTAGCCAACTTCTTTGTGTAGTCATATAGATCTGAAAGCTGCTAAGATTCTATATATTGTGGTAAATTACTGTATTCAGATATTATAGACAAAGCCTTTTCAACAAGAATACTGTTATAGAAGAGACTTTTAACTGATCAATAAATCACTTGAAATTTTTAATAATAGAAAAAAAAAAAAGAACTGAATTTTTGTTTTTAGAGAAAACGTTTTCTGGCAATGACTGCAAACACGGGACTAAAAGTCAATAAAGGGAGAACCTGTAACGTGCTCAATAGATCTCAATGTTACTTTAGATTTATGAAAGTTTAGATAAATCATAAAATTTTATTTAGATATAATGAAAAATCTTCTTTGGGGGAAATTTTAATATTTATATCCTCATATATGATGGAACATTTGATATTTAAATTTAATTATTTTTTCTAAGTATTTCAGAGAATCTGTAATAATCTTTTTATAGCTGCCATCATTTAGTAAATTTAAAATTGTTATTATCTAAACAAAGTATGGAGAATCTTTTTCTGCCAAGGGCCATTGGGATATTTATAATCTCATTCACAAGTCATACAAAATGATGACTTGACAACCTTGGCACTTATGGGACTTTGAACATCCCATCATCAGATTTTCAATGAAATGGATTGAAGAGTTGTAAGTTGGAGTGGTTTGAATCCTGTTCATTAAGATATGAAGATTGGCTATCTTAATATAAAGCTGAGCACTGATTGTATATATGGGTGGTAATGGTAATCTGGACCAACTGATGAGTGCTGGTTTAGCATGAAATATGTATATTGGTGATTATTTATCTTTTTAACATGTGTGTGATCAGGTGGGTCAGCAATATGAGATGGCATGGAGAGGTGAGGGTCATGTGAAAGTCTGAGTTCAAGTCCCTTATATATTACATTATATATGCAGGTGTGTGTAAGCCTGTATAGTGTAATATATATTTTATAAAAAAATTGAATTAATTTATTTCTAATTACTAATGCTGTGCAATCTTTTCAACCAGAGGGAGCCATGTCAACTTTTTACTTTTCAATGAGGGCTGTACTGTTTTTGTGAATTAAAAATAAAATAACATTATTCTGTTTCGTATTTAATTACCAATTTTTCTGATTAGCCCTGAACCTATCTTCATTACATATATTGTTATGTTTGTTTTTATATTCTGGACAAGTTAATTCTATAGCAGTTAGGATAACAGTCTTCTATAAGCTCCTTTTCAGAAAATGGTTTCAAATTTTCTGTTTTTTTAAAAAAATTATTTGCTCTCCCAGACTTTTCTGATTTGTTTGTGTTTATAAAACATGTCAGCTTATTGATGAAACTCATTTTCAATTTTCTATTTTAATATTTTATTCTTTTCCAATAATTTTGTTGTAGTCAGAATGTTTTGATAAATAGCACCCCTTGATGTTGTATTCTTTACTAATTAAAATACTTTCCAGACACATCATGCCCATTAATTTTCTTTCTATTAAACAAATATGCATTGGTCTATTTCTTTTCAAATGCATGATTTTTGTATCAGTTTTTCTTATCTTACATCTATAGACATGTAATATAAAAAATGCAAAATAATAAAATGAAATAACATTCCAGTTCTATTTTTGCTAGTTATAGATTCATCTGCAAAAATGTCTATAAAATAAACAAAATGGCTCAGCATTGTAGATTAGATTAAATCCACAATCAGGCTGACCACAAGATAATTTGTTAGAATTATGGATCTTTGATGGAGTGAAATAAAATTATTATAAAGATTGGAGAAAAAAAGACTAGTTGAGAAAATAAATATTTTATTTTACTTCAAGTCTTAATTTATTATTTGTGTAATATTAATATCATCTATGTTCTTCATTACTTTTTACAATGCTTTTTAAAAAAAATATAAATAAAAGTTCTGAAGAAGATTGCTGGGGCAATCAAAACCGTCAATAGTGGATTGAAAAAAGGAATAAAGAACATAGATGATATTAATATTATATGGATTTGGCAATGCAATAAGAAAGATAATGCATAAAGAATTCAATATTTGCATGCATCTTTGCACTGCACTATGTGTGTACCTAAGTAGACAATTTATACAGGTACATTATATATATATAAATTATTAATCAATGTCTGTATTCCAATTATAATAAAATATATATAATTATTCAAAACAATACAATAATTAAAATATTGTTACTGTATTAATTATTGTATTGTTTTGAATAATTATATATATATGGGGTCCGGATTGAGAGCTGGCTGGAGGCTTCATACCTCTGATCTAAACGATCAAGTATAACAGTCAAATTATCATTATCTACAGGAATATTAACACTAGTCATTGCTTTTTAAATTACAAAGAGTAATAAATTTTCCTCTTGATAAATTAGTTTTCGGAGGCTTCATATTTTTTAAAATATTACAAACCTCAAATCTAATAAGAAGGTCAATGTGTAAGTCTACATTTTCTAAAAATGATTTTATTTTCAAATGGATTACGTTTAGGAACCAGCACTTAATTGTAAACCTTTCTCCAATAGGAACACTTTATTTGAAGAAAGTTAATGACTGGATAAATTTTTGACAACTTGTAAATCAATCAAGTCAGTATAATAAGATGTTTTTGCTTTTTAGCTCACAATCAAGCTAGTCAATTTTTCTGTTTAAAGTTTTAAATTCTGAATCTGTCGCAGTTCTGAAATATATAATATTGTCAACAATAGACTGAAGAACTAGAAGAATATTACTTAGTATTAGAGGCTTCCTTGATAAAAAATAATCAATACCATGTAATTTTTTTCTGACATCATTTATAAAAGAAATAAGGTTTTTTTGACTCCCTATCTGTAGAATGCTGTTTAATTTATAAGAATGAAAATGAAATTGCGACATGCAGTACTTCCGAATTACATCATGCTTTCTGTAATTGGTTTGTGACAGTACTTCCGAGTTACATCACGCTTTTTGTAATTGCTTAAGAATATGAGATTACACTACAATTTACCTTTGATACATAATCTTTCAAGAAGCTATCTGAGTCAATCAAATAGCCATATTGGTGTCAGAGCTAGAGAACATAAAAATACCATCAATTATATTGTGTTCGAGGCTAGACTTATATCTGGCAACCGTACAGTAAATAAATTAAGAACAACAAGAACAGCACAGTTTTAATAAATAATTTTAAGAATTTATTTACTCGGAATAACAATAACATTAATAGGTGGGATTAGTAAATCAACTGGCAACTTGCTACTTGACAACAATATCAATCGTAATCAATATTAATCTTGATCATGTGACAGTTCATCTCTCAGAATATAAATATTATATATAAAACCATTAAAAATCATATGATCACCATAGCAAATGCTTATAACATGCTGTTAATAAGAGCATCAAACTCTCCATACAGTAGTGCCACCAAGGACAAGCCTTTGTAATCAATGGATGCAGGAAGGTTTGTGCACAAAATCCTTATCTATTGCCTAACTTATCCAACATTCCCAGACTAGTTTCTAGCTGGTGCTTTCATCAGTGAGGAACCTTGGATTTGATAGCATTGCACCTAAACCTTAGGGTCTAATGCACTACTGTATGGACCGTTTGGTATTCTTATATATATATATATATAGCTTTACAACTATTTGATAACAACACATACTATCTACATTTCTCTAAACATCCACATTACATCGATCCTTTTAATAACTGAAACACAGGCTTATTATATACCTGTGTCTATATATGTAATATATAGGGTATATGAGCACAGACTTTCACACGACCCACCACTCTCCACTCTATCTCATAGCACTGATACACTTGAATACCTATATGTCAAAAATATAAATAATCATCAATATAACTATTTCATGCTATACCAACAACAATCTCTATACATATATGCTATAAGTGCTGAGATATATATTAAGATTGATTAGGTCAACATGGGTGTGACAAAAAACTGAGCCTCAGGGTGACCTTTGAGCATTTCCATCATCAGATTTTCAATTGGATGGATGGTTGAAGAGTTGGAGGGTGAAGTGGATTGAAGCCTGTCCATTAAAGTATGAAGATTGGCTATCTTAATAAATATCTGAGCACTTATAGCATATATGTGTAGAGATGGTAATCTGGACCAACTGATGATTTCTGGTTTAGCATGAAATATGTATATTGGTGATTATTTATTTTTCACCATATATGTGTTCAAGTGTATCAGTGTTATGAGATAGTGGAGAGTGGTGGGTGATGTAAAAGTCTGTGCTCATATATCAATTATTTTAATTATTCAAGTAAGCATGTTGCTGCTCACACCCATCTCCAGAGTTAATCAAATTAGATTATGACTGCAATTCTTTTCTACTGTTAAAATTTGTCAATATTTGCAAATCAGTTTTCACTCTGCACTTAGAATTTCACTAATATGCTTTTAAATCTGCTTCTAACTACTCCTTTTCCTACTACTATTTTTTTGACACCAACAGAAGTTCTACAGGCATTTTTTATAAACTTTTCTAATTTGCATAATGTTAAACTTTATTTAAATGTAATTAGCATATTGTTTCTTGTGTCAGACTAAGTTTCTTTTCTGTATATTATTATTTCTAGAATGACTCTACACTACATATACTGACCAGCCTGTACACACACACATACATACACCACTTTATTAATAAAATATTTACAAACAAACCAGTATTAAACAAATCAAATTTTGATTACATCAGCTTTTACACTGCATTTTTATCGAAATTGGTCATAGCCCTGACTTTGATACTTTGGAAAAAATGTGATTTAAGAACTATGAGAGAATCAGTTTAAATAAAAGTGATAAAATATAGGTATTGTAGCTTTATGAAAGCCCATTATTTAATTCCTTTCTTCTTCTAAACACATTTTTAATAAATCAGCTGACTGTAAACAAAAGAAATACAAAATTTTTTGATAGTCCATCTGGTCTTCTGACTTTAACAATCAACTAATATAATATAAAGGTATGTTACTTAATTCATAAACAATCTCATAAAATAAATAAATGCAGATGGCTTTACTGTTTTGGAGGTCATAAGTTTGAGTGCCAAACTTGCTCACCTCAGCATTGATCCTGGGTCTTCCCGATTCCAAATCAAAACCATCTATGCCAAACGATCACACATGGTAGCAATCTCATCATCGAGTGAGATACCACAGTACTTGACAGAAAATGAATGCAATTTCATTAAAACATTGGCATTGTAATTGAGCAAAGGAAATTTTTTGTTTTGATGGATGATGACCTTTGTGGAGATTTAAAAACTTTAAACCAGATTCTTTGGGTGCTCAATGGAATAATTTCTTTATGCAGAAAAACTAATGCACTGTATGACTCAAAAAGTTACTGTTTTCATCTTATAAGTATGAAAATATTCATTATAGTATAGATATATAATCACCAGCTATCACTTACCTAGTTAGCACATGTAAATCATATCACCAAAGCCAATGTTTAAATAAAAAAAAAATTAGCAGTCTGTTGATAACATTCAAATAATAAATGTAGTGTTACCTTGATAGGACATTCTTGATAGTGTATTAGCTATTTAAATATTGAACTGTAGTGTTGTGATTTACCAATATGTATTCAAGATTTCTGGTTTTTATTAAGTGCATCTCTTACCTCAATTCACCATATTACAATCATCTACCCAACAGAAAGTCAGATTATTCTTTCATTATGAATGCATTTTACAAATGATCTTCACTTTTAAGGTTAGAAGTATATATTACTTTTTATAAATCTCATATACACTCTAATGCAATTTTTTATATAATTCCTTTAATTTTCTAACAGTTTTGACTGTCCTGCAGTATTCATCAGAGCTACAACATTTAAACATATAATCATATAACTATTATTCTATATACATCTAAAAATAAATATTTTTATTATCATTCATAATCATATTTTATTTTTAACCCTATACCTTTACTTCCATTTTTCCTAATTATTATTTTCTTATTATTTCTTTACTATTTCTACTTTCTTTTTATTTTTTATCTTTTCTTCCTATCATTCTACATTACTCTCTAATATATTTTTATCCCCTTTTTATTTTACTTTTAATACTTATAAGTCTAACTCCTTTCCTTACTTTTTATTATTTATCTATACTTATTCTTTTATTAATAATTTTCATTCCTATTCCTATCATTATTCTTTAGTCTCTTTTATAATTTAGTTATTTATTTTACTCACCTTTTGCATTACCTTCCTCTTTCTTTTTAAATTTATAACTGATTCTTTTCAAATCTTAGCATCTTTTTCATATACTCCTGTAATTCAACTCCCTCTATTATCAATTTCTTTAACATTTATCCTATTTTTAAACTTTATATTTTACAAAACTTTATATGTATACATTTTCTCTATTATTATTAAGATTCATATAAAATAATGTCTTTACCCCATCTCTATTTAAATTTGGTTCTATCTTCTTAATTAATATAGCTTCTTTTATTTTTCTATCTCTTTTTTATTAGTATATTCAATTATTCTTATGCTATCTCTCTCAAATATATGTTCTGTTTCCATAGCTTAGGTTAGAAGTATTATACATATTTATTGAAGAGATCCCTCCCTTCCAATTGTCTCTGATATATATATATATAATCATTAAAACCAGTCAACATTTAGATAATCCCAATATCAATAACAATCAACAATCTCAAACTATTGTCAAGGCAACCTCTTTTTAATACTAAAGGTGGAAAGGTTGTTACCTTGACAACAGTTTGAGATTTTTAATTGTTATTAATACTGGGATTGTCTAGGTGTTTTGTTTTTAATGTCTATTTATAAATGCATTTAGTCTTGAGGATTATTACATTTATTATTTAATATATATATTGTAACCATACAGTCTCACTGTAAATTGGGTATTACAATTAAAAAACTATAAAATTGTATTGTCTTGTTTTTAATTTTTGTAGTTAAGCAAATATATTCATCACAATCATTAGTCGAATAACATTGAATATAATCATTGTCATGTTCCATAGTTCTTTTATACTTATGTGTAAGAGAAAATGTAATTTTATAAAGCATTTTTGAATATCTGCCTAAGCAAATTTTATTATCAACATTTGTATAAAAATACATATTGTATATTTTATCTTTATTCTTATTAAGGAATAAAGTTGTTGAATTGTATAAATGGAGCACACATAAAATAAATAATTTGAAATATGTACAATAAAACTATAAATCTGACATTTCAACACTAAAATAGTTTAAGTAAAACAATTGAATTTTAGATTACATTTTTATTTATGCGTAGAATAAACAATCCTTATATTTTATATTTCGTGTGTGTGTGGAAACATGGGTTTAAATTTACACTTATAATTAGTAAAGACTGATTTTACTTTACTACAATTAATATTTAAGGGATTCGAACTCAGACTTTCACACGACCCTCAACTCTTCATGCCATCTCATATTGCTGACCCACCTGATCATACACATGTTGAAAAGATAAATAATCACCAATATACGTATTTCATGCTAAACCAGCCTATACAGTGTATTAATTTGCTACAATTAAGTAATATTATTTATTTAAAAAAAATCAATTTACAATTAATTCATTTATTAATTTATAGTTTTATGATATTTATTTTTTTTAAATAAATATTTGTAAATTTATTTTAAAACCCGAAAAAAAAATAAAGCAATCAGAAAATTTGAAATTATTTTTCTCTTTTTCACAACATCATAAACATTAGTGAATCATTTACTCTATTAAGCTACTTAAATTTTTAAGCTTATATTAGTATATCTAAAACAGAGTTCTGCAAATTTTGTAATGCGCAGAGTAATTTTGTTTAAATATATCCCCCCCCCCCAATAAATGAGCCACTAGGAAAGAGGTGAAAAGTAGACAGTGAAAAGTATGAATTACTGAATAACTGTGGGCATATCTGAACATTTATTTTAGTAATAGAATCTGTATACATCCTAATGAAAATAAAAATTCTTTTAAAAGTAAACACATAACAAAACGTTACTTTGACAATTTGATTTATTCACGATTTTCTAATATTTAAATATTCATCAAATACAATAATTACTAATCTATAATAAGCCAAATTCAAGAAATAGTGTTGTAAAATCATTTTTCCTCTCTTAATTTATTTTCAAATTACGAGAGGAAATAAAAAACGTGTTTATGCATATCATGATTAAAAGAGCCGCTAAATTGGGATCAAAAAACAGTTTTCTGACCCCTGGCCTACTGCCAATTAAGCTCAGTTACCGCAGGATATGGTATTATTATCGACCATGAGAATAGTAAGAAGTTTTAACTACATACTGTAAAGGATTTATTAACATAATAATCTCTTTTAAGAGGATTGTAAACAATGGCAAACTATTAGGTCCAAATTCTACTAGTTCGTCATGACCCAAATGCCTTAATAATCCATCAGACTATAGACAGAAAACTTAAGATATATTACACATTAAGACTCAAATCTAGTCATGCATAATGTAGGTTTTTGCAATAACTATTATATAATGGCAATTTCCTATTTATCTAATTATTCTAAACTATCTCTAGTCAAAAAAAAATACGTGCACATACTTGCATACTAGACTTGAACTCGGATTATGCCTAACGCAGTCTAATGCGCAAATCATTATGTCATGAAAAAGTTCTGTGATGAATTAAAAAATAATAATTAAAAACAATTTAGATTTATATTCTTTTTTATTCAAAAAATCTCAGATTTTAATTAGGCTCAACATACATAGATTTAAAAAAAACACATAACTGCTATTAAAAAAATGTTAAAATGTGAATTTTCAAATCTACTTGCCCAATTATTGATTCGCATCATACCAGTATTGCTCAACATGCGTTCATTTCTCATATAGAAAAAAAGAAAAAGAAAATTCAAATCAAAATCAAAAGATATTGAAAATTATTTTGTATATATTTTTTCTGATTTCGTGTAATTTTTAAAATTCTCTTAAAGTAAACATCTAATTTTTTATAGAACTTACCTTTACGTAATATTATTATTTTGCTTACATCTGAAATCTTAATATTTGTTTATTAACAGAAAAAACTGTTTCCAGGTATTTTAGGTGTCAATTCAAGTTGATAGGTATTTGTAATGTCTTTACATAAACTACTTTTAATTAATTAATTATTTAAAAATTATTTTTATAAGATCTAATTATAGATTTTGAAAACTAATAGTTTAAAATAATGTAAAACTATTTAAAAGTTGGTTAATAAATATTTGAATTAACAAATGAATTATTTAGAAGCAAGGAAAAATAAGCGTCGCCTAATTATATATAATTAAAAACATAATTAAAAATTAAGTTCCTTCCAATTAAAAGCCATGTAAAAATAAGTTACAAAAGTAGATTTATGCCAAAAAATAATTCATATCAATTTAGATTTTTTAAATTAGTCGCCTTTAGGTGTTTTCATTCGTCACACCGAATATTCTACAATTGATATATATATAAAATACCTGGGCAGGTGAAAAACGGTTGTAAAACAAGAAAGCTCTCTTTTTCAAAATCTACAGAGAACTACAAAGCCCAAGACGGTTGAAGCAGCCGAAGCAGGAACAACCCTACAGGGAATTACCCTCATAGGTAAATGAGTAGGAATTTGAACAGCAAGTTGTTAATATTCATTATAATTTTGATAAGATTTAAGGATTATATAAAAAGTACTGAGAAATAGTTTTAGTCTGTAAAATATCACCATTTGTTAAATCTAACATATATATGTTGTAACGGTAACCTTTTCCCTGAACGGTATTTATTTATATTAAATAAAAGATGGATTTGAATCTGAATATCAACTATATACAGTCAAAGATCTCCAAATCCAGCATAAAAACCAAGAACCCATTTCTTGTAGAATCACTTTGTTTATATTTATTCCCCCACAACTTCATTATTTGTACCCTTTCTGTTTGTAAGCATTTAGATTCAATAAACAGATGCCTAATATTTTCCATGCCTTTCTTACCTAACTTGCAAACTTAAATCACCCACATTTCTCCATTTATGTGTATATGTCCTTGTTGCTAACGATCCTCCTAAAAAGAAAGTTTATGCTTGGAATACTTTTAAAGGAACAATCACTATCAATTATTACTGCCATTTCAGCATAAATCCAATGGATTGCATGATTTCTCAGGGCTGTGGATATTAACTAGCATATGGATATAAAAAGCATAATATTTGGATTGAGTTACAAACACAAACTAAATGAGTTAATATTTTTTTAATAATTTATTAATAATGAATAAATATAGGGGATTTGAGCACAGACTTTCAAACACCCTTCAACTATCCACACTATCTCATACCACCGATACCCATGGCCACACATATGTAAAAAAGATAAATAATCACCAATACACGAGCACTGCAGTCGATTTCTATGCAGAGTTATCAACTTGGTACCTCATCCTTAAACTGGCTTACATTTTCAATTCATGGTATGCTTGCTTGCAAATGTTTTTCTCAAATATTTTTTGGGGGAATTTAACTGTAAAATTAAGAGTGATAAAGTTATTTTATGATAATGTAGAAAAAAAAAGAAAAACAGCTACATTTCCTGATTCCCTGAAGATTAGTTGTATTTATATATTGAACTATTTCCATCATCTAATATGAGTATTGAATGTCTTTAGAAAAATTTAATTTTATTTAAGTACATTCAACTATTAGTAATAGCACACAGGTTATTTATGTACAATGTTCCAAGATGTATTAGTCTCCCCTCTTCTTCAGCTATTACTGGTCTGACCAGTGACAGTAATAGCATGGGATTCGAACTTGTATCCTTAGATTCTTGTGTATTGAATATTAAGATAATACTCTAACCAACTGAAGTGTTACTGGTCTGACCAGTGACAGTACTAGCATGGAAATCGATCCTGGAACCTTAGATTTTTGAGTATTGAATTTTAAGATAACACCCTAACCATGGCTCAATTAGTTACAGTATTACTTTCAAATTCAAACTCAAGAATCTAGGAGTCTAGGTTTGATTCCCATGCTACTGCCACTGGCCAGACCAGCAACACCTGAAGAAAAGGGAAGAACAGTACCTCTCAAAATGTTGTGCATATACTAACCTGTGTGCTAATACTAACAGTTGAATGTATTTGGAATATATAAATAAAGTTAAATTTTTTTAAAGACATTCAATACTCATATTAGATGATGGAATAGTCCAATATATAAATACAACTACATTTACTAATTGTTAACTGGGTTTGAAGTCTTATACCTGAGCTAGAAATGATATGATAATTTCTAGTCTAATAAATTGCTAGTAAAAAATCATTAAAGCATTTATCTAAAGTGGATTGTGTCAACGTTAAGTGCATGGAAGGTTACAGCCTCGGTAAATATTACTAATGATTATTAAAGTAATAATAACAATCACGTTTTTAAGGAAAGGAATGATATAATAATCTCTAGCCTAATTAATAATTACTAGCACTCATTAATGTTTATCTAACGTGAAAGATGTCAAAATTACAATAGCAGAAATTTAATGCTTGTAAATCTTATTGTAATTAATTATTAAAGTAATAACAACAATCATATTTTGATAAATTAGTGTAACAAGAATTATTTTTTAATACACTCAATATATATATATATATATATATATATATATATTGAGTGTATTATATATATATATATATATATATATATATATAAAGAGAAGTATGTTAGGAGTAACAAGAAGAGATCCAAAATTAAAATATGGGTGAGTTACTGACATCATTGAAAGAATTAAGAGTTGGACTGAACATATTGCCAGAAGAGATGATAATAGATGGACAGTTAAAATATTAAACCAGATTCCAAGAGATTGTAAAAGATCTAGAAAAAGGCCATGTGTCAGATGGGTGGATGAAATAAAAGAGGGTGCTGGGATGATGTGGAGACAAATGGCTAGAGATTGAAAATGGACTGAACTTGGAAAGAGACTTTCATCCTACAATGGATTAATAATGGATTAAAAATGAAGAAGATGGTTATATATATATATATATATATATATATATATATATATATATATATATATATATATATATATATATATATATATATATATGTTGATGAATGTTTGCAATAGGGCTGGCTAAGGTGAAAAATGCATTGATAAAACAAAAATTTAAATATATCAATAATTTATATATTTATTGGCTTCTTGCAATGTTTATACAATTTCCAAACCACACAGCATCTCTAATTTTTCTTTTGTGGATACTATATTTGCTTAATACCATCCATACACCTTTTTTCATCACTTTTTACAATGCGATCAAATAAAATTTGTGTCTTGATAGTTGAATATTGTAATTCTGATGAAGACTGTTAAACAGTCAAAACTTTAAGAAAATTTCAAAGAATAAATGTTATTTAATTGCATTATAAAAAAGTGATTAAAGAAAGTGGATAAATGGTATTATATATGTGTATACAAATCAATGCATAAAGAAATAGAAGGTGAAGAGAAATTATAATACTATATTTGTTCCAAAAATAGCTGTAATACTGACTTTTACATTTTTTCAGTAGAAAAAATAAATTATTTTTAGCATCTTATGGAAGAGTGAATAATTGCTGTACTGCGTATTTTCACCAATGCTTCTCTAATCTCAAATCCACCATAACCCTTACATCCATGTGTGTTGAAACTACTCCATCCACTATCACTATGCATACCTTTTACAATCAACTTTTGCTTTTCAAATGAGCTAGAGGTATCAAATCTCCAAATCTCTATCACAAAAAGTAACATCTGGTTTCTGATTACATGCAGAAACTTGTAAAAGGGTTGTTACCATTGCGCTACAGATATGTCTTCATGTTTTGGGCTGATGGATGACTGTAGTGTGGGAGGATTAAGATAATAATATGCTGATTAAAAACCCAAAAGTTTAAGATATTTATGCATATTTATTTCAACTCTATCAAATGATACTGCTTTATATATATATATATATATATATATATATATATATATATATATATATATATATATATATAAATTCAAAGGAGGTTGCCTTGACAACAGTTTGAAATTGTTGATTGTTATTGATATTGAGATTGTTTAAGGGTTGACTGGTTTTTAGTGATATATATATATATATATGTATGTATATATATATATATAGTAAAAATTCAAGTCATACATCACGTGACTTAATTTAATAAGCTTGTATTATGAATGTAATATAATGAGCATGCTAATAGCTCTAAACAAGCTTCTCCAATAAATGCTACAAGAGAAACCTTTTAGAAATCTCTATCTAAAATAATCCCTATCTCCAAAGCAGTTTCAAGCTACTGGCTATCTTCAGTGAGGTGCTAGGATATTTTGATACTAAATCTAAAATATAAGGCTCAGGCTCAGCATTTATCTAATACTTGACTATTAAACAGGCAAGACTCTACATACAGTAGTGCCATCCTATGCCAACCAGAGTAATCAATGGATGCCAGAAGGCTTGTACATAAAATCCCTATCTAATGCCTACTCATCCAATATTCCCAGACAAGTTTCTGGCTTCCATTGATTACTCTGGTTGGCACAGGATGGCACTACTGTATGGAGAGTTTTGCCTGTTTAATAACAATTATGTGCTAGTATGTGCTAGTATCAGAGATGGTGTTCATGTGATGTTTAGTGGTTTAACTTGACCATTAAGTAGAAAATCTGAAATCAGACATATATATCTTCAAATCCAGATATCTAATTCAAATAGCTATATGGAGCTGAACAAACTTCATTTACACCATATAACAATAACCTTAGCAATATAACACCACCAAAATCCTCAAAAGTCCAATTATAATAGTAAAAAAAATCAAATTATACATTACATTATTTAATTTAATAAGCTTGTATTACAAATGTAATATAATGAGCATGCTTATAGCTCTAAACAAGCTTTGCCGATAAATGCCACATCAGAAAGAATTTAAAAATCTCTATCTAGAATTACTCCTACTGGCTATCATCAGTGAGCCACTAGAATATTGAGACACTAGATCTAAAATATTAGCTTAAGCTCAGCATTTATTAAATATGTAAGCATAAGCTTGTGGTTAAGACCTGTAGAGGTCCCTAACATCGCATTTTGCATGCATTTTCTTGAGGTTAAAGCCTTAGTAAATATTATTTAACTATTAAGTAGAAAATCTGAAGTTTTCAGACATTTATATGTCTTCAAATCATCCAGCTCTTTAAGTCAAATAGCTATATGGGCCAGAACAAACTTCAGTTACACCACATATTAATAGCCTTAGCAATATAACATTGCCAAATCACTAAATGTCAAACTACAATACTAAAAAAATCAAGTCATATATTATGCTGAGCCTGAGCTGATATTTTAGATCTAGTGTTTGAATATCCCAGTGAATCACTGAAGATAGCCAGTCACTTGAAACTGGTTTGGGAATAGGCATAATTCTAGATAGAGATTTTGTGGTGTTTATCAGAAAAGCTTATTTAGTGCTATTAGCAAGCTCATTATATTATATTTGTAAATACAAACTTATTAAATTAAGTCACATGATATATGACTTGATTTTTTTACTATTATAGTTTGTATTTTGAGGCTATGTCAATATTATATTTCTAAGGTTATTAATATATGGTGTAGCTAAAGTTTGCTCAGGCCCACATAGCTATTTGAGTTAGATAGCTAGATTTGAAGAGATATAGATGTCTGAAAATTTCAGATTTTCTACTTAAAAGTTAAATATTAAATAAATGCTGAGCTTGAGCTGGTATTTTGGATCTAGTGCATGAATATCCTAGTACTTCACTGAAGATATCCAGTAGCTTGGAACCAGTTGGGGATAGGGATAATTTTAGATAGAGATTTTTAAATGCTTTCTTTAGCAGCATTTATCAGAAAAGGTTGTTTAAGAGCTATTCGCATGCTCATTATATTATATACATAAATATTATCAGTTTTATATTCCAAATATAAATTAAAAATGAAAAACCATTTATTGGAATGAGTGAGAAGTAATACAATTATTAATCTGCTTTTTTTTTGATAACAGACACTTCATTTAACTTAGGAATTCTACTTGTTGGGTCAAATCTTGTAACTGATATTTAACATATCTCTATTGAATGGATTGTCTTCAAATTTTGTACACATCTTAGGTATCAATGCAATATGACACTGAAAAATTTTAGAGTTCTCCAATCAGTTGCACAGTTTAATAGTGAAGTAGTCTAAATTTCAAAGTACATGATAAGAATTTAGTAAGGTTTCAGTGATGCACAATAGGTGGCACTGGGTGTCTTAAAAATAACCATTCAGTGAATATTCATCAAAATACTTATAGTTAATTAGAATAGAAAAAAAAATTAAATGAAAGATGAAATATTTAATTTCTTTTGATTGTTTAATTAAAACTTGCTTTTTTTGAAATGATGTCTTCATTAAAAAAAATCTTGTAAATTATTTTTAATATGCATGATATTCACTTCAAAAAAACTGGAAATATGGTGTTGTTTACAATCTTAGTTTTTAAATTTGTATAAGAATAGTTACAAAAAGTCTGTTACTAAATATTGTAATTAAAAGTGAAAAAATAATACATACACCTGGGTCTCATTTTATGCGGTAGATATGTTCCACAGAAAACCTGCATTAAAAAAAATCATACAAAAATAGACTTAATTTACCTTGAAAAATGGGGGATAGGTTCTATATTTTTCAGAATTTGCATGAAAGCAAAGCAACAAGAAAAAATTACTTTAAAATTCACATTAAAAAAATAAGCAAATAACGTATGAATAATACAAAATTTCAAATATTTGAAAAAAATTAATACAAAGCAAACTTTTTTTACTTTCTTTATTAACTACAGTATTTAATTGTACATTTTTTATACATATTTTAATCATTCGATGTGATGTGATGTATTGTGGCTTCTCCTTAAATGAAGTCAAGAATCTCTCAGCAATTATGCCCAGAGAAACCTGTTAGCCACTTTATTTTTATTCCTGATGTGATGTACAACTAGTGCCACTTTCCCATCTTGTGTTGTGTTAATGGTTTTCTGTTTCTATATTTAAAAAATGAGATCTCAATCAAAACAAAAAGATTATTCATTATCATTAGAAAGATTATTTTCAGTTTATAAAATCTTCGTTTTTTATTTTAAAAATCTAAAAGATTATTTATTTCTGTTATATATAACAAAATACATTTTAAAAGTTTAAATTTTTTGAATATTTATTGTGATATTTTTATATGTAAGTATAAATCTATTATTATTATTATTATTTACTCATTAGTATAAGTAGGTTATTTACATAGAAGCTAAATACTGCTTCAGGCCATATTCACGTTAGCTAATGTTATATTTTTGGAAAAAAAAGTATTTCAAATCAAAATAAGTTATTAATAATTTAAATTTCTTGATATCTAATAAATATAATGAAATATGAAAGATATTAAGAAGAAATATGAATCCTATAACTTCAAAATTGCATTAAAATAATCCGCATAAAACAAGACCCAGGTGTATATAATATTTTATAGCTAAGAGGTCAGCACAGCTGCCTTGCAAGCAAGCAGTTGCTTGTAGATAGTTATTGCGGGTTCACTTCCTGGCTGATGGCTTTGACATAAAGAAAAAAAAGATGCTTTTATTTAATTGGATATATAATAAACAACTGTTAATGAAAACATAAGCAGAAAAGATAGATTTTTACATGTTCAGCTTTATTGCCTAGCATGCTTTCAGTATACCATTTACATAATATTTCAAAGGAATATGATATACATGGTATATCGAAAGCATGTGTGTGTTCATTAACAGTCGTTTATTATGTTAGCTCAGAAAAAATGAAATAATTTATAATTGGACATATAATGTACTAAAAACCAAAAAATAATATTTGAAATAAAAGTGGGAAAGAACCATTTTTTATATTTATTGCTTCTATTTGCAATAGGTTAATATAAACACTTAAAAATCTTCATCCATTTAAAACTGGAAGTCATTCAGGGATGATGATAAATAAGCAATACATTCGTTTTGATGCTGTAAAAAGTTTTATCGACATAGATCTAAATTTGAAATAATAAAGTAAATTATTGCAAAGATGACAAGAAATAGTAAGTGTGAATATTCATTTTACCTTACTGCCACATGCTTATAATTTTTTTACCCTTCTGATTATATCTTTGGAATATATTAGCAAGGGTTCATTGCTAATAAGAATCACTTTATATCAAAACGTTGATTAAGAGAGTTAAGCATAGACCAGGTCTGCCCTTTATGTCATAGGGATGATGAGACCTTGTTGCATGTTATAGAGACCTTATAGCCTCCATTTATATAAGGCAGAAGCCTACTCTCATTACCCTGATTAGTAGTATTGGCAATGGTGTGTTTCCATCTATTAAGATTTCCACTTTCTTACTCTTTGCATATTGGTCCATTAGATGTATGCCTATCTTTAACCATACCATGGAGAATCCTTGTCAATATCAAAACTTCAGATGATCCATGATAGAAATAAAAAAATAGCTCCTTTATTTATTTTTAAGACTACATAGGACCTTCTTTCCATTGCAGATTTTTGTTATGATACTTGGGCTGTACATTGAGTTGTTCCTGACTGCAAGACTAATTGTATGATCCTCATCCCGACTTTGTTGTTAACTGTATTGCTTTCACCATTGTACTAATGTAATCATCTTATCTAAGTAATAAAACAGAAAAAAACATTAAATCATTTAATGTTATAATTTTACATCTATATGAGGACTCTATTAATTTTAGTCTCATATTAAAATGTCAGCACAAGTTTGTCCTGATCAAAATAAACGTTGAATGAATGATTGATTTATTGATTGATTAAATTTTATCAAGGAGTTCCATTCTTAAACTTTTTAAGTACCAGATTAAAAAAAAAATCTTTTGCGCTCTTGTTTAATAAATATTCGCCATTTTATGAAAGGTTCACCGGTTTAGTATAGTGGTTAATTCAAAAACTAACTATTTCTTATATTAAATTTTAGTCGATTGAAGTAAATGGAGTCTTTGTTTAAAGTCACGTGAATAAGGTTACTTATTCAATGATTGTTTTTGATGTGGAGGAATTAATTTTTATAGTTATTTATTTATTTATTTCATCGACTTTTTATTTTGTTCATGTACCCAGAGTTGCAAATAAGTTACTTTATTTACCCCTATACTGCGTCGTTTAGCGCATTGGTAGAGTATCAGGTTCTGGAACATTTAGCGTTGGTGGCCGAGAGGTCAGTACAGCTGCTTTACAAGCAGTTGTCCCGGATTAGCGGGTTCGCTTCCCGGCTGATGTTATGACACATAAAAAAAACCCTTTTGATTATTTTTCTTTACCTCATTATCAATGGATATCTAATATAGCTTTGAATATTTTTCTCCTTAGATGTATTAGTGGTTTGTTTTGATTGAATTGGAATGAGATAGACTTTCAAATATATCATCAATTGGATATGGGTTGGTCAGATGGTATTAGGTGTTTTATTAAAGATCATAGATAATAGGCTTTTATTGCTAAGTTGTTTCCTTTAATTTCTATTTTTTTTTTATTGGGAGGGGGGCATCTTAATTATGACGTGTAACAAGTTGTGTTCAAATTCTTTGAAAAATAATATAACACATACATAGTATTGTCCAACTTGTGAAGTCTCAATAATTGATATGATATCTGCACCATGGCAGGATACTATATGACCTACCTGGTCCTGTGCAGTTTGATCTAGTGTTAGAAATGGCAGATAAAAGTAAAAGTTTCAAGATCAATTAAAAAAAAAACTTAATTGGAAAAAAAACGCATCAAATTCTCAGATTACTCAAACATCACACGATCTCCTGAGTAATTCACTCTACCATTCCTTGTATATTTTACTTTTACAAATGTTTCTCCACCAACCTCAATCTTTAGACATGCCTTCTGAAATCTTAACTCTAGACATGCACTCTGAAATAATAATTATTTCAATGAGTATGTAAATAATTTCACGGTATGTAACGCTAAAAAAAATAAGCCCATTTCATAAAGTAAATATGAAGATATTTAAAACTGAAGATTTTTACTAGTTGTTATCACTTTCGAATTTGTAAGATTAGGACCATGAATATAATTTGAAGTGGCAAAATACATTATTTAATTAATAAAATACTGAAATGTAAATGCTAATGAGATGCTAAAATAACATCTACTGCAGATGGTAGACCAATACTGAATTTAGTTCACAAAAACGCTTTGATGTAGATGGTCCAAATTATTAATTAAAAATTTAAAATAATTAAAGTGAAAAATACCATTGCATGGAGAAACGCTTATTAATGAAGAAGCTGCCACAGATAGCTTCTACACACTAACAGACCTCTCCATATAATAGTGCCATCCAATGCAGTGATTAGGCATTAAATGGTGAAATTGATGCACAAACCAGCGTCCAGTGAGTATTATGACTTGCACTAGGTGGAACTACTGTATGGAAAGAATTGGAACTGTTTTAACAGATTGTGTACGAATAAGAAATGGTAGTAATGATGTTTAACACGTTAACATTGTACGTCACGATTTTTTTAAAATCAATTCCACATTATTCAAATTTTTATAATTTAAAACATTTTTTTATTATAATTATTAATAATTATCTTTTACAGTTGATCTATTTTTAAGCCTACGACAATTATAAATATTGCAGAGGGCCCGCTGGCAAACAAGAATATAAGGGGAAAATTGAGAGATCGGCAGTTTGACGCTAATATTATTTATTTCCCATAATTTTTTTTTATCAATTCAATTTTTATAATTTTAAAATAAAACTTAAAACATTTTTTCATCTCATAAATATTAAATAAATATTTTTTTTTTATAAAAAAAACTTATTTATTACTATGTTTACAACAATTAAAAACCCAAGAGCCCTTAATTACTTTATATTTATTATATGGTTTTGATTTTATACTTAAAAGAGAAAAGCTAATGATCTTTTAGAATAATCATAATGAACATCTCAAGTAATGAATTGTCAGCTAATTATGCTGCTATTGCTGTTTTAATGGAGCTGGCCATGAATATGGTGAAATAATGTGTGAAAGATCTGAGTAAATTCTCTTGGCATCCCAGATATATTAGCAGTCTCAGCCAACTGATTTCAGTCTGTATCAAAGGCTGGAGATGTGTGTAACAAAACTGTCATTCACAATAAATAGTAAATTCTCTAAGCAAATGACATCAGTATACCAAAGACTGGAGGTGTGTGTATTATTCATTGATGAAATCAGATGACAGATAATATCAAAGACTGGTGATATGTGCAACAAATATGCATAGTAGATAGTAAGTTCCCTAAACAAATGTTATGTGAGTATACCAAAGACTGGAGGTGTGTATTATTCACTGATGCCCAATCATGTGAATATACTAAAGAGATGGCAGATAATATCAAAGACTGGTGATAAATGTAACAAACCATCATGAAAAGTAGATAGTAAGTTCTCTAGGTGAATCAATTATGTGAAGATATCAAAGACTGGAGGTGTGTGTATTATTTATCTATGTATAAACTGATGGAGATATGTTCTCTTGACAAATCAATTATATCAGCATAACCACCAATCAGATGGCAAATAATATCAACAATCAGATGGCAAATAATATCAAAGATCTGTGATGTGTCTAACATGCATCCATATGCATTCAGATTGTGATGGAAAGATCTATAGGCAAACCAATTTCATCAGCATGTTCACCAATTAGATTGGTAGATGATATCAAAGACTGGAGATGTTCACCAATTAGATGGTAGATGATATCAAAGACTGGAGATGTGTTTATGATGCATTTATTTTTAAATAAATCAGGACTAATAAGTTATCTTAGAATCTAAATTGTCTTAGTAAGTTAATCAATCAGATGATTATTTTTATCAAAGACTGAAAATGTTGATCATTGTATGATCAGATTTGCTCTGAATCGCTTTAATGATATTTTTACTATTTTAATTCAGTATTTGAACAAAGTACTTGACTGCTGTGAAGATGTAATATAATGCAATTATGAAGATAATCTAGTTATTTAAAGGGGTATTGTTTAGAAAAAAGAGATTAACCTTCCCCTTTTATTTTGACATTCTATCAGACTAAATATTGGAATTATCATTTAGCTCTCTAAATGGAAGTGATGTCCATTATTCTGAAGAATAGTAGTATCATTTAGTCCATTAACAATGTTTGTATCATCCAATATTAAATATGTTGTTGACGTTTAACAATATTAACATATACCCTTAAAGATTTAGTACAGTGGTACAGTAGTAGAATATGGAGCTTAAGATCTATGGATTGGGCTTTGGCTCTGTCACTTTGCTCCAAATTCTTAAAAATTTATGAACAGCTAACCACTCGATCACCATAATGAGTCAGACTAATGATTTAATTAGTAGGTAAATAAAAGTATCAATCCTTTACTGACATGCAAACCCAATGTAAATGGTAACAAAAGCTTTTCATCATCTTAACATAGAGATATTTTTTATTACTTAATACAGAGCCCTAGTGATAGCATAGGCAAACTGGATCCCAATTGAATGGGGTAGGCAGAGGTGCAATATGTTGACGCAAATTAACTTTTAGCTGTACTAAATTTATTTTATCAATTGGATGCAAATTTCACCCATTACCTATATTTAAGAGTCAGCATACTATTACCCCACTGCAGAAAAAAGTTTGTTGCTAGTTGAACAATGCCATTTCGTCCATCTTTTAGGCTTTAAAAGAATGGAGTGTGGAAATATCTAATGTCCATTCCATATTTCCATTGTATTGCATTAGCCAGTGGGATAAGTTTACTATACTTCTCTGAGTTTAAGATCAAAAATACCATGGCATCTCTTCTTAAATGCACCACAATTCTTATGCAAAATATCAGTTGACTTTTGTTGATCAGCATGAAAGTATGTGTGGCTCTCTTTCTTTCTCTTTTTTAGTAGATATTTACAAACATGACACATAAAATTAAATTGTGAATCTTATTTCCAAGAGACTACAAATCAAAAACCAAGAATGGCAGTGATAGCTAAAGACAGAGGACTCTCATAATTGTGGAACTAGGGTTTTATCTATTCCAGAGCTATCTATTGGAAGCTTGGGTAATCAATGGTTATTAGATAATAGTGTAACAATATCCATATCTTCAGACCAGTTTTTAATTTTATCTTCATCAATGAGAACTTAACAGGAATAAGCTTAAGCTAAGGACCTAATATCACAAACTCTAAGATTTTAATCAAAACCAGTTTGATTGAACAGTTATGCAGTCTACTAACAAGTTAGTCACCATGTATAGTTTTAGTGATTTCAATTTTAAACTAATTGAAGGTTCTTCTATCCATCCATTGGATAGGGAGGTTAAGAGGGAAATATGTTCTTAAAAGCATATGTTAAAAGCAAACTGAAAAATCATGAAATGTTTCATTAATATTATTAGCCTTTATAGACAAAGGCAGAAAAGATTTACAATTAGCATAGAGCAGAGGTCTGGCAAGTGAATTGAGTTCAAAATGTTAGTCTTTATTTTCAGCTGCAGAGGAGAGATGTGGCATTAGATATACATAATTGTGCAAATGAGTTGAGTTCACAATATTAAACTTTTTTTAGACTGTCAGCTTAAATAATATACAAAGATAAAAGATGGCTGATAATGCAGAAATACATGAGTTTCTCCTGGGAGTTTAAAAATAACACAGCTGATAAAAAATGACATGCAAATGTTTTATGGAGACTCTCAATAGGAATCTAGATTAATGTGCTCTACAAGATCTTAATTAAATGTCTATCATATCACATTTTTCTTAAAAAATGTCACATAAACATCAGTAATGTTCAGAAGTATTTATCAATTGCAATAACCAAAGTTATAATATAAGGAATTATGCTTAATAATCACCCATAATGCATTGTTTTTACTATGACTTCCGTACATGTTGACGAACGATCTTTCTGGCTATTGCAATCGATAAATGCTTTTGAATATAATTATTGTTGATTGACTTAAAGTGATTTTGTGTTGTTTATTATAGTAATAATTTCCTACATCAGCTTCTTGGAGCCTTTCCTAACGATCCATGCAGATATAACAGCCACCCAACGTATCTTAAACTAACACTATAATAGCATTAGACTCACTATCAGTGTGAAAATTTAATGCTATAATAGCTTACTATTAATCAATCTATTCCAGCATAGCTTTATCCTAATCAAGACCAATGGGATGATGTTAATTATAGTTATGGAATACCAAAGGCATCAAAATATGCAGATACAGAACTGGGCTCAAATTTGTATGACTATACAAGCAAAAGAGCTTGGTTGGGGAATATTACTGTGTTTTCATTTCGGATTCATAGCTTTATAGTTAATTAAAAATGTAAAGGTAACTGGCAGAGGATTGTATTGGAGCTTAAGATCTAAGGGTGGTGCTCTCAGATCCAAGGTTTCTCACTGATGAAAGCCACAAGTTAGAAACCAGTCTGGGGAAATGGGATGAGTAGGCACTAGATAAGGATTTTATGCACAATCCTTCTTGCATCCATTGATTACTATGGCTTGCACTGCGTGGCACTACTGTATGGGATGATTGTGTTAGGAGGATTGTTGAGTGTTATAGTGGTAAGGAATGAGATAAAAGAATAGATTTATTAATAAAGAATAGGGAGTTAAAGAGATGGAGAACTAGTATGGAGAGTAAAAAGAGTTTAAATATATATAGAAATAAACAGAATATTAGGTGCGAGTTAATATATGATAATAGTAAGGAAGGTAGTTTATTGTTTAAGGCTCGAACAGGATCTTTAGCAACAAGAGAATATACATGTAAGTGGAAAAATATGGGTGATTTAGTCTATAAATTATATAAGGAAGGAATAGAAAATATTAGGCATCTGTTAATTGAATGTAAATGCTTGAAAACAGAAAGGGCACATATAATGAACTTATGGAAGAATAAATATGAAAAAAGTGATTATACAGAACGTGGATTATTGGTTTTTATGCCGCGTTTGGGAAAAGACAAGGGAGATTTAGATATAAAGGCCATAGAGTTGACCAAGATTATGTTGGGGAAATGGGATGGAGCAGAATATGGGAAAACTTAAACTGGGGAATGGAAAATAAAGTGGCTAACAGGTTTCTCTGGGCATAACTGTTGAGAGATTCACTACATCACATCTACTGTTTTAATAGCTTGTGTAAAGCATGGGGAATGGTGATCATGTGATATTTAGTGGTTTAACAGAATTAGAGACCATACTATTAAAAGCCTTAATTTAAAAAATGTAATATTGAAATATATAACAAACAATTTAACAAAGCTTAAACTGTATGTAAATACATTTTAAAAAGATACTCAGCCATACTGAAAAATGTGTTGCGTTTGTTGATGAAACTAACAATTCTTTAAAAGTATTTAATTCAAAGTATATAAACTTACTAATTAAATAGCTGAAAAGATATAAACTTACTAATTATACAGCTCAATGTTGGATTTTGTAATAAAGGTTTTTAATAATATGAATCTCTGCCTTAAATTACTTTATGGGCTTGATGAAATGTGTTGATTTATAGCAAGCAATCCCAGCATGAATTATTTGCTCTTCCACCCATGTCGATCACTATTATAAAGCTATTATAAGTTGGGTGATTGTTATATTTTGGTGTATTAATGGCTGATGAAGGAAGTTATTCTTGAAATGGATATATACTGCAGAACGATTGATCATTTTCATAATATAGCAACCTTAATAAAAATGATTGGAGCTGATTTTTTTTTTTATTAATTTAAAACTTTGGATTGCGGTTTTATATTTAGTTATCAGGTTCACATTATGTGGTCAATGTATGTGAATAAACATGTTATAGTACTATTATGTTAGAGCCACTAGTTCTAGTTGTATCTCTGTATATTTTAATATAGTGTATCAAAGTCTAAAGAGTCTTTGAACAGTTAGGCTGGAATTACTACTTGGCTGTCACTGGCAGATTTTCTACAGAGGGATCATGTCATATGACTATTAGTTTTAGTTTTTTCTGAAGATCTTGATCTTAATAGTGTAGACCCTAATTATTTTTATCTGTTGCAATCACATAATATTGTTGATATCTGCAAAAACACTTTTATACAGAAACTTATCTTATCACAATGTTATATATATATATATATATATACATATATATATATATATATATATATATATATATATATATATATATATATATATATATATATATCATCATTATCAACCATTATCAATCCACTGCAGGATGAAGGTCTCTCCAAGTTTAATCCATCTTCTCCGATCTTTAGCTTCTCTTCTCCACATCACCCCTACACATTTTCTTATTTCATCCATCCATCTTACATGTGGTCTCCTTCTGGGTCTTTTACAATCTCTTGGAATCCAGTTTAAAATTTCAATTGTCCATCTATTATCATCTCTTCTAGCAATATGTCCAGCCCAACTCCACTTCAATCTTTTAATTTTTTCAATGAGGTCAGTAACACCTGTTTGTTCTCTTACCCATACATTGCGTTTTCGATCTCTTCTTGTTACTCCCAACATACATCTCTCCATACTTCTTTGAGTGGTCTGAAGTCTCTGTATTGATCTTCTATTAAGTGTCCAAGTCTCAGATCCATAAGTAAGAACTGGTAAAACACATTTGTTAAAAACCTTTCTTTTCAAACACATAGGCATATTTCCTTTTAATATCAAGTTATTTCTACCAAAAGCACTCCAACCAAGTTTAATTCTATGATTAATTTCCTCTATTATGTTTCCATATGTATTAATAATCTGACCAAGGTATTTGTAACTCTTAACTTCTTCTAATTCATCATAATCAATCTTTATTTTCATATTTTGAGCAAATCGATTAAACATTACTTTAGTCTTTTTAACATTTATCTTTAGTCCTACTTTCCTACTTTCATCTGATAACTCCTGCAACATTTCCTGCAGCTCGGAAGCATTATTTGCAAAAACAACTACATCATCTGCGAAATCTAAATGACTTAAATAATCTCCATTTACTTTCACTCCTTTAGTTTCCCATTTTAATCCACAAAATACTTCTTGCAGCACTGCTGTAAAAAGTTTTGGAGATATGGAGTCACCTTGTCTTACACCTTTCTCAATGTTGACTTTCCCAGTATCATTATGTAATCTAATTGTTGCTATTGCATTTTTATAAATATTCTTTAAAATATGACAATATCCTGGATCTATACCTTGATGATCCAATGCTTTAATCACTGAAGAAATGTGTATAGAATCGAATGCCTTTTCATAATTTACAAATCCAAAACATAATGACAACTCATATTCATTTGTCCTTTCTATAACTTCTCTCAATACTTGAATATGATCTACTGTACTAAAACCACTTTTAAATCCAGCTTGTTCTCTTGGTTGGTGAAAATCCAAGGTTCTCTGTAGACGAGTTGTAATTATCTTGGTAAAAATTTTATATAAAACTGATAAAAGGCTGATAGGTCTGTAATTTCTAATATCTTCTTTATCACCTTTTTTAAATATTAATATTATTACTGCATTCTTCCAATCATCCGGTACATCTTTATCATTTAGACATTTGGTATATAACTTTGCTAATATTTTTTCTGTTTCTTCACCTGCTTCTTTTAATATATCAATTATAATTCCATCATTACCTGGAGCCTTTCCTTTTTTCATACATTTAATTGCATTTCTCACTTCTTCATTTAAAAGTCTGGGCAATTCGGAAGATGTAATAGATATAGGAGGTACTTGTTCTTTATTACTATATAATTCTTGATAAAAATCTTCTACCAATTTCATAATGTCATCCCTCTTTTTAGTAATAATTCCATCTTTTTTCCTTATTGCAGATATAAATTTCCTACCAATACCAAAATGTTGTTTTACATTCTTAAGACTTTTATTTTCTTCTACAGCTTTTCTTGCTTGTTCACAGTTATACTTTCTTATATCATTTTCAACTCTTTTCCCACCATTTTACAAAATTCGAGATATTCAATTCTTTTTAATGCATCATTCTTGCATATCTTCATATTCCTTCTTTTCTTCATAAGTTCTCTAGTCTCAGTAGAAATTTTATTAGTCAATTGCTGCTTTTTTCTACCAGCTATCTTTGTTGCAGTTTTTAAAAGTGTATCAGTTATTTTCATATTAATTTCATTCAAATCTGAATCATGTTCAAAATCTACTAATACTTGAAACCGATTTGTAAGTTCTAATTTAAATTCATTAGAATGTTTCTGAAGATTAGGAATATCAACTGTAAATATAGTTTTTCTTAATAATTTTTGTCTCTCTAGTTTTACATTAACATGTATCTTACCCCTTACTAATCGATGATCACTTCCTGTGTTAAATTTATTAAGAACATTACAATCTTGAAATATGTATTTCCTGTTAGTCAAAATATAATCCAATTCTGCTGTACCTTCATTTGGATGCTTCCATGTCCATTTCCTTCTAACATTTTTCTCAAAAAAAGAATTCATAATATAAAGTTTTTCCTTCTCTGCAAACTCCACAAGTCTATGTCCTCTCTCATTTCTATTACCATAACCAAAATTACCTACAACACTTTCATCTTTCATTTGTTTACCAATTCTAGCATTATATATATATATAAATCTAATTTTTGTTTTTTTTTTTGCTTTTTTATATATATAAATCTAAAAGCAAAACAAAATAAAGTATCTAAAAATCATGATTAATTGCTTCACAAATTATCGTTGATCATTTTATATTCCAAGTTATCGACTCTTTATCACCAGACCATCAGATGTCCTGTGCCTGTGGTTGTATGTGAAGTAAGTATGGGATCCTAATTGTGACCAAAAATTCTTCAATTCTCCAATTATGATTTTATCTCCTATTCCGGATATGAATCCTTAGAAAATGATGATCAAGAGGCAAATTTAATAACAAATGTTTTAAGCCACTAAACATCATATGATCACCATTTCTTAAGCTTGCTTATAACTGTTATTAAAACAAGCAAAACCCATTATATGCACTGCAGCAAAAATCACTATACTAGTCTGGGGATATTGAGTGAGTAGGCACTGGATGGCGATTTTGTGCACGGGCCTTCTAGCATCCATTGATTGCTCTGGCTTGCTGTGTGTGACAGTGTGTATAGTGAGTTTTGCCTGTTTTAATAACAAATGTTTTACTAATGACCATATCGTTTTAGTACCTGATAATAATTGAGGTATCATGTGACTTTAGACAAAATTATTAATGATTCATAAATGTAAGGTCAGTGAAAAATATTTTTATGAAAGAATACTAGAAGAAAACGGTTCTAGGATTGTTTATTTTCTCATTATAAACTATTAATCGACTAATTGCTTTTTAGTTCACTATTTTCATAATTTTATGTATAATTATCATATTTATATTAACTAGTGCTATATTTTATAACAATTAAGTTGATTTATATGATAACGTCAAACCAGAATCTTAGCTTCCATTAAATCAACATTGCCAATTTTTTTCTGCGAAAACAAAACTACTATGAGTTAAAAAATTATATAGATAAAACAATATCTGATAATGCAAATATCTTTTCAGATGCCTCTTCCTCAATAGTGAAGAAGAGAGCGATCTTCATTAACTTTGTTAAAAGCAGATAATAAAGGCTTATATATTTATCACTTTAAAGGTGTCAAACTTTACTGCATTTACAATTTTGACACCATTCACTTCAGATAAATAAAATGGTCATTATTAATTATTTACTACACTAGAGATTATCTTATTTTTCCTAGCCCAGATATAAACTTTTTTTTTCTCATGGGTCATAGCATCGGCCAGGAAGCGAACCCGCTAACCGGGACAACTACTTGTAAGGCGCTGTTCTGATCTCTCGACCACCAACGCTTGACATTTTTCGTCTACGTTTTAATTAAACACAATCACATAGAAATATTCATTCTTTAATCTCTCTAACTAATATTAGCTAAATGGGTCAGTGGCTTGAGCAAAAAAATCTTGTCTTGACTGAAATCTGACAAACTTTCTAAGCTTACCCACCTAGGATTTGAACCTCCTATTATGGGATAACAGGCGGGTACACTAATTCTCCGCGTAAATGCTGCATTTTATTTCTGTTTATTATCTGAAAATCGTGATCTCTATGTCACTTTTTCCTTTTTATTTTATTGATACATTATGTTTTTTTTTTTCACCTTTGCGTATTTATCACCATGTATCGTATTAATCGAACTATTTCTTTTATTAAAGTTTTTTTTTACTTAGTATTTAAAGTTACTTATCTGTCGTTCAATATACTTAGTAAATACAATGCTAAAAATTATCCAATTTATTTTTTAAATAGTTGTAATATCTTTTCTATAGATATGGATTTTATTCTGGTAGAAAATATAATTAATATCCGTATTATTAAAAGATGGAAAGAAACTATTCCCTACTGTATAAAAAGCAATTAATAACTTACCAGCCTATGTTTCAATACTAATTGATTTAAAAACTATACTACAAACAAAAAAAGACAAAACAATTTGATCTAATAAAAATAAAATAACGACTTATTAATTACGCTAGAATTATTTTTTTAATAAGTATTTTATTAATTATCAACTTTTCAATTAATTTGATAAAATAATTATCACAAATTAGTGAGTTTGTAATTATTTTATGACCAAAAATCAATTCATATAGAATAAATATAAATTGCATGTAATATAAAAAAATAGATGAGACGTAATATATATGTACAAGAAAAAATAATCGGTAGGTTTTATTACTCAATGGGGTTCATTAAAATTTCGATCATCGTAAGTGATTGATTTGGAAAGACCGCGATTCATACAACTTGATCGCCAGAATTATGCCACTCTATAACGTACTAAAACATCCAGTGGTATATTTGTATATACAACAAAGATATACAATTAAACAAATTGTTACAATAAACAGTTAATTTGAAAAGCTAGATAATCCAGAAGAATATTATTTCAATTGTTTAAAATACGGGTTTTAAACAGAAAATAAAATATGACTTCTATTTTGTTTAAATAGTTTTGAAACAGCTAATTACTTTAAAATAGCCTTAACTCTACATATTAAAAGATTATTGAGGTATACATATATGTTTGAAATTATCTTATAACCAATGATAGGTGGCAGCACTCAATTGATGGCGCTATTCATGCAAAATTCAAACAGTGAATAAAGAACTTCCGATTATTTTTTATTCTGACAAAACTTCCCTAATGTTTGTTTACAGTATTTGACATCAATTTCTCTATTGTTATTAATTTACATTTAACTAACGGTTAAAAATATTAAATTTAAACACATGATTTGCTAATGGGAGAGTTTTAATTTCATTTGGATGTCAGAAATGTTATTATTCATTGTATCTCAACTCTTATAGCTATAATGTCTACCCACTAATTCATACACAGCAACGTAAATGTCCTTTCAAAAGAGAGCTTCCTATTATCTCTGGGCCTCATTTTGGTTAGAGGTAGTTTGGATAGATTTGCTTTTTTTTCCCTTCAGCCTACAGAACAGCATCTCATTGATTGCTGCATATCAATATACCTTGGCTATGGATTTACCTTTGTGTATATAATGGTCATTCTTTTTATTACTTAATTTATATCTATAGTTAAACATTTTAAATTTATATATATATATATTCAAGTTATTGCTTGTTTCAGTGCCTCTTTACCTTACCTTCATTATATCATAATTATTCATTAAATTTTGCATATTGTTGCATATGTGAAAATATATTGTTCCGATACATTTGTTCTACATGTATATTTTCACATTTTTGTTTTTGTTGGTGCATTTTTCATCTTAGCCCTATCATATTGCCTCCATCCATAAGAACACAAAAGTCAGATTAATGTCTCTTGCTATGGCCGCATTTTGAAATATCAATTACACATTTTAAATAAGGCATACATAACTCAATGTCACAATTTAGTAGCATGTAAACATTTTTTAGAGATATTTAAACTTAGCTTTATATATACATATTTTTAAGATATATTTCAAACTTTCATTCCATTACACATTCTGGAAACATATGACCAAAGACATGAAAAAAATTAATGCTCTTCAAGATGGACAGGCCATGCTGTAACAACATTCACTGATTGGTTCAGATCACAGTCTCTACATATGTCTTCATCATTAGTTCAGTGTTTATAAATATCAAATTACTTTAGTTTGATTTATATGTGTCAAACTTTCTCCACTCATAATTTTGACACAAAAGGCTTTAAGCAAATATATTAATGATAGTTACTAATCATTTATTAAACTAGAGATTGTTGTTGGCCCAAATATATGTTTTAAATTATAACAAATGAATATTATGTGTTGTTACAGATATATCAAACCCGAATCTGTTAATAGTTTTATAACCTTTATAAAGACTTTCTCATGCAAGGTAGACATTCTACACATTTTAAAATTTTTGTGAAAAAGTGTACAATTTTGCATTGCAGTGTATATTTTCAAGTGTTTGTTTTTATGAGTGCATCTTTTACTTTGTCTCTGTCATGTCTCAAACATCAATCAATACTAACATCATTCCAATCTCTCTTACTATGGATGCATTTTGAAATACCCACTTCACTTTTGAAGTGAGTAAAACATACACAACACTTCTAATAATTTAACTTCACACACACACACACATATATATATACTTAAATCTAATTATATATGTATGAAAATAATAAATACACGAACTAACTAAAGGAAAAATAAAAATATAATAAAAAACACACAATTACTTCTCTATAAAGCTGCTTTAATATTTCAACCAGCAGACTGGTTTTTCATCAGAAAGCACAGAAAAATGGAAATATGGAAATATTTAATGTGTGGAGGTATCCATTTATAATTTAATTAATTAGAAAGCATTTAACCTAGAACACAATGCCTCAAGCCAAGAGTTAAAGTAAAACTGACAGGTTGATTGCCTTTAATGAAATCAGTCAGTTTTACTTTAACCTTTGACCTGGGGCATTTTTTCTAGGTTAAGTGCTTTCTAATTAAATTAATTATAAATGAATATTCCATACATTAAATATTTCTATCTAAAACATCCATTAAAATATTGTATTATATATATCATAATGCATATCATAAGTTGAAATAGATAGAAAATTCAAATCATTAATCCCAATGCTAAGATATTTCAGCAATGCCCTCTGTGGGCAAATATAAATTTTGAACTTCAAGTAGCTAAGCCCAAAAGAATACGCTCTTGAATCTATTGCTGCAGATGATGTTATATATTGAAATTCAGATCAATTCAAACAAAAAGCATGAAATCAAATTAACAATGATCTTACATAGCTAGTAAACCCACAAGTCCAAATAGTTTACTAAAATAATTTTACAAGTCAGATTCTTAAAGAATCAATTTAAAACAATCCTTAAATAATGTCTATCATCTGTTGTATCCATGTCAACCTATTTTGTCAGATAAAAGATGTCTACTTTTAGGTGACCTTCAGTTTCTTATATAGTAGTAAATCAATCACTGACATTTTGAAAAGACTGAAACTTTTTGTTTTAAGTGATTTTTATTTTTAAATTAATCAATCCAACTTATAATTTCGTATATTAACTTAAGCAAAGTAATAATGATTTTAGGAGCACACATGATTTTACAGTTTATCAAATATATGACTTTAAAAATATAAATCTATTCTAATAGTACAAACAAGTCTAAATACATTACTAAGGTAATTTATGTGCTCATTAAAATCATTGGTATTTCATCTAATATATATTGTATTACTTCGAATTTAAGCTACACTTTTGATTCAAATTTTGAAGACATAAAATTAATGCACTGTTTAAATTCAAAGTGAATATTTTGACATCTTATTTCTGCCAATTTCACATTTCCCAATAATCGTGTCTTTGCTTTACTCTCTGCATCATCATCAACCATTATCAATCCACTGCAGGTTGAAGGTTGTAACGGTCAGAAAACGTGTGACTCGTAAACATAGTGCAGAATTCGACCACCATACAGAACAGCAGCACCATCGAGTAGCGAAGCCACCCGTGGTACTGAGTTCGAACATAGTTTATCGGTTCCACAATACAATCCACGAAACAACGCATCTGATGCGACATTAGTAAATATTTCCTTAGGCACGGTGGTCAGGGAGATGCAAGAGATTCATGATTTTATTCTCAAGTTAGCCAATAATCAAACTAATATTAATTAAACATTCATATTTACATAATCGAGGAAATATTAGATAGAATGGGTATCGAATAAATGAAACGTAATTGCAGACGTATAGTTTAAAATTATTTATTAATACATTTTAATAACACAATCTAATAATATTTTATGGACTCACAGCTTCAGTAGCGGGATTTGCGACATGATTATATTTTAAAGAATACATTTATTTATTTAGACATTATTTTATATTGAGGATTTCAGTAGCGGTATTTCCGATACTGTAATGTTTACAAAAGGAATACATTTATTTGAAGGCGTAATCTAGCTACCTAAAATTCTTGAGTGAGTATTTCTAATGCATGCATGGAGGGATTTATACCTTTGCAATGCAAGAGTCTAAAGTATGGGTTATAAGAGTAATGGCAGACAGATATTTATTTAATTAAAATATTTATTTATAACTAAGGGCAAACATTTATTTGAGAGTGAATTACGAAGATAATGCAGAGGCGGAGTGATATATAGAATAATAGAATTGAGCAAAGGAACACGTGGTACGCTTTAGAAAGGCGATATGGAATGGCAGTATATCGAAACTGCAATGCCGCGAATGGGTTTATAAGAATGTCAGGTTGGTCTCGGCCTCGACCCGACGAAGTAAGGTGTCATATAAGCATAACCAGGGACAAGCGGTCCGTGTCGCAGTTTTGCCGGCTGGCTGCATGACGTTGTCAAGTCCTATGGGAGCACCTATTATGCCCGCTTGTGTAGGACGACTGGGGTTAATTTCAACCCTGAAGAATCCGGAAATTTCATGGCGGAATGGGTCATCGCGTCTCTAAAACGTAACACATGTATACTTATAAATGATTATGATAAGATTTAAGTAGATTTCTGACTTGGCCCTACATTACCAAGATTTACTCAAGAACTCTGGCGACTCTCAAAGAAATGGGATTTTCTAGAATTTATTCATGATGATTTAGTAAATATAAAACATATATATATATTGGGAATTATTATAACTAATACGTCAGCCATTTGCGAAGTAGTAGACCCTGCATTACAATAAATGAAGCATTGAATGCGTGTCGATTTATATGAAAGTTATTAAAGAAAGTAAATATTAATGAAAATTTGACACGCATTCATTGTTTTAAGCGATCATAGATTTAACCTTTGAAAATTGAAATAATTATAAGCATGCAATAATTAACTAATAACTATAGATAGAAATGTAGATTATAGAAATACGCATCCAAGATAGAATGAGGTAAGCTAGATTAGTAGAGAAATTTACACATTAAGTTAATGATTCAGTTTTAGCTATACATATGGTAGTTTTTACATTTTATAATTTAGATAAGTATTATGAAGAAGAGCTATAGCATATTATAGTACTCTAGAGTTTGAACACAGACAGGTACCTGTTTTATAAGAAGTTCTCCGATTCCATTAGTTTAGCAGCAAAAAGTTCACGAGTGGCAAGTTTTTTTTGTATTTAGATATTTCATTTAATTTCCCAACAGCAGCAGCTTTTTCATTTATTTCAGGCAGCAGATCTTCATGGTGAATTTATGACGGGCAATGAAAAGTTCAGCATCCGGTGGGCCATAACCCGATGGAGAATAATCTAGGTGCTTTACTCGGTCATACCTTGGCAGGAACAAATTTTTTTTATATTTTTGGAGACTCTCAGTGATCGAGAGCAAAGCTAAAGTTTAAGTGAATGTCTCCAGCAAGTCTAAGATGGCCTCTTTTCTTATCTTGATCTTTCACATTTTTGTTAAGATATTTTTAGGTTCTACTTAATCTGCCCTGAGGATAATCAATGCATTTAGTTGGTTTTTAATTAAAGAAAGCTGCCGTTCTATTGTTTACATTTTACATTTACTAATTAATTTTGGGGAATTTTTCTTTAATTAATTTATTATCTATCACTGACCGATGCTTTTAAATTTCAAAAACAAAAAGGGAACATAAGATTATTTTAACTTTTAATTAAATATTACATCAGATATTTTTAGAATTATTATTAAATGAAATTTAAACAAAGCAATAAATACGAACTTTATAATCCAAAATAAATGATTAAAATTATACAAAATTATATAACTAAAAGAAATCTAAATTATATTATTTTATCCCTATTTATTGCGTTTAATTTGAGATCGAAATGTGTGCGTGTTTATGCTGAATTCTACATATATTTATACATTTCTACGATTGCTACACACACAACTCGATACCAAAAAGTTTAAATTTATGCTAAATTCTACATATATTTATACATTTCTACGATTGCTACACACACAACTCGATACCAAAAAGTTTAAATTTGGGCGGGATAGATCGGTCAGTGAGAGACGACAGAAAAAGGTGAAACTTAAGATTCGAATACGAATCTTACTGTTTCAAGGTTTCTCCAAATTCAATCAATCTTTTCCTATATTTAGCTTCTCTCCTCCACATCACCCCTGTACACTTTCTTATTTCATCCATCCATCTCACATGTGGTCTCTTTCTGGATCTTTTACAATCTTTTGGAATCCAGTTTAAAATTCCAATTGTCCAATCTATTATCATCTCTTCTAGCAATATGTCCAGCCCAATTTCAATTCACTGCATATTCACACTATAATATTACGAATATTGATAGCAGTTTATTTGTGATTCATTGTTTGCACTTTTCTGAGTTAATCCAGTCACTGTTTGATAGCAACTGTGTAGAATCGCATTGAATATTTTAACATATTATTTCTGCCAAGCTCACACTCCCCAACAGTAATTTCTTTTTTATGCATTTCACATGTGCATATAGCAGTTATGTAGAATCATATGGTATCTGGATGCATTTCAATTTTAAAGATTTTTATTATCGATACTCACTAATGATGAAGAAATGGCCTACATATGGTGCTGAATTTAAAAAAAAGTTATATTAGTTCTTATTAAAGTAAATAAAAATGTTTTTTTATGCTTCAGTACTATATTACATGGATTTCCCCCCAATTTTCCAAGCTTAATTCTACTGCAGCTTAAATTGAGGGGCGACTTATATTCAAAGTAATACCGTAATATTGTAACTGCTTGCTTGCTGATTTGATTAATTTAAAAACACAACTCAGCACAAATAACAAGTTTCCGTCTTTTGGATATCAATGCTTGATATATTACTATAAAAGAAACTGATGGTCGTCTAAAAGGGATCATCTTTTATCCCATAAAATATATTGGCATTAAAATAACCAAGGGGAGGTGTCATTTACAGGTTTATTTAAAACCCTTGTGACCTGAACGGCCATTTTGAATTCACAGAAAAAATTACAGGACATACAATTTTAAATGAAATGTCTAATTTATTACAATAAATAACAAATATATATACATTTTTAGAAAGTGCAAATATGAAAGAATGTAATGAAGCTGATAAAATAGTCATTACCACAAAAAAATAATTAAAGAAAGGAGATTTTTCACATTTTATATATCTTTATTTTTACATTGGTTCACAAACTCTCAATTTTGAAAGATATAGCCTAAAATGACAATTTCATAGACAGCTTCATCACATTCGTCATAAAATGCAGAAAAAAATAATATATAACATGACCTACCTGAGTTACAGATTGTTGGTGTAATGTGGCAAAAGGTGACCATTTCAATTTCTTTTTTCTGCTTGACACTCTATGTGTTCTATTTTTGCAAGCAGTTGTTTTTCTAGGCCCTCTATGCGGGATATCTATTAGAAATGCAAGGTTTTAGTGAGGATCAAAAAAAAAATAACAGTAATAACTTTAGTAAATTCTAAGTTATGGGGGTAAAAAATAATGACTATATTATTGAAAAATCAGGGGTGGGGCGAGATAAATTATGCATTATTTCATGGCAGATCATAATTGCCAAATATGCAAATAAATAATTTAAAAATTTGTTTCTAAAATAAAATGAATAACAACATAGTAAATAAAATAAAATAAATAATCAAAAGGAATTACAAGCAATTATTATATATGAGTGGGAGATGATGATGACTGTTGATTCAGCATTGTGAGGTATTTATTTTTTTCACCTTGTTAGTTTCACAGAACAGAGTGGATAGTTTGAAGACAGTTTGCAAATTGTTGAAAATATAAATGCATGAGCAAAATCAATTTCAAAATAACTGATGATGATGTGGAGCAACTGGTAAGGGTGAGCTAAATTATGCATTATTACATAGCAAACCATAATAGCAAAGTATGCTATCAAATAAATAAAAAGTTATCTGCAAAGTATGCTATAAAATGAATAAAAAGTTATCTACAATGAAATGAATAAAAACGTAGTAAATTCTAAGTTATGCATGTAAAAAATAATTACTACATTATTGGAATATCATGAGGGTAAGAGTGAGCTAAATTATGCATTATTACATAGCAAACCATAATAGCAAAGTATGCTATCAAATAAATAAAAAGTTATCTATAATGAAACGAATAAAAATGTAGTAAATTCTAAGTTATGCATGTAAAAAATAATTACTACATTATTGGAATATCATGAGGGTAAGAGTGAGCTAAATTATGCATTATTACATAGCAAACCATAATAGCAAAGTATGCTATCAAATGAATAAAAAGTTATCTGCAAAGTATGCTATAAAATGAATAAAAAGTTATCTACAATGAAATGAATAAAAACGTAGTAAATTCTAAGTTATGCATGTAAAAAATAATTACTACATTATTGGAATATCATGAGGGTAAGAGTGAGCTAAATTATGCATTATTACATAGCAAACCATAATAGCAAAGTATGCTATCAAATAAATAAAAAGTTATCTATAATGAAACGATCTAAAAATGTAGTAAATTCTAAGTTATGCATGTAAAAAATAATTACTACATTATTGGAATATCATGAGGGTAAGAGTGAGCTAAATTATGCATTATTACATAGCAAACCATAATAGCAAAGTATGCTATCAAATGAATAAAAAGTTATCTGCAAAGTATGCTATAAAATGAATAAAAAGTTATCTACAATGAAATGAATAAAAACGTAGTAAATTCTAAGTTATGCATGTAAAAAATAATTACTACATTATTGGAATATCATGAGGGTAAGAGTGAGCTAAATTATGCATTATTATATAGCAAACCATAATAGCAAAGTATGCTATAAAATGAATAAAAACTTATCTACAATGAAATGTATAAAAACAGTAAATAAAATAAAATAAATAACCCAAAGGAATTACAAGCAATTATTATATATTAGTGGGAGATGATGATGATGAATGTTGAATACTTACAGGTAATGGGGAATACGAAACCTCAAAATCAAACACATCAACAGAAAAGTTCGTTATAAACGTAATTACGTTTAGCGGCGAAAATAATTGTTTTCTCCGTATATTTTTTTTATCGGTTGATAAAATCTAGAAAGATAAAAAAAATTACAAAATTTTAATAATGTACTTTACAAAAATTGCTATAAAAAATCTAATTTTCATCGCACAGAAAAAATTTTTAGACGTACAAAAAGATAGAAAAATGGCGGAGAGAAAGAAAAAAAAAGCGTAACTGTGACGTATACGGTTTGCACGCTATTGCGGTCGAAATTGTAAACTTTTTTTAATGCGTAAACAAGCGGTTTTCGGTCTCAAAGGGTTTTAAACTGATTCATTTAGAGATCTCATTTATAAAATTATCTTATTAATGTATTCTAGGACATGTTTGTTCTATAAAATAGGTTTACATTTTTAACATTGCATATTTGATAAACTTTAAAGTCATTTATAAAATCGTTAATCTTGTGTTTAGATTTGTAGAGGTCCCTACTGTCGCATTTTAGGTGCAGTTTTAAGGTTATAGCCTAATTATTAATTAGTTTTTAATTTATATTTTTAGATATATTTAAAATTTCTATAACGAGGATGGACACGCATGAGGTCAATAAGAGCAGCATGTTGGATTTTCACACATTGTAAAGAGACACACATTATTATTATGTAGGTACACAAAAATAAATTAATATATGATGACGTATTCTACACAGATATTAAGTGCTGTGTAAAGTATATAAGAAAATATAATTAAGAGAAATAAATAAAATACAAAATAATTATTTCACAATTTTAATAGTAAAAATAAAATATAATAACAGAAAGTCATTAATAAAAGATCTAACATTTAGCGAAGATCTTTGGTCAAATCTCTGAAGTTCGGCATATAATTTGTTAAAAACGTTCCTAGGAATTCTGTAAGATGCTGATTGGTCAACAGTGAAAGATATTTCGACGTCACAAACTTCATTGTGGATTACAATAATTTACAGCAATATGTTGTACCAAAAATTGAAATTAGATGGAAAACAGCTTTCTATAAATATGAATATTTCGATTCTGGCACAAATTTTCAAAATTTAATTAAAGAACTAGATTTGTGGTGTATTTGCAATCCCTGATCCTCTTTCATCTCTAATAACTCCTATTCTCCAGCTGCTTTTTTAACAAATATTATTTCAGAAATTGGAAAATTCATTCTTCAATAATATCTCAAATAAATGGATTCACAAAATTTGCAAATGCACATTTAAAACTTTTAAAATCTTCAAACCTATATTTGAAATCTGCTTGTAATCCTTCCAATTATTCGTTATATTCACCTAACTTTTCTTCTTTGATTCTAATTATATTTACTTTTACTCAAGGAGAATGATTAAATATTCTGCACTTAAGATCATCCACAAAAAAGCCAATGTTTAACTGCAAAGCTAAATACAGTTTGTAACAAATCACTAATCATTTTCTCCTTTCTTTGTAAAATCAAATTGTTTCCAAATGTTCCATAATGACTATAAGGAACATTAAGTTAGAATGCCAAATTTCATTTTCTAATTCTGGATATTTCTTTTTCATTTTAAAAATGTTATGATAGGATTTAGGAGTTCCACAAAACGTTTCAAATCATTGTTAGTTGAAAGGTATCTTATAATAGACCAAAAAGAGAGACCACTGGGCAATTCATCTGTTTTTGGCATTTCTTCTAATTAAATTCTAATCTACAAAACAATCTTCCACACATTTTTATATTTTAAGTATTTCATTATGAGATACTCACAGTGAATTATGCAGTGAAAAGGACAAAGTGTGGAATTTAAGGATCATTATTTAAAAGATGAACAAGACCTAGGTTTTTCCCTATCATTGCAGGAGCTTATCAGTTGCAACACTTATCATGAGGCAATTCAAACCTGATCATTACCTCATCGAGTGAATTTCTGACATTGATATTGCAAGTGGTTTAATAAGAACTAATAGGGGTCTAACATTTCTTCCTTCATATTTACATCTACAGATACACAGCCCACAAACAGTCAATTGTGGACACATCCTGAATGTCTGTAGACTCATGCAGAGGTAAACTAAATGCTGTAGAATTTTTTACATTATACATCAAACTATTTTTAACATTTTTACTAATATCACTAAAAAGAAGCTCAGGGTATGTCATAACATAGGAACTTGTGTGATCAGTTTATGCATGTCCATATTACCTGATTCCAAAACTTTAACCACTTCTTCCAATTTTTTTCTAATAAATTCCCCTTCTCCATACGGACATTTAGCAATATTCTAAGGTACCAAAAAACTAACTTCGTTGGCCCTGGCATCTTTTCCATCCTCATGACTAAAAGAAGCCAAGTTTTTCTTGCTTATAAAGACCTGATTGCAATGTCTTAAGTTTCTCTATTGTCAATTTTGAATTGTGCGGATATTGAGTTGGCTTATTTCTAACTTTGTCATTTGCAGTTGTAACTTTACTAATAAGGCAAAATAACTTTTCATTATTTGTCAATATAAACAATTTTTTCTACCCATTCTTTCTGAAAGTTTTTTTTTCTTGATCGTATGTTCATTTTTGATATTTTCGGAAATCTTGATAACAAAACATTTAAATAGTCAAGCGTTGGTGGTCGAGAGGTCAGCACAGCTTCCTGACAAGCAGTTGTCCCAGGCTAGCGGGTTCGCTTCCCGGCGATGCTATGACACATGAAAAAAAACCAATTAAATAAATTTAAGTCCAAAATCTGAAATTCAAACAAAATACATACATAAATAATTAAAATAAAAATATCTAAATATTAATTCTTGTTTTAAAAGATTCATAAATAGTGCAACAAATTATAGAAGAAAATAAAATAAGAATAAAAATAATTTAGAATAATTAAAAGCAATTTTGGAATATATTTTAGGTTGTTATATTCCTGACTCTTAAATGTCCATTTCATTATTATTTACCACCAAAAAATAGAAACAACATAACCAAAATCAAACAAATGCTTTCCAATTTTATTTGCAAGAGTTTCTTTTAATATTGAAGCAGTCAATCTTAGCTTAAGATTGAGCTTCATGTTTTCACCTACTAACCTGTGTTTAAACCCTATATATCCCATCCTGCTCCTTTTGTCATATGTATATATTTTATATATATATTTGAGATGCACTCCTAAGTTATAAAATTTTAACGTTCACTAACAATTTTTTTAAAAAATTATTATTAATTCTTTTTATTAATTATTAGTTTTTATTAAAGTATTATAGGTGCGGCTCAAATATATATATATATATATATATATATATATATATATATATATATATATATACATATATATATATATATATATATATATATATATGTAGGAGCAAAATACTAACAAAATATTGATTTTGTGTAAATATTTTATTAAACATCATGTTTAAACTTTTTCTTTTTAAAGTTCTTTTTTTATTAAAATGTATGTTTTATAAAAACAAAGATGGAAGATGCTACAGTTAATTGTCTAAAAATAATTAAAGGGTTGGAAACACTATTGTTTTAATCTGGGGAAGGTATTTTTAATTAAAGTTTTTACTTAAAATGGGATTAAGATTAGAGATACTTTTGTTAAAAACATGTTGTCAAATCTATTTCTAATCTGGAAATAGATTTGAATTTATTTTTGGACGTTATCTTACTGTTGCATCTTCAAAAACAATCGATAAAGAAAAAGTAAGAATTTTAAGATCAGAGATTAGATTGTAAAGCTAAAATTAAATGATTAAAAGCATTCCAAAAACACCTGGGAAGAGTATAAAATGTCTGAATTTTTAATCAAGATGTAGATTAGCCACTATTGAGAGAACGGTATTGTAAACATATTACACGTCGCTTGAAACTTAAGATGACGTAGTAGTAAATCCACCACCCTTCTCGGTCCTGTCAGGTCATCATCTTCTGCGGCCATACCATTCTGCTGCCCAAGAGTGAAGGAAAGGCCTGACCTAAGAATTTTAGAATGCTAATAGAAGCTTGCTGCCACCAAAGAACTTTCATTTCAATTGCCGTGCAATATTTTAAATTGAACACTTAAAACTGCAAGGTAACTTTTCAAGCCGTCACCTCAAACTAAATCTAGCCTAAATAATCTAGCAAGATTTCTTCTAATGTATTATTTAACTTTGTTTTTGTTTTAATATGTAATTTGCTCTTAATACATTCAAAGATCAGCCTTTCAAGCTAATTGTGCATGCGTCTACTGCGAGTGTTAAATAATAAATGAATACTTCACTCTACAATACAAGATATAGTCTCAGAACATTGTAGATAGTAATTTAAAGTGAGAATTCTACTTTCATGCTTTACTCAACAGTACTTCAGATTTGCTAATATAAAAGAATTTGAGTTGTAGGAATAAGAGGATTCCTTTTATTCCTGCATAAATACTATATCTTGTATTGTAGAGTGAAGTATTCATTTATTATTTAACACTCGCAGTAGACACATGCACAATTAGCTTGAAAGGCTGATCTTTGAATGTATACAATTGTATGCATAGCTTTATATAAAAATAAATGCTAATTTGCTCTTAAGTAATTCCTATAAATTTAATTCTCTCTTATATACTCTTAACTTTCCTTAACTTTGATGCGGTCATTTATTTATATGTATTTATTATTTGATTTAAATTTACTTCTTTTTAATGTTGCCAGAAAGAATTATAATTATTACAGTTCAAACCATTAGTAATCGATGTCAAATCACTTCTGTACCGTTCTGTAATAGTCAGAATTCACCAAATCATTAATTTCTCATACAAACCCTTTATTATTTCAAGTCTTTTTGTGAACCATGACCTCCAGCTGGGACAGAATCAAACCAAGCACTGCTAGTGTCATCACAAACGTTATCCATTAGTCAGAGAGGCAATAGTTCAGGCAAATAGTTTAGGATTCTCCCTTGCCCTGACATCTGTATCTTGTGCATGGTTGGATTCAAGGTACTTTTGCTTGGATTATTGGTCTTGTTGAATGAATACATGATTTTGACCAGCACAATATATATAATTATTTAAAAAAACATGAAACTCTAAGTACATTACTTATAAACAATTAAAAAAAAATTTCTTAACCTATACACACATTTTTAGAAAGCTTGCGCCACACCGCGAAAAAATTACACATCATAAACAAATTTAAATTGGTTAATAAAACAATCATACCTGATTTTTTGAAAAAGTATGAAATAGGACATTTAGTTGATAGGAAAACTATCATTAAAATATACAACCACAAAATTGCACAAATAATAAATATACATGTGATCACTCGAGCAACCATCATTGTGGAGTTTATGATTATTTTGAAATTTCCACGTATTTGATTGTCCTGACGTCTTAATAATTTTTTTGAAATTAAAATATTAGAAAAAAAAACATGAATCTTAAAGTTTGAAATTTTTTTTTTTATAAAATTTCTCACTAGAGGGCAAAAAATGCCAATTCAAATTGATGACTTTCGGCCTGATAAAATATCAGTCTGAAAAACATACGGGTTAAAAGAAAAAAAAACCCACATGAATAAACTTGTGTGATCTGCATAGAAATAAATAGGGAATGAAAAATTCATTTTAAAAACTATGATTAAATGAGATATGTATGTCAAATCGCCACAAAGAATATTATGATAGGACAAAGTGTTATTTTTCTTATTTGAAAACTACATTTCTGTTTAACAAAAGGGCCTGATGTACCAAACGATTAAGCATAAATTAAAGTAAGATAAACTATTTAGTTTTCACTATATTTCTAAATGAGTATGAATTTTTTTTCTCTTTCTCTAAATTATTAATTATCAGCTATACTAATTTAATTCTATATGTTATATATATATATTTACATGATGATTAGATGTGTGCGCATTATATATTTTCTTTTTAATATGATTGCTGTAATCCTAATGGTTTGAGAAGGTATAAATACTATCTGCACATTGCAACTGGAATGAACTGTTATTGTTATAAGTGTTCTGTCTTTTTTTTTTTAAGTGTCATAGCATCGGCCGGGACGCGAACCTGCAACCTGGGCAACTGCCTGCAAGTGCAAGGCAGTCGCGCTGACCTCTCGACCACCAATGCAAGACAATTGTTCTGTCTTTGTTCACTTTTCATTTGCATATTTTATCAAATTAATTAAGTAAGGCAAGTTTACCATTGGGTTTAAAAAAATCCAGAGCTGACAATACCTCTTCAAATGGTAGAAGTCTACACCTGAGTTGCTAATGGCACCATTTTGGTCTCTAATAATACCTCTTGCCAAAACTAATAAATATTCTACTATACTTAGATAGTATAAGTTTATATTCATATAATGAGCTGAAATATTTCTGTGTGGAAAACGTTATCAGCAATAAGCTGCGAGCTGATAATGTCCCTCAGTATGCTCATCATAGACAATGATCGGGCTAACAAGTTAATGTAAATTCATGACCAAGAATAGCCTGATCTTAATATATATGTCACTAAATGTCAATATATGGTTGAGGGGTCTGCAGTACATTTGACTACTACCAGTTTGGGCTGGATGTCCAGATATTGGGTTCAAGCTCCATGTCCATGGCTGATGTCCAGGTTTGAAATCACTAGTGCTATAATATATATTTAAAATGCTCCATAGCTGTACTGTTTAATTCACAGCTCTCCTTTAAATAAAGAATAACCTGAATTTTTGCAAACTTATTGACAAGAAAAATACCAGCTATTCTTTATCTAAAGGGAGAATGTGATTATAGCTATGGAGAATTTTCCATATTTTATATAAATTTCAGTTATCATTATGCATGTGTCTATTTCTTATATATATATATATATATATATATATATAGAAATATATATATATATATATATATATAGTATATTAACGGATATTTTTATTTATTATATATATATATATATATGGAGAAATATACTTCTCAGTGCTATCTATATTAATGCAATGTCTTTTATCAAAGAATTCCACATTGCAAGGAAAAACTAATCAACTTTTACTTACTGTCCATGATCTTGTATAGCTAATAAATTAGGCAATGACATTTTGTTACAAAGAACTTAAAATCAGTGGAGATGTTTATGCATTTCCAGTCATTACATGATCACCATTTAGTATGCTTGCTCATAACATTTATTAAAACAGGCAAAACTTTCCATACAGTAGTGCCACTCAGTGCAAGCCAGAGTAATCAATGGATGCCAGAAAGCTTGGGCATAAAATCCTTATCTGGTACCTACTCACCCAATATCTCCAGACTAGTTTCTAACTTGTGGCTTTTGTTAGTCAAACTCCTCACTGACGAAAGGGGGATATTGGATTAATAGGCACTAGATAGGGATTTTATGCCCTAGCCTTCTGGCATCTATTGATTACTCTGGCTTGCACTGAGTGGCACTATTGTATGGAGAGTTTTGCCTGGTTCAACCCCAGTCATATTGGCTTATAGTTTAAATTCATGTATTAGAATTAATGTCTATTCATTTTAGAAATCTTATACACAAATAACCTAATATCAGATATGCAGTGGTAAAATTATACAATAATGTGGAAAGGTAAATATCAAAGAGATAGGTGGAATAAAGAAATGGATTCCGGTATCAAATTAATCTACCTTGAAAAATGAGCTCAATTTCACATGCGGTCCATGATCTTGTATAAATAAACAACCTTATAATTTTTTAATACTATAAGCTGATTTGAATGAAGCTGTATTAACATTTCATCTGATTTCATGCTCACCCAAATAAATGCTGTTGTGTAATCGGCTATTTATATAAAGTCACAGATGAAAGGTGAAAGTGGATTTATTTTTCATTTGCAATTTAGATTATTTTGCCACTAGAGGGCAATCCATTGATACAGATAGTCAAATTATGATGGAGTGGAATAGTAACATATACAAATGTCTAGTTAAGGATATACAAAGTTTTAAAGAAAAGGAGAAGAGAATAATGGTTATAGGGGATATGAATGGACATATTGAAGAAATTGGATGATGTAGATAATAAAAATGGACAGCTTTTGAAGAAATTTTGTCAGAAAGAGAATTTGAGTATTGGAAATTTATTAAATATTTATGAGGGACAATACACATGATCTAGAAACAATATATTTCATACAATAGATTATGTATTGGTAGAGAAAGAGGGAATAAATAAAAGATGAAAAATTAAGGTGTTTGATAATGAAGAAAAAGTATGCACTAGTGATCATAACTTTATTTTAATTGAAATGGTTAGTAATATGATGGAGAATAGAAATAAAAGTAGAAATAATAGTGAAAGATGCAGATGGAGAGTGAATGATAAAAATAAGTTGGAAGAGTATAAAATACAAGTTGAAGAAATCATGAAAGAGTGGATTGGGGGTGAGTATAAGGACTGGTGTAAAGAAGTAGAAAAAGTGGCAAATAGGGTTTTGGGTAAGAATATTCAGAAGAATAAAAGTGTAAAAGAGAGGAAAGAAGCATGTAGAGAATATAAGTGTGCTATTAAGAACAAGGAAAGTGAAAAAGATATTAATGCTAAATGGAAAAAGTACTTACAAAATAAATAGATGGCTAAAATAGATAATTATATGGAGAGAATGAAATTGAATAGTAAATTATTGGAGGATATTAATAAAAGTGGAAGAGATGGGAGTAAAAATTTTTGGAATTACATTAAAAGGAGAAATGTAGGGGAGAGAGAGATGGTATTACTAGATGATGAGGGAATAGAGTGTAGCTCTAGAGAAGACTTAGAGAGAATCTTAAATAGATATGTAATGAATATAGAAAATATGTTAGATGTGAAAGATAGAGTGATAGAAAACATGAAAGCATATAGTAATGGGAATATTAGGTTTTCAGAAAACGATCTGAATGAGATAAAGAAGAAATTGAAAAGTGGAAAGGCAAGAGGTTTAGATGGATGATCAGCAGAGATGATAATGAATTTAGGATATAGGGCAAAAGTAAAGTTATTATCATGTTTTAATAAGATGGCACAGAATAGAGTTTTTCCAAGTAGTTGGAGTAATACAAGAGTAAGATTATTATTTAAAGGAAAGGGTAAGGATCATAGAAAGTTAAATAATTATAGACCGATAGTGGTAACATCAGTTTTATATAAAGTTTTCTCATATATGGTGGCTAGAAGAGTTGTAAAATGGATGGAAGGGAATAATGTAGTGGGGGAAATGCAAGGAGGTTTTAGATTAGATAGGCATATAGGAGATAGTTTATTTGTAGTTACACAACTTATGGATATGAGTAGGAATTCAGGTAAACAGTTATATATGAGTTTTATAGATATAGAGAAGGCATATGATAGAGTAAATAGAAATAGATTATGGATAAGTTTAGCAAATTTGGGAATGGATGAAGCTTTAATAGATATTATTAAGAAATTATATGAAAATAATTATTATATATATCAATTAGGGAATATAGAATCAGTTAAAGTTAAAAATGGGGTGGGACTAAGGCAAGGATGCCCTATGTCACCTATTTTGTTTGTGTTGTATTTGAGTGAAATGGAAAGAGCAATAGAAAGATTAGGAAGAGGGATAGAGATACTGTTAATAGGTAGTAAGGGAGTATATATTTTGTCAGGTCTTTTTTTTGCAGATGATATATTTTTGTGTGCAGAAAGAAGAGAAGATATGGAAGTTATGCTGAGGACATGTGCAAGGGTGGGTAAAGAGATGGGGATTAAATTTAGTGAAGAAAAATCAAATATAATGATGGTTAATACTGGGGAAAGAGAAGATGTAGAATTTTTATTGGGAGATATTAAGTTAAGTGTGGTGAATAGATATAGTTATTTGGGAATTATTTTAAGTAATCAAAAAAATTATTTGGATGAATGGGAGAAAAAATTGATAAATGAAGCAAAAAAAAAGAAAGGGATTGATAAAGAAATTAACAGTGTTTTCATATAATAAATATGATGTAGCTAGAATTATATGGAAAGGAGTTGCAGTAGCAGGGTTAACATATGGTAATGATGCATTATATGTTAGTAAAGGGGTATTAAATTACTTAGAAAAAGTTCAAAGGGAAGTAGGAAGACATGCATTGGATGCAGATGTATGGACAGCAAGGGAGGCAATTCAAGGAGAAATGGGATGGTCAAGTTTTCATATGAGAGATGCAAAAAGTAAAATGAAAATGTTTGGTAGATTGCAGTTTATGGATAATAAAAGAATAGCCAAAATAGTATTTAATTGGGTTATGAGTAAAGGGCAGGCAACAAGATGGGTGAGAAAGGTAATGCGGTATGCAAAAGATTTGGATAAAGAATTTATATCAGTATATTTGTACAAAAGATGGGATGATTGTGTTAGGAGGATTGTTGAGTGTTATAGTGGTAAGGAATGGGATAAAAGAATAGATTTATTAATAAAGAATAGGGAGTTAGAGAGATGGAGAACTAGTATGGAGAGTAAAAAGAGTTTAAATATATATAGAAATAAACAGAATATTAGGTGCAAGTTAATATATGATAATAGTAAGGAAAGTAGTTTATTGTTTAAGGCTCAAACAGGATCTTTAGCAACAAGAGAATATACATGTAAATGGAAAAATATGGGTGATTTAGTCTGTAAATTATGTAAGGAAGGAATAGAAAATATTAGGCATCTGTTAATTGAATGTAAATGCTTGAAAACAGAAAGGGCACATATAATGAAGTTATGGAAGAATAAATATGAAAAAAGTGATTATACAGAAAGTGGATTATTGGTTTTTATGCTGGGTTTGGAAAAAGATAAAGGGGATTTAGATATAAAGGCCATAGAGTTGACAAAGATTATGTTATGGAAATGGGATGGAGCACAATATGGGAAAACTTAGACTGGGGAATGTAAAATTAAGTAGCTAACAGGTTTTTCTGGGCATAATTGCTGAGAGATTCTTGACTTCGTTTAAGAAGAAGCTGCAGTACATCACATCACATCACATTGAAAATAATTATTCTGATTATTATGAATGCACATGATTAAAAATTTATTTATAGAAAATGTAGTTGGTATATTGTAAATTTATCTTTTATTCATGCTCAGCATATTTTCAATATATAACATTTAAATATCTTTGAATATTTGAATATAAGTATATTGTATATATTGAACTTTAAATGTAATTAAAGAGGATTTGAACACACATTCACGCTCACTTTAGCTATCCATTCCATCTTATATAATTGACACACGTGACCACATACATGTGAAAAAGATAAATGATCTCCAATATACATATTTCATGCTGAACTAACACTTATCAGTATAAGCAGTGCTCAGTTTATATTAAAATAACAAATCATCAAACTTTACTGGAAAGGCTTCAGTCTTCTCCACTTTCCAATTCTTCAGCCATCCATATTATTGAAAATCTGATGGTGGAATACTCAAAACCCTTGTTTATGCCAATATTGTTGTCATACTAATGTTGACTTAAACTCACTCTGGCCCATCATATATGAGACCTTAATATATAAGGTGTCAGAGTGAGTTAAAGCCAATATTGGTTTGACAACAATATTGGCATTAACAAGGAACATTCCATCATCAGATTTTCGTTAATATGGATGGTAGAAAAGTTAGACAATGGAAAAGATTGCACAAGCCTTCTGGCATCCATTGATTACTCTAGCTTGCTATGTGTGACAGTGCGTATAGTGAGGTTTGCCTGTATTTGGTTAGATGATAGTTTCTGTGTCAAAACTTCTTAAGGTCTCATAATTCATATTTTTCATTAACACAGGATTTATGCTCAATGCAACCTTCCATTATATATTTGACTGTGTTAGTAGTATTTCATAGTCGATTTGCTTTTAAATTTTTGTTGATTTTCGATTTAAAAACTTTGGCTTATTGGTTAACACAATTTTTACAGATCACTTTAGATTTGAATTATCTTTCACCATGTCAAAATATGCATAAGATCTAGCAGGGTACAAATGGGCTAGCATCTATTTAGCATTTATAAATTATATTCGTGTATTCTAAGGAGAAAATATTATTTTTAAGTGTGTGTACAATATTGCTTACAATTTTACTAATTGGTAGCCTCATCATCTACTCATTGCAATTAGAAATAAAGGTTTGTTTCTTGTAACCGGATCTGATTTGAATTAGTAATTCAATGATTATTTCAATGCTCTCCTACTTATCTATTGAGCTATCTAAAGAGATTACGGTATATTTTTCTGACATAAATGTGTATTGGATTTAGTTAACTAAATCTACAATAAATTAAATTGCAATTTAGAATTTTTTCATTAGCCATTGTGAGATTGTTTTAAAAATTTTGTAGAAATTGCCAAAATCAATCCACAAATATCAATAAGCAATTCTCTTTGCATAGCTTTGGTAGGATTGTTCAAGTAATTATAACAGAGAAGTATGTTTGAGATATTCTTTTTAACTACATAATTTATTATTATACCATGCATGACTTGGTGTAGGGATAGAGAGTCAGACTCTGGCGTGTCTTAAGAAACTGAGATTGAATCCAGTGCTGACACTTTCAGTATTCATACTTCTTATGAATCCTCAAGCAATAAAACCATTGCTTATTTTTGCTTATGATTCTATATTTTTATTATCTATCATATATATATATATACATACACATGTATATTGTATATATACATACACATGTATATTGTTTATACTTAATGTAATTGTAATGGACTTGAACTCAAACTTTGAAGCTGCTATAACTATTCAATCCATCTTATACAACCAATACACATGACCACATACATGGGAAAAAGATGAATGATCTCCAATATATTTTTTTATGCTGAACCAGCACTGATCAGTTGGTCCAGATCACCATCTCTCACACATATATACAATCAGTGCTCAGTTTATATTAAGATAGTTATCTTTTCACATGTTTATGGTCATGTGTATCAGTTGTATAAGATGGATTGGATAGCTGTAGGGAGCTTGAAAGTCTGATTTCAAGTCCATTATAATTACATTAAGTATAAATAATATACATATATTTAAATATTACATATTTAGCCTGTATTCTGTCTACACCTCTTCTAAATACTTAAATGGACATATTATGGTCCTATGTGTGAGGAGTCATATTGACTTAAGGTCAACATGGTATGACAATAATATTGGCATCAACAAGGGTTTTGAGCATTCTATCCTCAGATTTTCATTGACATGGATGGCTGAAGAGTTGGAGAGTAGTGAAGGTTGAAGCTTCTCCATTAATGTTTGAAGATTTGCTATCTTAATATAAACAGCACTGATTGTGTATATGTGTGAGAGATGGCAATCTGGACTAATGGATGAATGCTGGCTCAACATGAAATATGTATATTGGAGATCATTTATCTTTTTCACATGTATGTGGTCATGTGTATCAGTTGTATAAGATGGATTGGATAGCTGTAGAGAGTTTGAAAATCTGAGTTCAAGTCCATTATATATATAGAAATATTTAATGTGAGAAGTTATCCATTTATAATTACTTAATTAGAAAGCCCTTTACTTAGAATAGTAGCTAATGAAGCCAACTGCCCAAAGCTGAGTTAAAGTAAAACTCACAAGCTAATGGTATACTTTAACTCTTTACCTGGGGCAGTTGGTTTTCATTAGCTACTGTTCTACATAAACTGCTTTTTAATTAAGTAATTAATAACTGATAATTCAATGTATTAAATATTTCCATCTAAAACATATTAAAATATTATATTACATATATACATAATCATAAGTGTTGATTTTGTGTATAGATAGAAGCAAATAATTCAGTTCTCTAAAAATTCTGGATGTAAATCTATTAAGGTATTAAAATTTCTTCTATCTGACCATCTTTATAAAAAAGCACAAACTGTTAAAAATCTCACAGAAACAGAGCATCTGTACTAAAAAAGTACATTATTCTGAAAAAGTATTTGTATTTATTTATTTAACAACAAATTTGCTCCAGTGCAATTAAAACAATTATAAAAGTAGTGTTGCATATTAAATGTATGTTAAATAAAAACAACAAGAAAAAAAAATACAGTTGCATTTTATGAAATAGTTAATATGGACTTATTTATCACTAGAAAAGTAGAACTTGAATTTCTTCTCATAGATAAACGATACTTTATTATAAACCTTTTTGGCAATTCTTTTATAAGATTCTAATATATGTGATTTGACAATTAGTTGTGGGTAAAATAAAACTTTTAATTGCAGAAAAACACTGAATCTGTTGTAAAAAAAAACTATTAATAATTATTTATTTAGCATTAAACTTTTCACGGCCAATTAAGAAAGTCATAAAACATAGTGCTTGTGTGTTAATATATTTTAAATAAAAAGAGTTGTGTTTTATTTGTACCAAATTTTTTTAAAAGAAAATATAAAAGCTGTATTTGTTGCTGAAACGGTGGGGGCAAGTGGAGTGAACTCTGGGGGATTGGGTGTCACCAGCAGGGGCCAGAGCTCTCTTAGTATTATCTATAAATTGGTTCATTGTTTAAGTTGTATTTTTATTTTTTTGTTTTAAATTCTAATATATTAATTTGGATATGAGCTTTAATAATATATTTTCCTTCCTCTTTTTGTCTAATTGATAATGTTTGTCTTTTTTAATGCACATTGCATGCTACTTTTTAATTTCTGTGATTTGCTGTTTATTTGCTACTTTGCAACTTTTTTTTTATTACTATGTTAACATTATTGTTTTTATTTTTTAATTTACGCCTATTCAGGGCAATGGAATCTCCACCATCATCTTGTATATATTTCGGATGCAGTCTAATATGTTTCCTGCTCACTTAATATCATATATATTTATTATGTTTTGATCAAGTTGATTTGTTACACATATCAGACTATTTAGCAGAGAGAAAATAAACTTATGTCTATTTATCTTTTTGGTCTATGTTTCTTTTCCATTTTTGGGCGCATTGAAATCTTGTCAATGCTAACATTGTTATGTCTTGGCACCATCTTTACACAAAGTAGGGACTGGTTTCTCTCAGCTTTAACACCATGTTGGAAAGTCAATTATTGCTGCACTGTAGATATTTAACTTCTATACTTTTTACAAATATGAAAGTAAATAATCGAATGATGCACCAGAAGTGTTAGAAGTAGGAAGTAATGCATGGAATCCTAAGCTCCAGATTCCACCATTCTATCACCCCTATAAACCACCTGTCATATCCATTTCAATTGTTTTCACTGCTTCTATAACTCTCTGATAAACTTCAATCTCTATGCTCAATTCAAGGTCTCTAACAATGCAAGTAATTTCAATTAACCTAAATAAAAGTCCTTGAAACTGACAACTTTTTCTTTAATAAGAATTGTCTTCCTCAAAATTTACGACAGACATATTTTCACTCAAAAAAATTGGCTCTAATTCTAACATTCCGAAAAAAGCTAAAAATTACCAGGAGTACACAGTCTAGATTCTGCACTTGAGTTTGATCCAATCCAAAGCACTTTCTTAATTCATTTAGCTCTTTTATTATTTGCCAAGAATGCAAAATTTGTTTAATTTGCAAATTTGAGAAAGTGAGTATGACCTTAAAAAGTCTTTTCGAAAAGATCTTCAGATATAACGATGATTTGACTTTCCCGAGTCTAATAAAACTTTAGTACTCCTTCCTTGATTAACTAGATTAATCTTAAGACAACCTTGTGTTATATCCTCCTCTTCACTACAATATCAAGTACTGCCAATATGAAGTTATCCACATCAAACTCTATATTCTCACTACTAGTTTCTGGCCAAAAAAAGTGAGATGCATTATGAGAAGATTACGAATTGTTCTATAGGACTTGATAAATTTCTTACAAAATTGTTATCATTGTCTTTACTTTTGATATTCATACAGTAGTGTAAGATTCATTTTCTGTGAGCTCCAGCAGGTGGCAGAAAGAATCCTTCATCTGTGACTTCCAGCAGATGATAGAGAGATTCCTTCATCTGAGTATAGAAGAAATAATAGTGTTGTTTAAAAGTCAGGAGATGTTCATATGATTCATATTATTTTATTTATGTTTGGTTTTTATTTCTCTCCAAATTACAGGCACTCCAAATTTGAAACAACTTTCTTTTCATTTCTGGGTTGCTCCTAAATGCTCCTAACAAATTCTGCATACAATATGGAAATCCATGATTTAACTTGGTCCCCAATATTAACACCATAAATGACAGAAATATCCTTCACAAGTCCCGAAACTTTTCAAGCAACATTTTCATGAGATGGACACAGCATCTGTGGAAGAAAAGAGATTATACTTATATATATAGTAAATCATTGTAAAATTTAACACAAATTAACATAGCAATGAAAAAAGCATTCAACAACACCACTTTTAATTATTATGGATTCTTTCTTAATGTGAATGAAAGTATTGTAGCGTGGCAGAAGTAATGCAAACCTACTTTCCAATTGCTAAATTATAAAAAAAATGTCTACAAAATAATGTTAAAGAAAACGCACAAATATCAAGCAAAAAATTCTAAGATCCAGGTAAATTTAACCATATATTCAAAAGTAGAGCCAATAGGGCCAAACTGACCCTATTTTTGAAATCAGCATTGAGTTATGAAATCGAGAATAAACATTTGTTGTGTTGCTAAAATAAGTAGGAATTAAAATATATGACATTTCTAATATAAAAATAATATATATATATATACATTAATGGATACCAAATATATGAATAAGATATATATATATACACACACATTCCATTTTATGCATATTTCTTATTTTACCTTGGATAAACTATTATACACACACTGACATATATTTAATGCTATGAGACAGTTCTACTATTATATACACACACACACACAAATACATAACATTATTAATCGTTAAAAACCAGTCAACACTTAGACAATCACAATATCAATAACAATCAATAATTTCAAACTGTTGTCAAGGCAACCTAAATAAAGGTGGAATTAAAAGGAGATTGCCATGACAACAATTACAGATTATTGATTGTTATTGATATTGCAATTGTCTAAGTGTTGACTGGTTTTTAATGATTACTTACAAATCTATTTAACCTTGAGCATTATTACACTTGTAACGTTATTAGTATAATTATCATCATTTTCAGTTATCAATCTATTGTAAAATGCAGTTTTTCCTGTCCATGGTCTCTGTCCTTCACATTATGCCAGTAAACATCCTTATTTCATCTATCATCTCATGTCACTTTATAAATTCTTTACAATGTCTTGTAATCTTTAAGATTTTATTTGTTTAAATGTTATAATAATTTTAGGCTTTTAATTATGCCAATGACGTCAATGATACCTGCTTGTTCTCTCATACACAAATTTCACTTTCATTCTCTTTCTATTACTTCCAACACAAACCTCTCCATACTTGACTGAGTATCTGAAATCTCTGTATTTCTCTTCAGTTGTGTCAATATCTCAGATCCATAAGTAATAATTGTAAAACATATCCATTAAAAAAAGTCTTCCTTTTCAAACACATTTCTATCAAAAAATATCCCATTCAAACTTAATTCTATCATTAATTTTATTCATTATGTTTTCATTTCTGTTAATAATCTGTATAAATATTTGCAGTTATTCAACTTTTTCTATCATGATTATCAATCTTTATTTTATACTTCTTTCATTTGATAATTCTTGCAAATCTTCCTAAAATTCTGAAGTATCCGGTGCCCAAACAAGCACACCATTTGCAATATTTAAATGACTTAAATAAAACACATGTATTTTCATTCTCTTAGTTTCACATTTTAATCCACAAAATATTTCTTGTAAAATTGATGGAAAAGTTTCGGAGATATGGAAACATTCTGTTATACACCCCTATTAATGTTGATCTTCTAGTATTACTGCACAGTCTAATTACCGCTGTTTCAATTTAACAAATATTTTTCAAATTAGAACAATTATCTGGGTCTATAGCTTGGTAGGCCCTAGCTTTAATTAAAGTGGAAATGCTACTAGAATCAGATGCATTTACATAATCTACAAATCGAAAGCATAACCATAAGTCATATTGTTAGATATCTACAAACTTCTCTCAGTATGTGGTTTAGATCTATTATGCTAAAACCATTTTGAAAATCTAATTTTTCTGTGGTTGATTATGTAATCAATGTGCGTTTAAATAAATTTATAATTACAACTTTAAATTATCGTAATAGATTTTTAACTATAAGATCTTTCTATTGACTCGTTGTAAATGGAAAGATTTCGCGCGAGTATTAATGTTAATAAGAAATGTGGACTTAATCAGTGAAGTATTGAATAGCTTCGAGCTCTCAGATCTAACCGCTTCAGCTTCACCTATTTATATAGAAAGTAAGTTGAAGTAAAGAAGGGTTTCCCTCTTTTTTCCCAAAATGTAAGCTTGTGGTTAAGACCTGTAGAGGTTCCTACTATCGCATTTTTACGCGCACATTCTTGAGGTTACAGCCTTAGTAAATATTACTGTGGTTGATTAGAAATTCAAATTTTGCTGAATCCAATGAAATTATCTTGGTAAAAGTATTTGATCGAATTGGTAAAAGAGTTATAGGACTATAATTTCTAATATCTTTTTTAAACACCTTTCTTAAATATTTGTATTACTATTTCATTCTTCCAATCATCTGGTCCATTTTTATCACTTACTCATTTGGTATATAGTTTTGCTAAGATTTTTTCTATTTCTTCATATGCTTTAGCGGCATTTCATGAGCTTTACTATTTTCATATATTTATTTCTGGTTCTTTATTATTATACACCTTCAAATAGAACTGTCACCCATTTTATGATGCCATCTCTCAGTTTAGTAAAAGTTACGCCTTCTCTTTTTATTAATGAGACAATTTTTCTTCCAATATCAAGAAGTCCATTATTCTGTCGAGATTGTCAACGAGATTTAAAAAAATCCTATGGAAAGTATATCGACAAAATAAGGAATTTTGCTGGTGTGGTATGGATAAAAGAAATTATGGATGAGAGAAACTGGATTAAGTATGGAGAGCCTTCATTCTGTAGTGTATTGATAATAGTTGATGATGATAAATGAAGACAAAACAGGAGTAGTATCCACAAATGTATTTAAAACAGAATTCGGACTCATCAAGACGTGAATGTAAAACAGGACCTATAACCAAGAAATTGTCAAATTTCTTCTTGAATTTATAGTCACTTTCAGTAAAAAAAATTCCAGAGAAAAAATATGTAAATGATTTGTTTTGGAAGAGCAGATAGATGCAACGTTTTGGATTCATAGTGAAATCTCATTCAGAAAATACTGTTTTAGAGGTTTTAAAATGGTAATAATAATAACAACAGCAGCAACAACAATAGAAACAACAACAACAGTAATAATCAAAACACACGTTCCAATTGAGGCCCTTTTTATCAGTATTTTGCTCCAACATTGAATTCAGAAAGACAAAGAAAGAAAGCTTATATGTTAATAGAAAATGCCGTTACAACAATATTAATAAAAGGCTGCATTTCTTTTGAAAAAAAATCCCATGTTCATTGGAACAGTTAACTATGGTTGAAAGTTATTGTGCATTTTTTGTGAGTTTAATTATTCTGCTATAAAGCATTTTGGCATAACAAATACATTGATTATCACTAACACTTTGTTTAGCTAAAACACCATCATCAGATTTTCAATTGGATGGACGGTTGAAGTGTTGGAGTGTGGAGTGGATTGGAGCCTGTCCATTAAAGTATGAGAATTGGATATCTTAATATATATCTGAGGACTTATAGCATATATGTGTAGAGATGGTAATCTGGACCAACTGATGATTGCACTTGTTTAGCATGAAATACATATATTGGTGATTATTTATCTTTTCAACATATATGGGTTCGAGTGTATCAGTGTTATGAGATAGTGTGGAGAGTGGTGGGTCGTGTGAAAGTCTGTGCTCATATACTCTATATATTACATATATAGACACAGGTGTATAATAAGCCTGTGTGTTTCAGTTACTAAAACACTTTTATAAAATATTTTTACCCATACTCCTATCATTAGAGACACATGATTAAAATGAAGTGTTACATTTTGATTTACATGTGTCAGACGTATTTTGCTCACAACTTTAAGACCACCCAACTTAGATAAATACATTAATGATTATCATGACTCCCTTATTAAACTAGAGATTATCTCTAATCCAGATATAAATTTTAAGTCTTAGTTAAAGATTAATATGTTTTTTAATTAAATACACATATATGGAATAATTCAACTTCATTTCCTGTTTTCCATGTGTAATATCTATCGGAAGTCAGAATATAAAAGGAAGTCAGTATTTTATGAGAACTTACAAATACTCATTGTTGGCCACATCAGGGTGAGGATACTTCAAGGTTATATTTATGGAATATAAAAATAGATCCCATTCTAATGTACTAATAGAAAATTTGATATTTATTCTTTAAAAATATCTGTTACTTGAGACAGATTTTCAAGCTTATTATTTAAACATAGAATCATCCAAAGAAATGTGTTGCTGGAAAAAGAACATACATGATATATAACCTACTTATACAAATTTATATTCTATATTCTATGCCAAATTATAATATAGATACAAAATATATATATACAAGAACACTTTTTGAAAAACATTTCTACAAGTTTCTTTGCATAATCTCAAAGTAATAACTTACATGTAGCTGCATATTTCTTTAAATAAATGATATTTTCCAAAAACATTAAACCACAAACCTTTCACACCAATTAAGCTGTAAAACAATCAAATTAAAAATTATAACAAATGCATAAGTAATCAAGAATCAAGAGATTTCTTCAGCATAGACCAGCACCATCTAGTGCATGTTTGATCAACCCATGGACATTTGATATTATAATCTATAATATCTTCAACCCCAGATTGGTTCCTGTCTTTTGCTTCCATCAGTAATGAATAAGATTAGATGCTAGAAGTATCAACCATAATTTATTTTTACATTATATTAAGTCTGTATGAAAATCAAATACCCCCCTAAGCTTTTGAACTCAAACTAACAGAGCTGTCTACTTATTTAGATTTGACCCCATATCAGATCTTAGATTTCAAATTGATGCCATCCACAGCCCTTTTCTAATTTTTAGCCAGGAAGATTTGTTCTGACATCAATATCACATGAGTTTCTTGTAGGAAATTGATATACTTCCAAGATGATATACTAGCATAATATTTTCATTGCTGGACTAATGAGGGTTGGATTCAGATCTAGAATTTCACATATGCAACTAACAGCCATCTTTGATCCTTCTACACATTTTAAGTTAGTAGCCTGAAAATGAAATAAATACTATTTTGAAACCAATCTAACTTAATTAGAGAGTTATATAGACATGACTTAATATCTGATTTGCTTCTATATATTTTAAAGACCAGTTTTAATCCAACTATAGATGCTTTCTATTCTATGGATGTGAATGATGGTACCAACAAAGATAGCATGTTAATCCTATTTGATAACTCACATGCTTTCAATATCAGTTCTCCTCATTCCACTCCAGAGACATCTATTGGAAATGTCAGAGCTGGGCCATCATTGTTAATTCCAGAATCTATCACTTTAACTTTGCAATAAACCATACAGAACATTTTCATTACTAAACCAATAAAACATACATGATGTATTCTCTTAATAAAATAAATATGATTTAATTTACAAGGGTCAAATTTACTCCATCCACAACTTTGACATAATCCATTCTAGATAAATACAGTAATGCTTATTACTAATAATTTATTAAACTAAAGATTTTCTCTAGCTCAGATATAAACTTGAAACCTCAGGTAAGGATTAAAATACCTGACTTTTTAAGATAAAACATTGTGATGTGGAGAATATTTAATATATTCTTAAAAATTTGTCAAAGTTTATAATATGTCTTTGAATATTAAAATTTGAAAAGGGATTATGATTATGGAATATGGCAATCAATGTCAAATTACTCCCAAAAATGATTGAACATTGTATCATAAGGTAGTAGTACTCTATAACTTAATTATCTTGTAACTGAAGAAGAAAAACTAACATGCACAATATTGTAATTTGTTTCTTCCTACTTCTGTGCCATCTATAGTAAGTTTTAGTAACTAAAAATGCCAGGTAATAGTACTTAATAAATCCCTATCCACTGCTGATCTTTCCAATGTCACCAAATCCCTTTCAAGCTTAGAGCTTTCATTAGTGAGGATCTTCAGATCTTGGATCAATGCATTTGAACCTTTCAAATCTAATGCACCATCTTTCTAGCAGCCGTCATGGAGCAGAATTTTTTAATTATCATGCTATCAACCCAAATTTACAAAAAATGCCACTGAAACAGCAACGAGTAAGCCAAAATCACTGATAGAGGTGTGTGATATTTTATTGATAATATCACAACATAAAGACAGAAATTTATGCAAAAGTAAAACCCCAAATTTTCACAAGTTTCAAAGATTCATTTTATCACTCCCAGATAACAGCAAACATATAGCTACATCAAGCATTGTTAGCCAAGAGGTCAGCACAGCCACCTTGCAAGCAAGCAGTTGGTTGCAGACAATTGTTATGGGTTCACCTCTCAGCTGATGCTATGATTTATGGAAAAAAACATATAGCTACATATTAACATATAAAGCTTATATTCTTTGTAAAAAATGTTAAACCCATACACTTACACGCCATTACTCTTATTTTAAACTCAGCATAGGACTAAGTTAATCTGTCTTTGATAACAAATTACAGATTATACTAAGATAATTAGATAAGTTGAAATTGCAAATTTTACTGTCTTCATCAGAATAAAAAAGTAATAACCCTTTTTATATCTTACTGTACTGTGAAATATTTCAAAGCCCATTCGTAACATAAGCCTACTTTTTTCAAAAAATGGAGGCCAATTTTTTAATACCTAAATGCATATGTCTTTCTAATTTATATTTTACATGTCATTACAGCACTATAACTTCAAATATATATAATTAAAACACTTCTTTCAGACACTTTATTCAATGCATTAATTTATATACTACACTTGCAAATTAGTTGACAGTTTTGATTGTTCAACAGACTTCCTCAGGGGTGAAATATAAAGAACATAATATAAATATCTTAGAATAAATTACATATGTAAAACTAATTTTTATACATGCTAAAGCTACATAATTGATTTAGTTTAGTTGAGTGGTAGTCAACCTGGTCCCTACCGCCCTCTAGTGGGCGTTATAGCCTTCATGGTGGGCGGTAAGGGTTATGTCCGACACTGAAGCACTTGCTTTTTTTTATAATTTAATTGACTTTAAAAAAAATTTCATAGAGATTTATATGCTTTAGCTTGCTGTAACTCTGCTTTATAAATTATATAAAGTTATTTCCCTACTTTCGGTGGGCGGTTAGAAAATTTTATTACTAACAGAGATATAAAAGTGGGCAGTAGGTATAAAAAGGTTGACTACCCCTGGTTTAGTTCTTTGCAGATGTCACTATATAAATGAATACTCCTACTTTTTCAAACACAAAATAAAGTCTTTGGGAAAAGATGGAATGAATCCATCTATCTTTTCAACCCAAGCGTATATGTATGGGAAAATCTTAAGTGTTTGAAAATGAGAGCGTGAAGTTGTTAATTGATCATTTTAAATTACTTTTTACTACGTGAATGAATGACACTTTTGAAATTTCTAGAATTTATGATACGTCATTCTTATTAAATTAAGCATATGTAAACAAGACATTTATTTGATATAGCGTGATTTTTTTTTTTTATAAACTGTAATACAAATAAGCCAATAAGCTAATGCACGTGTGCTTTGTAGATGTCACTTAAACACAAGATAAAGTCTTTGGGAAAAGATAGGATGAATCCATCTATTTTTTCAACCCAAGCGTATATGTATGGGCAAATCTTAAGTGTTTGAATGTGAGAGCATGAAGTTGTTAATTGATCATTTTAAATTACTTTTTTACTATGTGAATGAATGATGTTTTTGAATTTCTAGAATTTACGATACATCATTTTTATTAGATTAAACATATGTAAACAAGAGATTTATTTGATATAGCGCGATCTTTTTTTTTTATAAACTGTAATACAAATAAGCCAATAAGCTAATGCACATGCGCTTTGTAGATGTCACTAAATAAATGAATACTCCCACTTTTTCAAACACAAGATAAAGTCTTAGGGAAAAGATAGGATGAATCCATCTATCTTTTCAACCCAAGCATATATATATGGGCAAATCTTAAGTGTTTGAAAATGAGAGCGTGAAGTTGTTAATTGATCACTTTAAATTACTTTTTTACTATGTGAATGAATGACGCTTTTGAAATTTCTAGAATTTACGATACGTCATTCTTATTAAATTAAACATATGTAAACAAGACATTTATTTGATATAAGATTTGCCCATACATATACGCTTGGGTTGAAAAGATAGATGGATTCATCCTATCTTTTCCCAAAGACTTTATCTTGTGTTTGAAAAAGTGGGAGTATTCACTTATATAGTGACATCTACAAAGCGCATGTGCATTAGCTTATTGGCTTATTTGTATTAGTTTATAAAAAAAAAACAACATCGCGCTATATTAAATAAATGTCTTGTTTAAATATTTAAATTAAATGTAATTAATATTAAAATAATCAACTTCTAATGCTTTACATGCAACCTCTATTTTAATATCTTTTAAAAATATATGTTATTATTTAAAATATTATATTTAAATATTATTATTATCTATCATTAACCTTTTTAATAATAAGTAATAAGGAAATGCATGTCTATATTATATTATTTAAATAATTAAGTAGAGTTTTCTGATCTTTTTCTAATATTTAAAGAAAACTATTAAAGAAAAAAAAAAGATTTATTGCGCCCTCTATATTTATTTTGTGAAAACATATCTGTAATTTAAAAAAATAGAAGAGAAAAATATAACTCTTAACATTTTATTTTTATTATTTTCTAACTATTATTATTTTATTTAATATCTTTTTTTAATCAAAGAAAAATTTTAAAACAATTCAATGAATATTCTATAAATATAAACTAGTTATAAAAATATTTCTCTTATCAAAACGAAAGTAATATTACATATTGTAAAAGTAAATGTATTTTAGGCTTTTATTATTTAATAGAAATAACACTTACGTATTATATCTTTAATGTTTGGGCTGCATATAAAAAATATTGTTTATTCCTTTAATATTACTTAAGCAAAATAATTGAGATAGAGTGAAGGATGATTAAACTGAAAAATCCCGAGTTCAAATCCCTCTATTGATTATATAAGAAACATAAGTTAATGATATACTCCCTTAGAATTTTATTTATACTAAGTTTGTACTTTTCCTTCTAGATTTATTTCACTGCAGATCCAATATTAAGTTTTGGTCAACTGTCTCAGGCTTAGTACTTTGCACAGTTTCACAGATTAAGATGGTATTTATATTTAACTGCGTTTCTTCTCTCAGATGGTCAAAATATATGAGCCATTCATTACAATGTGCCACCTATCATTCAACAGGTCACGTTAAGCCACAGTAGCAGATCTATAGAGAAAATGGCTGAATTGTTAATGTTGATAGACTTCAGTAATCTATCCAAAGAGTCTACAGATAAGTTCACAAGGCTGGACCACAATAGTGACCAAAATTTCATCAAAAAAAAAGAACCACTAGACTGAGGTCGCCAGGCTGGAAGATATGAGGACCAATTTACAAGAAATAGTTAAGTGAGAGTTCTCTATTTCTAGGGGAAAGAAGGAGAGGGCAAAGTTTTTATGAAGGGAAGTTCAATGTTAAAGAAAATAAAAAATAAAATAGGTAGAAATATTTTTTTTATGAGGTGCACTGGGACAGTTGAACTGGAGACTTTCTCTGCTTCAAAAGTCAAACATTTGAAAATAAAGAAAAAAGATAGACAAAAAAGAAAATGTCATTAGATAAAGCTTTATAACTGAAATACAGGCTTATTATATACCTGTATCAATATATGTAATATATAGGGTATATGAGCACAGACTTTCACATGACCCACCACTCATCACCCTATCTCATATCACTGATACACTTGAACACATATACATTAGAAAGATAAATAATCACCAATATATGTATTTTATGATAAACCAGCAATCATCAGTTGGTCCAGATTATCATCTCTACACATTTATGCAATAAGTGTTCAGATATAAGATTGGCTACCTTAATATATATCTGAGCACTTATAGCATATATGTGTAGAAATGATAATCTAAACCAACTGACGATTGCTGGTTTAGCATGAAATATGTATATTGGTGATTGTTTGTTTATCTTTTCAACATATATATTTTCAGGTGTATCAGTGATATGAAATAGAGGGGTGAGTGGTGGGTCATGTGAAAGTCTGTGCTCATACTCTATATATTATAAAGCTTTATAGTTTGTTATATATTGTTCAGATTGAGTACACATACTCAATTATATTTTTACATTATACAATTTTACTTTGAAAAGATTTTAATTAAGATAATTGTCTTTTGTCTTGGTTTTCAATTGTTGTAATTAAAACCAACTAAAATTTTATTTTAAAAGCTGAGGCTGATTTTCTAATTAATTTTAAAAAAAAAGAAAAAAAATTAATGCTATTTAAAAATAAAAAATAAAGAAACTCGCCCTGGTTAGATTTTTAATTAAGATTTGGTGGAAGATAAAAATAGAATATAAAAACTGTTTTTTTGGTTGCATTGTATATATTTTATATTTACTCATTGCAGACTGCCGATGTTATATTTTTTATATTTTCTAATTGTGGACTGCTGATGTTTGATATTTGCTAATAGCAGATTGTTAATAGATAACTCTAAAAGAAACCATTGGAAAAAAAGGAAAAAAATCAGCCTGTTGTTATTATAGACATTTCTATCCTGAAAAACAACTTTAAAAAAGAAGAGAATATGATTACTGAAGATAGCATCCATCAATTCAGAATGCAAAAACTACTATCCTTGGAGAAAAATATCATAAGTATTCCATGTTAAAACCATTCTAAGATGAATCCCATATCATTTTCATGTCTTAATTTCCTAGTTCAAAACTGATCCCGAATTTGGCCTTCATATTTTATGACCAGCTTACTGGAAATCTGGAACAACAGCAATGTACACTCATGGAAACTCAACCTTGTGCACACCATGGGAATAAATCAGAAGGGTATATTGAAGCTACAAAGATAACAGAACATTTTTATATTTTACATCAGGACTTAAATCTCAGCTTGATACTTAAGGAAAAAGAAGAAAAAGAACATATGATAAGTTTATTCACAGAAGTTTAGATAATATATTATCACCATTTCTTATGCTTGCTCATAACTGTTATTAAAACAGGCAAAACTCTCCATAGAGTAGTGCCACTACTAGTCTGGAGATATTGGATGAGTAGGCAGTAGATAGGGATTTTATGCACAAGCCTTCTGGCATCTGTTGATTACTCTGACATGCACTGAGTGACACTATTGTATAGAGAGTTTTGCCTGTTTTAAATTAAGTTAAATATTATTAATCAATTCAAAAATATTTCTTTTATTATATCTATTTTTTTATGGAATATATAAATTGTAGTGAATTAATTCACGATCTTATTTTTTTATCGCTCTATCAGAGAGTGTATTGTAAGTTTTTTTATATTCATTTTTTAAAATTAAAATTTTGTTAAAGGCTTTGGCAGATAATAGTTTTCCTTTTTAGATCACCTATCCCCTTTCCTTTGAAATTAATTTAGTTTCACTGCAGATTGTAGATCTTTTGGCTGGTGATTTATCGATTATGTAGTTCTGTTTTTCTTGTATGCCTTATAGAACATGAGATTTTATTTTTATTATATTATGTTTACATAAATCATAATCTTTTTTCATTTACTTACATAGAGGTAACCATAAGGGATGTATAATAAACACAAACCCTTATGAGTGTTTAAGGAGTATCCTTGTTTAAGTCCTGAAGTCTTTACCAGGTTAAGGAACAATCAATCTGCACTGTTCGTTAACTTTGGTACATGATCGTCCTTACTTAAAATCTCTAAAGAAAGAAAAATAGAAATCAAAGAGAGTGTAATGTATGTAAATAAATTAATCAAAGAAAAATAATTATAATTTCCTATAATCTCAGGTGAGAAAACAAAATAATCTGCTAAACTGTTTGATGCTATAATATTCACATGCACTCTCAGACAAATATGGGGTAAACTTTTATTAAAATTTTATTTAATAAATGTAAGCATCATTAATAATTATATTTGTTTTTGGCTGGCATTTGTTTCTTTGTCCTGCTATGGAATTCTCTGAACAATGTTTAAGATCTCTCTCTCTCTCTGGGTCTAATGGGTAGCATTTATATCAGAATATCACAATCACTTCTGATCACCATAAATCAAATTTTCAAGGTTGACAGTGGGCTAGTGTTGCTCTTAGTGATAAAAATAGGGGGAGTGTCTAATACAATATATAGTCAATTACTAGCATTTAACTGATATATAGTAAACAATGATAAAGGTATGTATAAGAGAATGTGATCTGGGCCAACTATGAGTAATGGTTCAGCATGAAATGTGCATCTTGGGATCATAATCTTTTACATCTTTGATCATATGCTTATGATTATATCTCTTCATTAAGGTGTTAAAAGTGGATAAAAATCTTTTCCTACTTTGCATGATAGTGGGGCAGTGAAAATTTACATTTCAAAAATATTCAGTAATAAAAATAATATATTTCTAACAAACATATTCCATTCAAATTTTGTTCACATCACAGAACTCAATGATATGCAATAAGACAGGGAAATAGTTCAGGGTAGTTCCCTTATTTGCTTACTGCAGAGGTGTTAGTGGATAAAATTTCAAATATGTTATCAGTTCAATAACTTTTCAATGCCCATTTCAAGCATGATGAGCAGTATTATACTTATTATTTAAGTAATACTTTGGGTGCAATTTGAAAATAATAATTGCAATTTGTAATGTTATAATTGACTATTTATTAATCTGAATTCAGAACAGGTTATACTTACCTGTTTAAAGAAGTTTATTTAATATTCTTTATATCAATAATTTAAATCTCTGTGGTCAAGTTGCAATCATTAGTGTCTATATATATTAGACTATTAATAAAGATGGGATTCTACCTTTATTGTTAAAAGGAGGTTGCATTGACAACAGTTTGAAATTGTTGATTTTACCAATATAAGGATTGTCTAAGTGTTGACTGGTTTTCAATGATATATATATATATATTGTAACCATATATTTTAGTAGGCTGGCTCCGGGGATTTTGGTTACAATATATATATATATATATATATTATAATGTTAACAACATATATGTTGTAAAAACACATATGTATCTGCATTACATATATTAGTAATTTTTAAAAATATATGAAGAAAAAGAGAAAACAAAAATAGTTTAGAAGTAGACTTTTAAAAATGAAATTAGTAAAAAGGAAAGACTGCATCATTTTTTTGAGAATAGATTGTTTTTATTAACAATAAGGGTGGGGAAAGAGAATCATGTCTGATAAAGATTTAAAACCCACTCTCTTTTTTTATAATTGAAGTTAAAAAAGAGTAAAAGATTTTAAAATAAAATTTTCAATAGAATTAATTAGTGAAAGAAAATCTTGTAAACTATTTCAAATCCACTTAAATTTTAAAAGATTTCTGGTGATGAGATAGTAGATGAATTTAAAAAAAAGATTAAATAAATAAATAAATTAAAAACCAAATTAAAATTATGACAAAAATTAGATAGTGGGAGAGATAAGTATAAAAGTAGTGGCTTGTATATTGTTATCTAGTTGTTGCTCAATTTTTCCAGTAGCTGCTGAGTAGTTTTTCCAGTAGTTGCTCAGCAGTTTTTCCAAAAGTTTTTCAGAGATTATCAGTTAATAAATTCATTCATTATTGAGTTATTACTGTGAGCATAGTCAAAGAGATTCTCAGAGAGTCAGTTATTACTTGCTGGGGAAATCAAAATGTAGAAGCTGCAGAAGTAACAACATGCATTGCTAAAGAGCTTTAGGAATGTTCTTCTAGGCTTTATGACTTGTGTCCTTAGCTCCATCAACTTTTTTCATCTGTGATCAATGACTCAAACATAATATACATGCTGCTGCATACTCTCTCCCATTGTTATCAGAAGTAAAAAGCCTATCACTATAGACCAAATGACTAGCTATCTAAAAAAGTAAAACCAAAGGAAATGGGTCAACTTCAAAAAGATTATGTCATCTCACCATAATGAAGAACTTAGATAAATATAGATTTTTATTCATAAATTAAGTGTTTAGATATTTTTAAAATAAATGAACTATAAATAAAGGACAATTAGTGATACTGAATTACTGATAATTATTGTATACTTATTTATTTCATTTGTTTAATTGTACTAAACATTTATTTGATTGTGTGTCAAATGAATAAAAAGTGGTTATTTAAATGTTGCTTGGTCTATATTCTCTCTCTTTTAACTGTGTCACCAGGAATTTAAGATTATAAAAATATTTCCATGTATTAATTAGTATTTCACTGGGTCCCCTGATCAAGATGATTGAGTTAGTCAGGGTAAATCTCAAGCACTGGGTTCATGTGCCTGTCATCTGGGCATGCCAGCTATATACAATAAATTTGGCCAGATGATATCTGAGACATGTTCTCAAGTGTGTTGGAAGATGGGTGTTGTTCCAACAGTATAGAGGGGTAATATGGTCAGGAAAAGTGATTAGAGCTGTGCATTTGCATAGTCTCAATCTGGTTATAGTTATTATTGATGGTTAATCTATCAATGATATTCTACCCCTCTGCTTGAGGTGTGATCCAATGTCAGAGATGTTAAATAAGTATAAAAAATTATAAAGCCAGTCATATAAGTAAATAAAAAATGTTAATAAATAATCATGTGTAGTAAATATAAAAATATTAATAGTCATTAACATACCAGTCACTTTTATAGCTTCTACATTTTTGTTTTCTCCAAAAAGTAATAACTGACTCTCTGAGGATCTCTTTGACTATGCTCTCAGTAATAAATCAATGAATGAATCAATGAAGTGATGAATTCCCTAAAAATCTTTTGGGAAAGCTGCTAAGCAACTACTGGAAAAACTGAGCAACAACTGGACAACAATGAACAAGCCACCACTTTTATACTTATCTCTACCATTGTCTAATCTTTATCATAATTCTAATTTGGTTTTTAATTAATTTACATTTATTTATCTAATCTTTTTTTAGATTGAACTACTATTTTATTGGCCAGACATCTTTCAAACTTAAGTACATTCCTGCTAATGAGATAGTTTACAAGATTTTCTTTCATAATTAATTAATTCTATTGAAAATTTTATTTTAAAATCTTTTACATTTATTTATTTTTTAACATTTACCCTTTTTTTAAATTTCAATTATAAAAAGAAAAGTAATAGGTTTTAAATCTTTATCTGATCTGATTCTCTTTTCCCACTCTTATTCTGAATAAAAACAATCTATTCTCGATAAAATGATGCAATCTTTCCTTTTATTAATTTCATTTTTAAAAGTCTACTTTTAAACTATTTTTGTTTTTGCTTTTTCTTCATAATTTTTTTTAAAAATTATTAACTTATGTAATGCAGATATATGTGTTTTTGCAACATATACATAGCTAACATTACATCACATATTAAAAAAGATTAGACTAAAAAGTATTTTAGCATTTATTTAGAATAGAAATAGAGTCAAATCTTTATTTCTTTTGATTGTAAAAGTTGATTTTTTAAAATGCTTTCTTATTGCAAAAGATCTTTAATATATGCAATTTTCCTTTCAAGAATTAAGCAGGTTGCAGTATTTTTTTAATTTCTTTTAAAATTTGAATTAGAAGAATTGCAAAAAGTATTCAAATACTAAAGATAAATAATATTGAACTGATATTTCAAGTGAATATCTATTTCATGTATGTGTGTGTGCTAATATATATATATGAAATAAATTTGATTTAAGTGAAAATGTTTATATTTAAATAGCCAAATTTCAATGGGAGTGTTATACAATTTCATTTTTAAAATAATTTAAATTCTTAATCTTAAAGGTAAATTTCAAAAAAGATATAATAAAAGTTCTAATTGAAAATTGTGAATGTGAAATTTCTACACATCCTATGTCCTTTTGTTTAAATAAAATTAATTTTGGTTGATTTGTAATTTTAAAGGTAATCAACACATCCTGTTCTTTTAAACTTGATTTTGGTAGATTTAAAATAGGCAAAACTCTCCATATGGTAGTGTCACTCAGTACCAACCAGAGTAATGAATGGATGCCAGAAGGCTGTGCATAAAATTTATATCTAGTGCCTACTCATCCAATATCCCCAGACTAGTTTCTGGCTTGTGGACTTTGTCAGTAAGGAGCTTTGAATCTGAGAGTAATGCGCAACATAAGAAAAAGTGATCATGTGATGTTTAGTGGTTTAGATTTAAAATACTGTGTTTCCCTGAAAATAAAACCTAACCAGAAAAGAAGCCCTAGCATGATGTTTCATGATGCTTATAATATAAGATCTACCCCTAATATAAGCCCTAGTTAAGATCATGAGCCACATAGATGGTTGATAGACATATTAAATTATAAAGTAATGAATGTATAAATAAACCATAATATTGACATTACTGCTTTAAATAAATGGAATATAAATTATATGTTTTTTTTGTATTTTCCCATCAACAATTTTCAACAAATGTAATTCTACTTGTATAGAGAAATAATTTTGTCAGACAATTTATAATTTCATGTATATATTTTTAGGTACTTATTTTATATAATACTTAGATTTAGAATGCTTGATTTAGTTTTAGAGTTTCATCATGATCGCTTTTAAATATTCAAGATAAACGTAATGATTTCGTATACATCTTTTTCCTTCTAAAATATTTTATTCAAATATTAGGAGTGGTTTTAATAAACAAAATTTACCTTGGGTTAAATCATTAATCTTTCTCCTAAAAGAAAAGTTTTTAAAAAGAATATCTAAGAAGGTTATTATAAATAATTTAAAAAGGGTTTGATAATGGGGGACATAGTTGTATCATATCTCGTAATTCAATATGCCATGCATGTTATAATGGGTGTACTTAATGTGCGCGTGTAAAATACAGGAACATTTTCTGATTTTTGTATTCATTTTTTTTGCTTTTGTGTGGACAAATCATTTTTAATTGTAATTATTTTTATTCACATGATCACCATTTATTATGCTTGCTCACAAGGCTCCTCACTGATAAAGGCCAAAAGCCAGAAACTAGTCTGGGGATATTGGATGTGTAACCATTAGATAGGGATTTTATGCACAAGCCTTCTGGCATCCATTGATTGCTCTGTCTTGCACTGAGTGACACTACTGTATGGAGAGTTTTGCCTGTTTAATTATTTTTATTATCATTACTGTCTCACAAGTCTTTAATTAACATTTGATTTATGAGTTAATTTAAGCAGAATAATATTCTGATCACCAGATAAGATGAGTGCAAAAAAAGATCTATTCTGGTGAGTATAAGAAAGGATTTGTGAGGGGATTCCGAGGTAAGAAGCTTACAGTTTTCTGTAAATAAAAGTACTTAAATAAATGTAGATTTTTGTACATGAAAAAATAAGACACCCCCTGAAAATAAGTTCTACAATGTTTTTTGGGGCAAAAATTAATATATGACCCGATCTTATTTTCAGGGAAACACAGTATAAAATTGATCTATTATAATTTCATTAGGCACTTAATATAAAAAGATTGATGTCCAAAAGTGATGATAATTTATCAATTATAAGTTTCAATTCAAAACTAGAAAATAACCCACTTTATTTCATTGAAATGTTATACTAAGTGTTTATGAAAATGAGAACTTTCAAGAAATTGTCAAGTTGAGTATAAATAAAATCAGGCAAAACTTTCCATACAGTAGTGGCACTCAGTTCAATCCAGAGTAATCAAAGGATGTCAGAAGGCTTGTGTATAAAATCCCTATCTTGTGTCTACTCATCCACTATCCCCATACTAGTTTGAGCAAGCATAAAAAATGGTGATCATGTGATGTTGAGTATAAATAGTAAGCACAAATGAACTCAGAGTCCAATATCTGTACTTTTCTTACGGTGTTGTACATTTTTTACATGCAATGCTAAATTTATCTCAGTTCCAGCCCAAATAATGGAGTTCTGATATCAAATAGATAGTTTGGACATACCTCAAATTCCATATTTCAAATCATCAAATAAAGTTTTTTCAAAAGCATCATTTGCTAATAGAAATGGATCACCAAAGTCTATCTGATTATATTGTTAGAGAATTTTCATAGACTAGACAACTGATATCATTCTGAGCTAATCAACGTTATTACTACCATTTCTCATACCTTATTAGCTGCATTTCTTAAAATAAATAAATAAACGAATTGCAATCACTTCGATTAGATAATAAAATAAAGACAATTTGCAAATATAAATTTCAGTTTTAAATTAGTAAAACAGTTTCCTCGATATATATTTTTATTGTAATTATTTATTTCCTCTTTAAAATTTAAGATTTATCGATATATGCGATTTTTTTTTTCATTAAATATTATTAAAACATTTTAATGTCATTCTTTCTCTCTCTCAAACGAAAGTAACTAGATTAGAATTATATATTAATATCATTTACACTCTATAATGCTGCTTACAACTCACTATTGACAGTTTCGATTAATCCAGCAATCTTTTTCAGAACTATAACAAACACAATACAAATATATGAATACAAATATACAATTTCATATATATTTGTATTGGGTTTGTTATAGTTCTGAAGAAGATTGCTCCAACAATCGAAACTGTCAGTAGTGGGTTGTAAAAAGTATTGTAAAATTAATAAAGAATGTAAATGATATTAATATTATATACATTTAGCAGTGAAATAAGAAAGACAAAGTTATAATACTACATTAAAATTATATAAATGGTACAAAGGTTACCCTTTGTACATTTTGATACTATTAGGTAAAGTATATAATTATGACTGATACTCAACGACCGAGGCATTAAGTTAGGGCTCATGGAAATCAGCTGATATTTATATGCATTGACAAATTAGGAAGTATTAAGAAGTTAAAAAGATTTAGTTTATTGTATACTTATTTATCTTGAGCTTAACTATCCATGAATCTTGGCATACCCTATTAATTTATTCTGTTATATTTTGTTATATCCTTAACAACGGTGAAACATAAATTTGTTTATAATGTTGTTTTCAAGTAATTAATAAGGGATTCCAACAGAAATAAAACCAAGTTGAGTAGTAAATGGGTATTAAATAATTGGAAAATTTAATTTATGTTTGATTTTTTGTAAATTTTAAAACAGGCAAAACTCGTATTGACACACACAGCAAGCTAGAGTAATCTATGGATGCCAGAAGGCAATATGTATAGTGAGTTTTGCCTGTTTTAAAACAATTATACACAAGCATAAGAAGTGGTGGTCATGTGATGTCTATTGGCTAATACATGATATATGTAAATAATTAGTTAATTATAGATAAATAAGATTTTATTTGTAGTATGATTATTAGAAATATATGAAAAATGATATATAATTTAGTTTAATGTATAAAGTATATGAATATAATTAATTCAATAGAGTTTGTGTAAAGTAGTATGTAATTTATGGTGTATAATATATGTATATAATTATTTAATTATAATTAATGTGGCTTTATTTATTGTATAAAAATAATATGTATATGTTCATACGAATGTTTTCACTGGTTGCAGATATAAAAAAACATGTTTTGCGGCTTCATCGTATTTGTCGAAACGTTGGAATTTTTACTAGAGGGAGCTTACCACTAGCTCCAATCAAGCTTTAATTTTTAATACAAACTTAAAAGCAAGTTACAACATTTGTGTCTTATTTTATTAATTGTTGGAATTTTTAAATTTAAATCTTACACGGATGAACCCGCAAAACATGTTTTTTTTATATAATATATGTATATAAACCAAAAAAGGGAGGGGAGTATATATTGTACCGGTCAAAATAGTATTCTCACTTAACAAGATTCAAATCCTAAGCAAAAGTAACTCGAATCCGATCATGCTCGGGATACACAGGTCTGGAGCAATACTGAATTCTAACCTATTTGCCTATTCTTCGAATCTCTGACTCAATGAACAACAATCCTGATGATGATACAATACAATTATTTTAATTCCGGGCCCAGAAACAAAGCGGTAGAGCATAAGATCAGACTGATGATGATGATCGAGATCAGAGTAGCCCAGTTATTACATTTATTAAAGTTATTTATTAATGCTAAGCTATTAGCTAAATAAAGTAGTTCTAAATATTAACTAGAAAATAATAATTCAAAAACAACAAACCAGGATTTACATGAAATATATATTTAATAAAATATTGAGAAAACGCACATATATATTACAAAATTGTTCCACACTGGGAATGATATTGTCCATTTACAAAACTTGGGGATTTGTTTTTATAAAATCCTCTTTACATTAATTATTTAACGAATATAATTTTATGGAGTGTATTATAACTTGTGCGGAGTTAATATGCCAATTTAATAACATTTTACTAACAGAACGTTGCAGATGCCTAAAATAAATATAAAAGATCGTGTCAGGTTTAGTAGTAAATGATTTGATAAACAGGCAAAAATATACAATTTTAATCATTTATCTATCTTATGAAAACCATTATATGTACTTTTATTGGCATTGTTTGGAAAAGACGTCTTTGGAAAATATACATAAGAAACAAACAATGCGCTACATTTAGGAGAATACGTGATACAATCATTAATATAAATGAATTGATTTACATCTATGGGAATCGATAAACATTTTAAAGAAAGCAGTTTTAAAATCAACATACTGACTAATTAGCATGTTGGCGCATTTCATGAATGAGTCATTATTTCCAACACCTAACGAAAGGTTAAACAGGCATAAATCCATTAACAAAAACAATAACGATGCTAGCATGTCATAAAAGAAATACGGATCTTATGGTACTTTGAATGCTTCATCATTTTAAGACATTTGATAATGAATGAGGGGTGATACGTCCGCCATTTTGACGGGACGGTATCGGATGGAGAGGTTTGGTTTGACGGCCAGAGCACAATCAAACCCCTATAAACCTCGCGTTCCACAGGGAGTAGGGTGTACCCTGATTACGAACGATTTTGAGAACTAGTAGGTGGGGAGATTTGGATTTCCGAAGTCCCCAAATGACAAAGCCATAAAGAAAATATGTGGGAGTACCATAAGTGAAAGGAAAGGTCGGCCAGTAGCGTTATACATGTACAATAACTTAATATACTTTATTCGAAAGCCTGTAAATGGTTTGACTCCTGCGCAATGATATATTTACATAAAGAATCATTTAGAAAATTATACTAGAAAATAACTCTTTAACTAAAACATTAAACTAACAAAATTTTATATTTAATTTCGATTCCCATATACGTATTAACTGATAGAATTAGCCCTTCAGGCAACAGCAAGAAGGAATAGATTAATTATGTGAAGGTTCACGATCTTTTAAAATGGAAATTTAAAGACAAATTTAAATAAGAAAGTAAAATATGCATCCACAATAAAATATTTTAGATAAAAAAAAACGGAATAAAAGATTTAAATATGACACCGACCTAGCGAGCGATTTCTGTTACAAATGAATACAACTTTACTAATAAATTTAATTGAAGCCCCTGCTTTTTTCTCCATTAACCAAAGAAAATAAACCCTTATTAAACTCGCGCGAAGTTGACGGACATCGGCATATTAAAGAAAATAAATTATAGATATATTAAACAAAATAAGATAATATGTAATTGAGCCGCACAAAGCTATATAACAAATTAAACGTCAAAGGTAAGTTAAAATACATTATATTAGTAAGGGATTATAGAGAGAGAATCTAAAAGCAAAATTAGCAGAAGCTTATAAATTAATATATAAATTAAAATACAAAGGTTGAACTAAATATTACAAAACTATTTACTTATGAAGGCAGCTCTACATAAAGCGAGGTTACCTCCGCGTAGCAAGTAGATGCAGAATACCAGGCAGGTACATTATTAGCAGTCAGTAGTTGGATCAGGCAGTTATTTGTACTGCCAGGAGAAGAGAAAAGTGCTTCTTTTCTACTCACAATTCATAGCACCGAACTTCTGTTGACTTCTTAAAATTTTAAGGTCTTGAAATACTTCGAAAGTAACTGACTGAAAAGTAACTGAAAGTAACTAAAAACTAAACTCAACTGACTAAAAACTAACTTCTTTTGCTTTATGGGCCCCTTTTATACAGATTTTAATCCCTCCAAGAATGCAATTTTAGTTGCCCACAGCTATCTCTGTAATCTCTTGATTGAATAAAAAAAACAACATTTAATTAGCAAAATATTTTTAAAACAGATAAGGCTCGAAATACCATTTGAGATATTTTTAAAGATTTGAAAACAACTAATAAAAGAATTTTAATTAAGATTTATAATTTTAATTAATGAAAACAGTCTGACTATAGATCAAGATAATTTCAGTATTTCAAGCCTTCCCCATTTTACCTTGTTGTTACATTCCATACTTTAATTAAATACGCACATAAAAAGATTGACAATTATATAAAGAAATGTTTAATTTTCAGCAATAAATATTAATAAAATTATTGCTTCGTATATAAATATATATATATGAAAACCAGTCCTCTGGTTGAAATATAATATTATTTATTGGATTTATAAGTCTTTTTTTGTTTTTATATGTATATGCATCACGCAAACTACTGTTTCACTTTACTAAATATAATTAATTTTACTAATTTCTCTAATTATTATGCATACAGTGTGTGGGTGAATGGCATATATTTACGGTGAGGTCTGAATTGCAAGCCCCGCAGGAGGTTAGTGTAGATGGTGAAGCATGAAGCTCGATGATGATTAGACATCGACTGCTTCAATATATATGTAAATAGATTATAGAATATATAAAATGATTATGTAAAATGGACGTTAGAGGGAGTATTGATAGATATAAGAGTCATGTACAAATAATGAAGTTATGAAAGAATAAATATGAACAAAGTGATTATACAGAAAGTGAATTATTGGTTTTTATGCTGGGTTTGGGAAAAGATAATGGGGATTTAGATATGAAGGCCATAGAGTTGACAAAAATCATGTTGTGGAAATGGGAAGGAGTAGATTGTGGGAAAACTTATGGTGGAGAATGGAAAGGGAAGGTAAAATGGCTAACAGGTTTCTCTGGGCATAGTTGCTGAGAGATTCCTGACTCCATATAAGGAGAAGTCACAGTGCACCACATCACAGCATGTGATTGTATTAGAAAAGTGTATTTTGCAAAGATCCTAATGTAAGGCAAAAACCAATTCAATAATAAAGAAAATATTTATTTTTATATAGTTATTTTATTTCAGTTGTGTTGAAATAGTGGCTATATTTCTTACATTTTATATGTAATATTAAAATCTTTAGTTTATATTAAAATTTAAAAAAATTGCTAAAGCATCCAATTCAAAAACACCATCCTTTAGGTTTACATAGCCCATGTGCAATCTGGTTTATTAATGTAATTTTATTGACTTATTTTATAAATTATTTCTAGTTATAATATATTTTATTTTATATACATATATGAATACTATTTCTAATATTTAAATAGCATATATAAATAACACATATAGAATACATTTATGTAGTTAGTATAGAGTTTTCTATCTCTGCTACTGAATGGGCTATTAAAAAGAAAGTGACTGAAAGGTAATGGGAATTGAGTATTAGGGTTACCTTGCTAGTAAAATTTATCATCCCTCCATGTGGATAACTCTTCAATAATAGTGGACGGTCCAAGACAGCCTGAAATAAAAATGAAGTCTAGGTTTTTGTCTAGTGGCTTTCTGTGGTAAGCTGACATCAACATGGACCTCATCCATGTATTCAATGAAAAATATTTTAAACCGTGATATATATTATAAATGTTTATAATAGTCTAAAAAGTAAAATAATAATTATTTTTAACTACATTTGGGATTTTTATATTTCAATTAAAGCGAGTTTCCAGAAATTAATTAATTCAGTCACTACTTTTTACAACAAGAGATTGAATTAATTAATTTCAAGTTAGCCACAGCTTTTATTTGAAACTAAATATAAAAACTCCACTTGTGCTTTAAGAAACAATTATATTTTGATTTGTTAGTTCACAATAAATAAAATAATTTATTAAGATTACCAAACTCTCCATACAGTAATACCATTACGTGGAAGCCTTTGAAATCAATGAATGCAGGAAGATGGTCATGGGATGTTTTGATGGTTTTAAAATAATTTATTGTAAAATATTTTTTACATATATTATTTTTAAGTTTTTAATATTTGCGAAGTAAATAAAAATATTTATTATAAAATATTTATGTATTGTTTTTATTCATTTATGAAGATTTATTTTTATAAACAATAAAATTGTTATAAAAATTAATTTAAAAATCAAGAACAATTGATTTATGGCTTTATGAAATCTTACATTTTTTTTTGCTTTTTGAAGATTATCTAAAATCGCTATTTGACTTTCATTTATATTGATGATAGATAATAATTATTTTAAACTTAAACTTTAAATTGTAGTATTAGCATTGTAAAATTGATTTATTTTACTGGTCTTGCATATTTTATAATCGGCTTTAGAATTAATAAAAAATTTATTTTTAATTAGTTTAATAAATAAAGTACATGTATTCAGAATGAAAATTTAAATTACATAAATTAGATATGTTAACATTCAGTAGGACAAATTGACAATAAGCAGAAATAATACAGGTACTTTTCAATTCATTATTTAAATTACAATGAATCAGTATTGTGATCTATCTATCTATCTATCTATCTATCTATCTATCTATCTATCTATCTATCTATCTATCTATCTATCTATCTATCTATCTATCTATCTATCTATCTATCTATCTATCTATCTATCTATCTATCTATCTATCTATCTATCTATCTATCTGTCTGTCTGTCTGTCTGTCCGTCCGTCCGTGTGTCCGTCCGTCCATCCATCCATCTAACTACCTATCTACCTACCTATCTATCTATCTACCTACCTAACTACCTGCCTACCTACCTGCCTACCTGCTTGCCTGCCTGTCTGTCTGCCTGTCTGTCTATCTGTCTATAAGTTTTGAAAAGAGAGGTATAATGTTTTTCTTTTTTTAGGTTTATATGAGCTTGATTAGCAAATAACATTTCTTGTGCAGTTTTCATTCTTTTATATTTAGTAATTAAAATTCTATCTTTAAATTCTTTACCATTTATAATTGAACTGAGCAAAAAATGCTAGTATTTCCAGTGAATCGAGTTACTAATATTACAATTATTGTGGAATATGCAGTCCGGATTTTTTTTAAAAGTGAACCTAAGAACAAACTTATCCATGTATAGAACATATCCATTAAGAAAATTTCCTTGTAAATTCAAATTGGAAATTTCAGGACTTAGCAAGTATGAGTGGCTTCTAAAGACAAATATCAAACATACTATTAATATGTTTGAATTAGGGTTTAATTTTTATTGTAATTGTCATCTTAATGTCGAAATACTAAGCTACGATATGTCCAGTATTCTGTACCATTAAGTCCTTTTTTATTTTACATTTGTCCTATAATTGTACCATATTTCTAGAGCAGTTTAACTAAAGGAATCATAACACACTAGGGTCCGTTATTTTTGTTAACGGGTGAACTTTATTTCAAGCCACAGTTAATACAAATTTTTAATTTTATTGACATATATTTTCTCGCATTTTTCCACTAAATTTTTTCTAAAACAAATAATTGTCGTTAAAAAGTACTGGCTTTTTACTTACTTTACTTTTGCCATCGTATTACAACATCCATCAGCCCAGAAGTCAGATCCATTTCTTATACCATAAGTACATTAGAAACAAACTTTGTCAAGCAATTCATATAACACATGTTACAATTCATATATACGTTATTTCGAGAGAAACTACAAATTTAATTTTGTTTTAATTAATTACTATTCTATCACACATTATTGAAACATATGATCAAAGACACATGAAAAGGATAAGTGATCCGCAACATCTATCCTGTTCACATGTCTTTGATTCCCAACATCTATCCTGTTCACATGACTTTGCATATGTTTCAGTAATGTGTGACAACATAGTAATCAAACCATTAAGCATCACATGATCACTATCTTATACTAGCACATCATTGTTTATAAACAAAGCGAAACTCTCCATACAGTAGTGCCACCCTGTGCCAACCAGAGTAATCAATGAATGCCAGCAGGCTTGTGCATAAAATCCCTATCTAATGCCTACTCATCCAATATCCCCAGACTAGTTTCTGGCTTATGGCCATCATCAGTAAGGAGCTTTGGATCTGAGAGCACTGTGCTCTCAGATCCAAAGCTCCTTACTGATGATGGCCATAAGCCAGAAACTAGTTTGGGGATATTGGATGAGTAGGCATTAGATAGGGATTTTATGCACAAGCCTGCTGGCATTCATTGATTACTCTGGTTGGCACAGGGTGGCACTACTGTATGGAGAGTTTTGCTTTGTTTATAAACAGTAATTAATAAAAACACAGTTAAATTTGGAGTTTCTCCAGAAATAATGTATATATGAAGTTGAATTATCACGTGCTATATGAATTGTGTGAAAAAGTATATATTTCTAATGTATCTACGGTCTGAAAGGTTGGTCTGACTTCTGGGCTGATGGATGGTTGTGATGGGATTGCAAACATGGTATAACTCATTGGAATCTACAGTTGCTTCCGGTTCAATTACATTACATCTGAGTTATTTACCTTTTTACTTTACTTTTACTGATAGGCTCATTTAAGGTTAACAAAATATAAATTTGTAAATTTGTTTAAAATATTTCCAATTATTTTCCTATATACTCAGTATAGTTAAAACAACAAAGAGAATATATATATATTCTAACCTCCCCCCCGCGTCCTCACCCCAAAAATTATTGTTTATAACGAATATTCCGGGTTCTAGCTCAGTTAACAAATAAATAAATGAAATATTCAGCATTGATTAAAATGATTACTAGCTCTAATTTCTAAAATACAAATACGGTTCAATTTTTAAAATGAATTAACAAATATTTACTATTTTCATGAGACATGGGGTGACAATACGGGAAACGAGTAGATTACATTGAGTATTATCCACACGATACTACCTCAATGGCATAAGAACATTATTCCCCCTTTTTACTATACCAAATAACTAACTCATAGTATTCTTACGACTTTCTGAGCTCTATTCACTACGATTAAAATAATAATCATATCTTAATCTTCTTTATAACAAGAATCTAGCTCAATTAAATAAAATAAAATAAAATCTCAGGTTCATAAATTATATTCTAACTGATTTAAAATTCCGGTAGTAAAATATGAAAAGGGAATTTTATGTCATAATCTACTACACAGCAACTAACAATAATAAAATAATAATAACAATAATAATATAATATAATCTTATTTCTTCCTAAATAAAATAAATAAATACGTACACAAATGCACATAGAGTAATGTCATGTTATATATGACTTGCTTTATTAATTATTATAATTATTATAAATACGTACGTGGTAGTATTTTAATAATCTGATAACAGAATACGTGTGGCAACATTAGCATATAATTTAATGTAATATTGTGGCAACCGACTTATGACCAATAAATAATATAAAATTATGATCTTTTAATTTTAACATACCAATAAATTCTCAAAATTATTATAACACTTTTATGTTTACCTTTTTGTGCAAAACCTATATGTCTGTTTCAATTATAAATGTATCGTGATTTCATGCATCCATGTGGAGAAATAACAACGAGGACACAAAACTTTAAAACAAATTTAAAACAAAGTTTATTAACAACATAAATAAATTAACAATATTTTTACATTATGTACATTGGATATCCTTTACTCTCTTATCTCAACTTAGATTACTAGTTTATAAAATTGAAATCAAAATACTATTTATTTTTCCTAGTTAAATCTTATTTTTAAAACGCTTAAGAAAATACAGTATTATTATTTGATTTATTATTATGGTTAGCTTGTTACAAAATGCATTTCTTATATGCTTATCACAAACACTTTGCAACCTTAATATTATTAAAATTATATTTTTACAAAATTTACATTCGTAGTAAAATTCTACTAAATAACAAATTTTAGTTTTATATTGGTTGTATGGAATCTTACAAAGTCAAAACATTGTTCTACATTCGGTATTAGGTTTTTATTGTTTATTATCCGATGTTTATTAATCCTAATATTCTCATTCAAGCCTTACTTCGGATGATATAATTACAACTATTAACATACAATGCACAAGTATATGTTTATTATACCTTATTGAACTATTTTCTTAATAAATATGCAATACTTATTTTCTAAATATTATTTTAACAAAAAATTCATTCAAATTTTATTATCACTTTTAAATACTTGGTTTAGATTTCTTTTCAAAAAATCTTATATTCATTTCCGAATTAATTTTACAATGTATTATATGATTCTTTCTCTCTTTATGATATTTTGGACTTTCAATTTTAAAGTTACACAATTTTATACATTCCAGCAAATAAACTATTCTTACAAAAACGATAACATATCTTCAGTTCTATTTTATTCATTATTTCTCTGAAAATATCTTTCTGACCGATGCAGATTCACAAAATAAGGATAGAAGATAGATGCATAGGATCAAAATATAACTAGAATATTACTCGTCATAAACCTTGACAATCATGGCACAGTGAATTAAAAGACACTATAGAGGAGTGACCTTTACCTGTCTACCAACCTCTATTATAGGAACGATGCTAAAGCTATTTCTTCAGCTTTATTATAACATCAAAAAGTTTAAAAATATGCAAAACACTGTCCAAACCATATGTGTTCAGTTATAGGGCTTAGTTAACTATACTGAAATCACACAAAACTAAATATGATCCAAATCCTTTATTTTCCTATTTCTTAAAAAAAAACATCATCTTGGTTTCCTCTCCACTAGTACTTCCAAGTCACTATCCGATCTTATTTCTCAAGATTTTTCTATACTGTACATCGACAAATACATATCTGCATTACTAACAATAATAAAATTCATTTATTTTAAAAACTATTCCACTGTTCTATAAGAAAATCTTTTACTACTTTCCTCGTATATTTAATCATATACAAACTATTTTAAAGTATCTGAATACTTTATCACATGAAAGTTCAAAAGAATCACACAATTGCTCTGTTAAATTATATTATTAATATACTTTAAATAAATTATTGCATGCATATTCCGAATTACTCCTATCTCATTATATGTTAAAAATGTTGTATAAAATGTGTACATATAATTTAAACTTTCACACTTCATTCTTAATCAATAGATGATCTAAAAAAATACATTATGCATTATAAATAAATATCAATATTACCAAACGATCTTTATCTTCTCGATCGCATTCCGTAGGCTTCACCATCCATTTGATTCTTGTAGATATAAGACTCACATACATACACTTTATTTTTAAACAATATTTCTAATAATTTTATCAAGCTATTATATTTAAATCTCAATATTACTAAATTTATGTTTATATGTTTTCCCTAATCTCACATAGCATTTTATATTCTAAAATAAATTAGTAAAATATTTAAACTATATTTACTGTACTTCTTTATCAAACTTTCTTGAAAACCGTTCATATTAAAGCTAAAAAAAAATGTTTATTATTTCTTCTTCAGTCACTTCTTGTTCAATTTTAAGGCAAAACAATTATTGTTCTGTTTAATAAATATTCATAGACGACAATCCTTGGTTTTTCATAATATTTAATACAATTATTTATTATGATATTAGTTAATCCCGTAAAGAAAACGTCTACATATTCTCTTCTAATATTTTCTGCTAAGATTTTCCCGCGCGACTTTTTATGATGCATCTTCTAGGTACTTTTATTTAAATATTCAGTAAATTTTTTCTGTATCCATGGATCCATTTTATTAAGTATATTAGATTTATATTTTCCAATTTCCCTTAGAGAAAGTTTTTCTGTTCTTTTTTTTTTTTCATAAAAAAAAATAATGACTCTTTCATATTATTATTCGGTAAATTTTCCTTTCTTTTAAAGTTCTGGTAACTATATACTTTGTAATGTTTCCTTTAAAAAGGACAAACATTTTTTTTTCTCATTATAACTTTTACATAATTCTTTATAATATACAGCATCTTAATTTTTTTTCATAGAGAAGAATAAAAAAAAGCTTTAGAGTAGCCTTATAAATTTGTGCGTCATAATTTTTCCTGACGGCAAATAACTTCTCTTTTAAGTTTCCGTATAGCGTCCAAATTATATTTCTCTGAGTTACAATAATAAGTTTCTGGTTGAGCATAAATAAAGCTGTATCAAGGCACTTTACAAATATTTTTCCTTTAGCAATATTTTTAGGTATTTTTTCCTTTAGTACTTCCATTTTTTTACTGTAAGGTTTTGGCTAAACTTGAATAAAATCACTGGCAAGAAAACTTTTAAAATTAGCCCTTCATGTAAAGGCAGTCAAAATATTATATGTTAAAAAAAACTTTTTTTAAAATAAATACAAAATTTTAAAATTATATCACTTTTCTAGCTTACGGTCTTATCCAGCTAAAAAAATATGTTACTTCCTCCTTCACTTACACATTACTTTCTCCCGCTTCGTCTAATTCCTATTTTCCGTCTGCTAAAATACCTCCGTTGATTGGTTAATTACTTTTTAGCGCGAACAAATTTACACATTTTAGTTTTATAATATATTAAACCCTTTAAAATAAAGAATTTATGATGTCATGTCTTAAATATTACTTAGAATAGTATTTTTAATTCAATTATAATTTTATCAAAATCATTTAAACTTTAAAATAATTATTAAAACAATATTTAACATTTCAACTTTTTACTTTAACGACAGATAGCAATTACATTTAGTTCCATAATTCACAAACTTTATTATTATTCTAACAAGCATGTGTGTGAAGGTATATAATATACAGTCACATGATTACTAACTTTAACAGATGATTTTTTAATTTAAGTCTCGGTCTAAATTACCAAAACTGATATATTTTATAAAAATTTTAGAAAATAATTTAAACTTGTAGAACTAAATATAATTCTCACCATCCCAAAGTTTATTTTTAAAATATACTCTATTAATTTTGACTATTAAATATAATTATAACACTACATATAGCATTTATTTAATTTATTAGTTTTAAAATATTATACTCGAATTATTAATCTACTTTTAACTATTTATAGCTGTGTTATTTTATATGGCCAGCTTTTACAACCATAAGCAAGGATATAATTAAGCTTTATTTAACTGTTCCTTTAAAATAATCCATCATTACACTTTTATATACCAGGTATTTTCAGCCTTAAATTGTACTATAAAATCTAATTATTCTACTATTATTTATATATCATACAAACATATCTTAAAATTTAAAATTTTTTAGTAATTGACCATTCTACCTTATTATGACCTATAGATAAGGGCACAATATATATATATATAATATAAAGAGTGTGCTAATAGCTCTAAACAAGCTTTTTTTTATGATAGATGCTACAAGAGGAAATACCTGAAGCCTTTATCTATGATGGTCCCCATCCCCAGACTGGTTTCGAGCTTATATATATATATATATATATACCGTTTATCATGAACACACTCCATACTCTTGCCAATCATAGAACATTAAGATGTATGAGGAAGCATGAATACTAGAAGCATTATTTCAGCTTGAATTCTGTTAAGCTATTCACAATATATATATTATAACGGAAATGGTTATTCGTATGGTTGATTTATTTATTTGTGTATTCAATTATATTTATTTCGATTATTTTATTTTATATTATATTTATTTATTATACTTTAATTCTTTTTCCGACTTTGATTCTTTATTATCTTTTATTTATTTATTATACATTTATTTTACAGCATTTGCTTATTCTTATTTCTTATTTGTTTACTAACAGTTTTGCTAACTGAAATATCCCAGCTTAGCCTCCAACTGTAATGGATTGTTTATTTATTTAACCACCGCCGTTACAATACAAGCAGAGAGCTAATACAGATACAAATTTAACTTCATATCTATACCCTTGACTGAACCCCAAGGCAATACGTACATATTATCTTGACATTATTTTTCCCGGCCAAGACCTCTCGGCTGCTGAACAGAGCAAACTATTTCAAAGAAATTTAACGAATGTCCAGCACTTGCTATTTATTTTTTAGAATTGGGAATTCACACGAACAAGCAGCACATGAATACCTTAAACAAATCAGCATGCCCCTTTAATCACTAATTACAGTTTTTCCCCTGTCGTAGCTTGGTGATAGGAGAATAAAGCAAGTATATGCAATTTTAAGAATAAATATGTTTAATAACACTCACTTTTATATAAAAAATACATGATAACAATAATAAAAAACACACACTTATATAAATACATGGCTATAACAAAACATATGAAAACAGATAAAATATTAAAGTTCTTAAAGTCCTGTTGATAGAGTTCTATTTTATCAAATTATTAATTGTGTATTTAGTTATGAGTAGTAAACAGATTAAAATGCATGCATGCTTTTACCTAGGCTTTGTTGTAATTGTCCCATGGGTATTTCTTCCGAGCACTCTTGATTAACTTCCTCAGTTTGTGGGGTTATTTCTCGTTCCAGTTTTGCTTGTTGATTCTTTGGGTTGAGTTTCAGTTGACAGTTACAGAAGCAGTGGTCCCTCTAGCAGGTGATGAGATGGCTTGAATCAGAACCCATGTCTGTTTAATGCCACTAGCCATGCACTTCTTTCATTTTCTTTGAGCTGTTGCTTCTTCAAAGTCTCTACTAGCAATGTCAGATAAAAATTTTAATTTTCTTAATGTCTTTCTTTTCTTCATTGTTTTTAAAATTTTTAATTAAGACTTAGATTTTCAACCAATTCTTATCATTATGTTTCTTTATTTAATTAGTGGCTGGAATGTAAATCCCAATTAATTTAACAGATCAGGCAAAGATCTTCCGTTGTTATCATTTTCTTTGTCCGTGGAATTTAATTTCTCCAACAGACTTTCACACCTACAGCCATATTGTTTTTTTTTATATATCACATATTACATTTAATTTTATTTAAAGTTTACAATTCATTTTTTTTTTCACATTTGTGTTTTACATTTTATTTTAATTTGTTATTATATAGTTTTTAATGGGAGAGAAGAAACGCATTTCTTTATGCATCCCCTTCCCCTCTCCCACAATAAACAAAATTAACTTTCTAGCATTTGACTTACAAGAGAGAAAGAGACGCATTTCTTTATGCACCCCCTCCCCTTCTCTTACTATTACAAATCCACAGTAAATTTTGACATTAGAATTTCAATTTTTTTCTTTTCCTTCCTTTTTTTTAAAAATTTAATAGCTAATTTATTTCACCTTTATTACTTCTTGTTAGCGAATTTGGTCGTCACAATAAATATATATATGTCAACGACTTTACGTGGTCGTCACAATATATATATATACAAAATACTTCTCGCAGCACTGCTGTAAAAAGCTTTGGAGATATGGAGTCACCCTATCTTACACCCTTCTCAATGTTGTCTTTCCCAGTATCATTATATAATCTAATTGTTGCTGTTGCATTTTTATAAAGATTCTTTAAAATATGACAGTATCCTAGATCTATACCTTGATTATCCAATGCTTTAATCACTGAAGAAGTGTTTATAGAATCAATTTTGTGGATTAAAATGGGAAGCTAAAGGAGTGAAAGTAAATGGATATTATTTAAGTCATTTAGATTTTGCAGATGATGTAATTGTTTTTGCAAATAATGCTTTAGAGCTGCAGGAAATGTTACACGAGTTATCAGATGAAAGTAGGAAAGTAGGACTAAAGATAAATGTTAAAAAGACTAAAGTAATGTTTAATGGATTTTCTCAAAATATGAAAATAAAGATTGATTCGGATAAGTTAGAAAGAGTTAACAGTTACAAGTACCTTGGTCAGATTATTAATACAGATGGAAACATAATGGATGAAATTAATCATAGAATTAAATTTGGTCAGAGTGCTTTTGTAGAAATAACTTGATACTAAAAGGAACTATGCCTATGTGTTTGAAAAGGAAGGTTTTTAATAAATGGGTTTTACCAGTTCTTATTTATGAATCTGAGAATTGGACACTTAATAGAAGAGCAATACAGAGACTTCAGACCACTCAAAGAAGTATGGAGAGATGCATGTTGGGAGTAACAAGAAGAGATCAAAAACACAATTTATAGGTAAAAGAACAAACAGGCATTACTGACCTCATTAAAAAAATTAAAATACTGAAGTGGAGTTGGGCTGGACATATTTCTAGAAGAGATGATAAAAGATGGACAATTGAAATCTTAAACTAGATTTCAAGATATTGTAAAAAAACCCAGAAAGAGACCACATGTGAGATGATTGGATGAAATAAAAAAGTGTGCAGGGGTGATGTGGAGAAGAGAAGCTAAATATCAGAGATGGATTGAACTTGGAGAAATCTTCATTCTGCAGTGGATTGATAATGGTTGATGATATATATATATATAAAATCTTATAATTTTAGTACAACTTTAACATTTTTATCTACTTAAGACTGCTTTCCACTAGCTTTAGAGTCTTTGAAAGCTAACACTAATTTCCTTTTTAAGCTATCTTCAAACACACTGTCAAAGTCTAACGTTTTCATAATTTATTGATTTTTAATTTTGCTGCCTGTCTTGCTTTCATTTATATATCAACATACTTCCTTTATTTTTCTTTTATTATTGTATCTTTCAATTTGTAATATTTTCATGTTATTATAATCAAAACTAAAACTATATATATATATATTAAACAAATTAATAATTAATTCAAAAACTAAAACCTCATTCTTAAATCAAAATTGCATCATATATAAATGGAGTTGTAAATGTGGTAGTGCATATATAGGCAAATCAAGATGTACATTGGGAAAAAAAATGAAAAAGCATTTGCAGTTATTAAAAAGAGTTCAAAAAACTAAACAAAATTGTAATGGAAATGACAATGCTTCAACATCTGTTTTTTATGGTCATAATAGATTATGCATATATGGTTTTAATTTTGATTACAGTAATGTGAAAATATTACAAATTGAAAGAAATAATAATAAAATGAAAATAAAGGAAAATATGCTAACATATAAATGTATGCACAAATTAATAAATAGGCAGGCAGAAAACATAAAAATCAATAAATTGTGGGAAGGTTAGACTTTGAAAGTTTGATTGAAGATACCTTAAAAAAGAATTAGTGTTAGTTGACAAAGACTATGAAGCTAGTTGAAAGTGCTCTTAGATGGATAAATTTTTTAAAATTTTACTTTATCTATATTTATTTTACTGCATTTATTAATATTTAATTATAAGATTATATATATAACTTTGAAGGAATACAGGTATCTTATATATATATATATATATAGATATATAAGATATAATATATATATATATATATATATATATATTATTCTTATATTCTCATGGATAAATGATGAATTCATAGTATTATTTCTGGGAGCTTCTGTGTAATAAAAATTTAACAGCTAAATAGCCAATGTTTCAGTGCAATAAGTTTCTTCTTTCTCAAATTCTAAATAAAAAAATTGAGAGAAAAAAGCTCTGAGGAAAGTACTTGTTACTGTAGTGAAATGTCAGTTATTTAGCCATAATATATTTTTATTACATTGAAGATCCTGGAAATAATACTATAAGTTTATATATATATATATATATATATATAAACTTATAGTATTATTTCCATATCTATAAATATATATTGATATATATATATATATATATATATATCAAAGGTTTTTAATATTCTGCTGTAAAGCTGAGATCTTTCCAATAGTTTTTCATAAGAATTAGTAAAATAAAGGCAATATCCATTAGGTTCTTTAATTGCCAGTGAGGAGACTTTAAGCTGCTTTCCATCCTTGTTTTATCCTCTTGTTAAAAATAGATAGATACCCATTTATTGGCCAATTTTGAATGGTTAGCTGAGTTGTCTACAATGAGCAATGACTTAAAAAACTCAAACCTGTTGAATAAATTTTAAGCTTTCTAAACCAGAATGGAATCCACGTCACGGCCATGGCAACCAGATGCACTACTGTCTCTTGATCCTATATATAAGTACTCCATCCTATCACAGAATGAATTAATAAGAAAGAAAGAAGATAATAATAATAATAATAATAATAATAATAATAATAATAATAATAATAATAATAATAATAATAATAATAATAATAATAATAATAATAATAATAATAATAATAATAATAATAATAATAATAATAATAATAATAATCAAATAGTTTTATTGCTCATTGTTCATATGAAGTGCTAGCACCAGTAGTGACAGATGTGGGCATGATCTGCAGGTTTTAAAATTCAAAGACTGCTCCTCTACCAGTGTACTGAACCTTACAGACTAAAGGAAATCATTATTGCAACAAACTGATAACACACGATCACTGTCTGATGATAATTTGCTATTCAAAAAAGATAATAATAATATAAAATAATAACAATATAACAACAATATTAACAACAACAATAATAATAATAGTAGTAGTAATACTACTACTACTACTACTACTACTACTAATAATAATAATAATAATAATTTATTTTATTATGAAACAAACAATAAATGTATAATACAGTGATACAAATTCCATATAAGAAAAATCTTGTGCGAGAAATTTAAATATAAAAACAAACAAAAAAATCACTAATAAAATACATAAAGTGTGAATATAATGTAAAATATTAAAAATCTTACAGATATTGCATTTGGCAATTTAACCACAGTAGTAAATAACTACAGCATAACAAATAATATAAACCACAAATAAAAACCAATGTTTAGTATAATATAACCAATGCCATAAATGCTTTCTAAAGATCAAATAACTAATGTTCATTACATTCACAGAACAAACTTTTATAAACAAATTAAATAATTTCAGATCATTATAATTAAATTGCTTTATACTGGAAGTCGTAAGAAAATTGAGTAAAGCCAGGTGATATTTAGTAGATAAACGAGTATTTACAATAGAAGGTGTAGTATTCAAGTGAATTTTCCTACAATAAATATCAAGAATTATTCTATACTGATATAAATGAAAATCATATAGTATATTATAAGTCCCATAAATATCTCCAACAGATGTGGCACGTGATCTGTCAAAAATGATAAACATTTATAATTCTGTATAACAGACAAAGTAGTCATTGGAAAAGTAGAGCAGTTTTCCCAAACTGATATATTATAACATAATAAGCCTTGATAACAAGAAATATATAAAGTAATCGAAGCTGACCGAGGAAAAAAACTAGATAAGTAAAAAACATATAATTTAATTTACGTAAATGAGTACAAATAAAGCGAATATGGTATGACCAGGATAATCTAGACTCAATAAAAACACCTAAATAACAAATATTACCAACAAATGAAATGTTAGCACAAGTACAAATGCTATTACAATGCCCAAAATACTTACTACAAATAGTAATGTTAAATGAATGAATATTTGATCTATAAGAAAAATTTACAGCTTTTGTTTTATCCGAATTAACTGATAAACCATTAAAAACCAACCATAATTAAGATTAAATCATCATAAATTATGCTTTCAAAAAAATTATTTGAAACTGCAGCATAAGATAAAACAATATCATCTGCAAAACCATAAATCTTAGGTTCTAAGAATAATGAAAATAAATCAGTTATATAAATTATAAATAAAATAGGACCCAGAATTGAACCCAGTCGTACACCATGGTTAACTATTATAAAAGAGTTTGCAATACCAGAAATGTTTGTTGCTTGTTTTCTATTTTTTAAATAGGTAGCAAACCATGAAATAAATCCACCACGAAAACTTATAAATATAAACGCTTAAATAAAATTTTATGAGATACTGAGTCAAATGCTTTAGATAAGTCTAAATAAATAGCAGTAGTTTCAAGATTCTTGTCTAATGAGGTTGTCAAATTTTTTACATAATTATAGAAAGTGTCCAATGTAATTCTACCAGAAGTAAGTTCATACTGATGTTCAGGTAAAATATTGTTTTTAAGTAAAAATGACATCATTTTCTCTTTAAGCACCACCTCTAATAATTTAGATCCTATAGATATAATGGAAATTGGTCTATAATTATTAAGATGTACAGGATCACCCTGTTTAAAAATAGGTGTAGTAATACCAACTTTCAAACAAGTAGGAAATAAACCAGCAAATGAAAGATTAAATAATAAAAGAACAGGTACGAAGGCTGATTTATTTTACGTAAGAATCTTTGGTGTTAACCCATCTAGATCAGCTGAACGAACATTCTTTAAGCCATTAATTATATTAGACAAATCCAAATCAGTAATATCTGTATATAAAAAAGAATTTAGTCAAGAATCAGCAAAAGACAAATCTTGTACTGGTGTTCTATCTATTGACAAATCTGAAAAAAAAATTAAACAACTCAACAACACATTTTTCATTATTTTCTACTTCAATTAAATTGTCATTATGTTTTATAAATTTAAATTGATTTGACAAAGGTTTCTTTATAAGAGAATTTGTCAATTTCCATTCCAAAGAAATATTTTTATCATTAAAATGTTTTTGATAATATTGAAATTTTAATTTCTAGATATCAGATTTAATCTCAGTATTTAATTTCTTCAAATTCACCAAATCTCCACCCAAGGATTTTAAATTTCTTTGATTAATTTTTTCGATCAAAACATTGGTTATCCAAACTGAACGTTTTTGCTTTCTACTAATCAATTTAAAACTAACCATAGATTTTGTAATTAAAGATTTACAAATATCCTGAAATTTTAAAAATGCTGTATCAACATCATGAAAAGCAAAAACAACAATAACAACAACAATAACAAGAATAATAATAATAGCAACAACATCTACAATAACAACAACAACAACAACAACAATAATAATAATAATAATAATAATAATAATAATAATAATAATAATAATAATAATAATAATAATAATAATAATAATAATAATAATAATAATAATAATAATAATAATAATAATAATAATAATAATAATAATAATAATAATAATAATAATAATAATAGAAGAATGGCTTTATGGCTCAGGATTTCATATAAGTTCAAACGCTTGAAGTAAAAGGGCTAGTCATGATCTATGAAACATAAGCTCTAGAACCTGCTTCTTCTTCATAGATTGCCCACCCTTTTAAATGTAATCTGGTAACTCAATTTTAGAGCTCTGTCATTTACAAAAGCCACACATTATTAAAATTCAATTCATCTTGATTTTATAAAAAAAATAAAAACAAATTCTAGATTGGATTTTAAAACGAAGTGATTTGATAATGATTTAATGTGGCAGTGAATGTATATTATCACAAGTACTAACCAGCATTTACTAATTTAATATTGGTTATTTATTCACAAAGGTATTGCAATAAGCAGAAATTAGTACCAGAATGTGTTTGGAAGTTTTATCCTAATTAATATCATTTTCCAAATTTGCTATCCTTATAAGAACAAAGGAAGTGAATTTGAATGGGTTCATTTCGCTTTCCAAGATAAATCAGACAACATAGGTCAGTGCTTGAAATTATTGTTCCAGTAATTATGTATGATTAAAAGCACTGTATTAATTAGTAAATTTACATATAAACTTTGTGGTTTAGTTATCACCCCATCAGTTAGACCAAAATGCGTATCAAGTTCCAATGTGGAATTAAGATAATTAATTATCTGATGTTAGCTTATAATATTTTTAGATAATTGACACATAACAAATCTTTTTAGTTGTACAATGTTGCAGCAAATTTGATTTTACTTTTTTTTTCCGATTTGATGATCGAGAGGTCCTGGGATCCATTCTCACACTTGCTGGTCTGGCTCTTAGGTCATTATAATTTTTTTTAGCTCAAAAGTATAATGATAACTATAATTAAAAAAAACCTCTCAATTTACTCACCAAACATAGCATAATATGGTGACTAGTGATTTTATTTATCAGTATTTCAACTTTTGTAGAAAAATGCTGAAAAGATCTGAATTTCCAGATGTTATTTAAGGCTTTTATTTTATATATATATATATATAAAAGAAATATAGTAATACAATACCCGTTTAAAAAAATATTATATATAAAAACATGAATAATTAACGGTATAAACAATATTGTAGTTTAAATTCTTTTGAAGCGCTTTTGATTACATAGCAATCCTCTTCAGCTTTAACGAATTTCAAATATTTTTAAACTTAACGTTATGCATATTTCCATAAGCTGTGTATGGCCGTATTTGCAACTTAAAACAGGCACTTTTGATCGATAAATATAAGGATGATGTTATTAATAGGCAATTTGCAGATATGGCCATACACAGCTTATGGAAATATACCGTAACGCTAAGTTTAAAAATATTTGAAATTCAGTTAAAGTTGATGAGGATTACTACATAATCGAAAGCGCTTCAAAAAAATTTAAACTACAATATTGTTTATACCGTTAATTATTCATGTATATATATATTAATAATTTTAATGAGCATTCTTTACATTTCATAGATAAATTTCACATATGATGTAATCATGAAAATAGAAATAGGTAACTAAATCATCCCACTTAATAATAGTATTTGTCTCACTTCCAAATTAAAGTAAATTTAATTCGCTTTAAGTTTATTACTTGAATTTCTATACGATAATAAATAGATCAGCCAGTTAATGCTTTATATATGTGATAACTGGAAATATATTAATTTCTTAAATATTTTTACAATCAAATGAGACTCTAGTAATGGGTTGTAAATAATTAATTGCTTAAAGAAATACTATTGTAAATAGTTTATTTATATAGTGCTTGATATATAAGCCCCCAACAGGCATGGTGAGCAGAAGATTGGCTTATAAAATGATAAGCTCCAAACATAAGTGGACTACTTATGTTTTTTAAATTGAGCTCACGGGTGAGTACTTATAAATTCCTGAAGTGCGCATAGCAGAAGGTTGACAAGATTTTAGTTAGTACAACTCTTTCAATTGGCCATTTTGTTTGAACACGTCATGGCTGAAATTTATCTATAAAAGCTAGGGAAATTTCCCATTTAAGAATATTATCTTTTATGCATAAAATTTTTCTAATTATTATATATACATATATTATGGTTATGTATTTCAGATTAAACCATTTAAAAAAAGTCATTTGATAAAAAAAAAAGTATTTACGAAATGTCTCAACCGACCTTCAAAGTTTTTCATTCTTCAAATGTCTCCATGGAAGAATTTTTTGCCTATTACACAAAAATTGATCAAGTTTTATACACAATCGTTTGTCCTTTTATTATAATAATAACGATAATCAGTAATACTTTCGTATTAGTGACAATTGCAAAAGTAAAATCCCTTCATACAATTTCTACAGTGTTTGTAGGTAATTTGACCGTCATTGATTTAATACGAGGATTTTCAGAATCTCCACCATTTATATTTCAACTTTTCAAAGGTCCTATGATATTGCATTCGTACACTATTTGCTACATTCATGGCGTTATTATTAGCACTCTAGGATGTGTCGCTCTTGGTACCATGATGATAATGAGTATTAATCGGTTTGTAATGATCGTCAAATCTAATTATTATAGCGTATTATTTTCTAAAAATCTTGTTTTACTGTATATAGTATTTCTTTGGGTTTTAGCTGTACTATTAAACTTAACCCCATTCATAAATTTTGGTAAGTTCATTTACTTTCTAGAGTACGGATTTTGTTTTCTAGGATATGAGATTCACAGCTGGTTCGTTCTAAGTGTCTTGTTTGTTTCCCCGACTGTAGTTATATTTTACTGTAATTTAAATATTTGCATTTTTGTCAAGAAAAATACTCAGCGATTTACAAAAGGTAAAACAGAAGCTATTCAAACTGATCGCACTTTAATTATGCTGAATGCCCGCAAAGAGAAAGAAATCAAACTGGCTAAAACATTATTTATAATTGTTATAGCCTTCTTTGGTCTATATGCCCCGTTAGTGTGTATTTTTGTTATAAAAAATGTCATAGATGTCGAAATTGTTACAATACCCCACTGGATTATTTTGGCTGGTGAAATATTTTGGATTGCTACCGGATACGTTAATCCTATCATATATTACACTACTAACAGTGATTATCGAAAAGCTTTTCAAACAGTTTGCCCCTTTTTAACCAAATTACCTTGTAATGGAAAGCAGTCTGTAAAACCTATTAGCATTAATGTGTAGTTGAGTAGTAATTAAGTATTGATTACTTTTATTATAATTATCACATCTCTTATTTAATAAATTGTTTTTCTCTTCACTAGTGAAAATTGTAATTATTAATATGCGACTTTTTTTTCCGCATTAAATAGTGAAGCTATAAATATATAAATAATATATAATAGGTCTGCTAATTAAAAATTCAAACTCATTTGCATAATCACAACAGTCTTCATTCACAAAGCTATGAGTATGAGATTCCAACATTGAATCTCGAAAGCGCTAAGCAGACCTATTATACATTATTCATATAATTATAGCTTCACTATTTAATGCGAAAAAAAAAAAGTCGCATATTTATAATCACATCTCTTATTATGGAAATATATGTTATAAGCATATGCATTTTCTCATATTCTCTTCACAATTTATTTCTACATCTTGCACAAAGACTCAGGGAACCCAACCATTGGGTCTCTAGGGTTATTCGTTAATATCATATACAGAATTTCTCTTAATGTTGTATAGAGTAGATCGATTTGAATAAAAGTATTTAGTGTAAATTGATTGTATTTTCTATTTTATAAACATACACGTGATCATGTGTATCGATTGTATAAGATGAAATGGATAGATGTAGGGTGTTTAAAAGTATGAGTTCAAATCCACTCTAATTATATTATGTTTAGTATAGACAATATTTCTTGTATTTAAATGTTACATATTCAACTTTTATATTCTTCCACCCTTCTTCTGTGTGTATTTAAATAAACATATTAAGATCCTATACACGAGGGGTCAGAATGACTTAAAGTTGACATGGGCATGACAATAATATTGACATAAATAAGGACTTTGAGCATTCTGTCATCAGATTTTCAATGATATGGATGGTTGGTGGAGAAGATTGAAGTCTGTCTCTTAAAATTTGAAGATTTTCTATCTTAATATTAATTGAGGACTGATTATATTTATGTGATGATGATCTGGACCAATTGATGAGTGCTGATTCAGCATGAAATACATATATTGGAAATCATTCATCTTTTTCACATGTATATGGTCATGTGAATTGGTTTTATAAGGTGGAATGGATAGTTATAGGGTACTTTAAAGTCGGAATTCAAATCCCTTCTAATTATACCCAAGAATAGTTTTCTTAATTCTATTCTGGAGCCATCTACTGTGAACTTCAGTAATCATCAGATGATGAAAGACTATATTATCTACTCTCTACTCTCCATAATTGATTTTTGGGTTTTTACTTCATCAGTAACAACCAGGATTCACAATGAAACTAGTGCTCTTATGCACATAAAAACCACTTTTGATTTCTTTGCAATCTAAAAAAGTCTAAAGTTTTAAACACAGACTAACTTGCTTACACTATTTCATAGATCTGACACCAGGACACATTCTAAATATTTTTGAGATCCCAGTTTTAAGCCAGCAGCAGACACTTTCTACTCTTTGTTTAAAAAGAGTAATACCAACCACTATATCATCTGTTTTACAAACTAATCTTAACCCTTACCCATGAAGACAAAAGATTCCAACTGACTTGTAGATGAGAATATTATAGCACGACATCATAGAGATCTATTACTTACCGATATTTACAATAGATGGTTCTAAATATTAATCTTTTGCAATGTCAGCACGTAATACTTATATAGGGCTATAACCTTAGTACATGTGCCTTGAGTACTTAATTTATTATAAGAGAGACCTCTACAAATCTTAAACGCAAGATTCTACTTTACAAAGATAAGAGCAGCCACTTATCTTCAACCTATTTTTTTAAATATATAGGCAAATCTAAAGCATTTGAGAGCTGAAGCTAATAAATTCTTCACTGATAAAGTCCACTATTTCTGTTAAACATTAACATTCGCGAAATCTTTCGATTTACAATGAGTCAATAGTCAGATCTTGAAGTTATAAATATTAATTAAGCACAATGTTAACACGTAATACTTATATAATACCCCTTGAGTACTTAATTTATTACAAGAGAGACCTCTACAAATCTTAAACGCAAGAATCGACTTTATAAAGATAAGAGCGGCCACTTTTATCTGTTCTGAAATTGCTATTGGAAGATATGAGAAAGTCCTGTGATATTGTTATTAGTATTATAAATACATGTTAGCCAATGCATGTTACAATGAAATTGTCTGCGAAACAACACACACGCACACAAAGACGCCTAAACTGATTGTTCATTTTTAAATTAAAGAAATTAAAAATATTAAAAAGAGTCCATACCTCAGCAGCAAAAAAAGTGTGTAAATTTCAATAACTAATTTGTGAAATTAAAAATTTATATTTAAAGAAATGTTTGTTTGAAACTTAGAAAAGCTAAATTAATTATAAATGATTACTGCATTTTGACTCTGTACTAGGATGATATGTCTACGACGGAGATTCGAATCCAGATCTAATAAACTTACATTTTTAAAATAGGCTCAGAATGCAGATAACCTTTCAATTTTGATTGGTAAATGGGTACTTAATATTCTTAGCTATATGACGATGAGCCTGTAGATTATTGCTCTTCCCCTTACTATTTTTCCATGAGACTTTTGTTTCAGAATGGAATAATTAAAGACTTTCAAGTTTTTTCTAATGACCTGTGTAATACATTCTTTGGAGAAAGTGATGCATTAAAAATTTAGATTTTCAATTATAGAATTAGCCGGAGGGGGGGGATAAATCAGTTAATTAATTGACTGAAAATGATGCACCCATTTTGTCATTTTAGTGCTCAAACATCACAAGTCTTTAGAGAAATTGACCATTCTATTACCATGAATATTAATAATAATATTAATAGTATTAAAAAAATTATGATTCAAAATTTATCGAAGATGCACATAGTTTATGGAAAAATTTAGGAAGCAGAAATATTATTCAATGTAAAAAAAAAAAAAACTTTTATAAAAAAAAACAGTATAGTTTTTTTTATATTTTCCAAAAGGGTTCTGAATATAATCAAGATTTTAGTTTACAAGATGGAACATAGAAAAATATGTGTAGGAAAGTGAGTCGCCCTTTAACAAAATGTATATAAAACGACTAATAGGTCATCGTTAACAAACTCTTATCAAGTTGACTTCACATTAAAGCGACAATCAGACATCTTTTTCAGAATAATAGTTTTATATCTAACCACAACCCAAAATACTATCCCAACATCCCATATAAATATCTTTCTATATAAATTCAAGATCGATCATATTTTGAAGCAAAATTTAAAGGTAAATTAGACAGGAAGAAGGCCTTTATTAAACATTTGATCGTTATGGTAAATTAACCAGATTTGTTTAAATCTCATTAAAGAGTAATTATTTATACTATTACCAGTTAAACAGTTGCACTGTTTGATTTACATATGCTGGTTCAGCATGAAATGCATATTTGGGGGTCATTTAACATTTTCATATGTATTAATTCTATTCTCAGGAATATTTGATGGAATAGAAGTTTGAAATATATCCATCTAAATTATAATTATTTATTATTACATTTATTAAACTGAGTTTTCATTTTATGGTTGGTAATTGTTAAAACTAGGGTTTGACCTTGATTCTCAGAATATTTAAATGGTGATTGCATATAGTTTATTTTACACATATATACACCCAATAGATCGAATTCATTCTCATTTAAAATTGCATAACTAGATTAAGCATAAAATGTTAAAAAGCAGGTGGTATCATTTTGTCTTTTAACAGCTTATTTATGATACATAACTCATTGGAAGGTACCATTACTACCGTCTCAGTTACAGATATTTTGAGTTATAATTATTTATTACATGTTAAACTGATTTTTTATTTCATGTTTGGAGGTTGTGAAAACTAAGGCTCATCCTTAATCCTCTGAGTATTTAAATAGTGATTTTATATCATTTATTCTGTACATATTATAATGAATACATTGAATTCATTCTCTCACCGGATACGGGCAGGTGATGTGATGTGATGTATTATGGCTTCTCCTTAAACGAAGTCAAGAATATCTCAGCAATTATGCCCAGATAAACCTGTTAGCCACTTTATTTTACATTCCCCACTCTAAATTTACCCATAATCTGCTCTATCCGTTTCCACAACATAATCTTTGTCAACTCTATAACTTTTATATCTAAATCCCCCTTATCTTTTTCCAAACCCAGCATAAAAACAATAATTCACTTTCTGTGTAATCACTCTTTTCATATTTATTTTTTCACAACTTCATTATATGTACCCTTTCTGTTTTCAAACATTTACATTCAATTAACAAATGCCTAGTATTTTTTATTCCTTCCTTACATAATTTACAAAATAAATCACCCATATTTTTCCATTTACATGTATATTCTTTTGTAGCTAAAGATCCCGTTCGAGCCTTAAACAATAAACTACTTTCCTTACTATTATCATATATTAATTCACACCTAATATTCTGTTTATTTCTATATATATTTAAACTCTTTTTACTCTCCATACTATTTCTCCATCTCTCTAACTCCCTAGTCTTTATTAATAAATTTATTCTTTTATCCCATTCCTTACTACTATAACACTCAATAATCCTCTTAACACAATCATCCCATCTTTTGTACAAATATACTGATATAAATTCTTTATCCAAATCTTTTGCATACCACATTACCTTTCTCACCCATCTTGTTACCTGACCTTTACTCATAACCCAATTAAATACTATTTTAGCTATTATTTTATTATCTATAAACTGCAATCTACCAAACATTTTCATTTTACTTTTTGTATCTCTCATATGAAAATTTGACCATCCCATTTCTCCTTGAATTGCCTTCCTTGCTGTCCATACTTCTGTATCCAATGAAATGTCTTCCTACTTCCCTTTGAGCTTTTTCTAGTGCAAACTAGGTAAAGCAACAAAAGTCACCATATGGCATGTGATCCCTTTGTCCTCCTGCAACAATAAGTGAATTCTAGCTGAGAGGCATCCAGATAAACATTCAAAACCAGTAACAATAAAAAATACACAAATATGTACAATCTTGCAGAACGTGCCAAATCGTATATCAGGATAGATCACAGAGGCGGAACCTCTCTCGATCTTGATCTTAATCACCTTGAGAGATGAAAAAGGAGGCGAGTTTCAATAGATCATGGTGTGGTAGTTGCTCTACCAAGTACAAACACATACTAAAAGACAGATCATGTCATTCAGTTTTTGTAATGGTTTATTTATGTTACATAATCCATTGGAAGATACAGTTACTTCCTTTTCAGTTAGAATATAATAGTATTAGAAAAATTTGATTACAGCTCAAATTTGTTGTATTACTAAGCTGTATAGTTTAGAAAGCTTAAGAAAATATTTTGTTATATTGATTATAATATATAGGGTATATGAGCACAGACTTTCATACTTTCCACCACTCTCCAATCTACCTTATAACACTGATACACTTGAATATATATATGATGAAAAGATAAATAATCACCAATATACGTATTCCATGCTAAACCAGCAATCATCAGTTGGTCCAGATTATCATCTTCACACATATGCAATAAGTGCTCAGATATATATTAAGATAGACAATATTCATACTTTAATGGACAGGCTTCAACCCGCTCCACACTCCAACTCTTCAACCGCCCATCCAATTGAAAATCTGATGATGGAATGCTCAAAGGCCACCCTGGGACTGATATTCTCGCCACACCCATAATAAGTTTATAGATTGCCGCGTGTGTCTATGCATGCACATTGAATATATACATGTATAACTAAATTATACGATTGTATGACATCAAAATAGATCTGTGGAGTTAATTCAATACACCCGTTAAATATTTGATAAAAAAAATGTCTTTTGTAAAATTATAACTGATAAAATGATAACTCATACAATATAAGGGAAATGAAAAAATTAGTTTTAACGAATGCAAATGAATTGAATGGCTATAATTAAAGAAAATGCACGGCATTTTGTAAGCCTTTCATATTTGCCTGCCTGATGGGACCATAAATAATAATCTCTTTTCCTATTGTAAATTGAATGGCAAATCTAAATACGCAGTAAAATTGAGAAAGGTAGAGAGTGAATTTCAAAGTTTGATTATGATTTTCTTTTCTTTTATTTCTCTTTCTTCCTAGCTTAAAATAAAATACTATTTTATAATTATTTATAAAATAATTAAAGAAATAAAGAAAGTATACATATATTTATGAAAAAACATGTGAAATAAATATGTATTAAAAATCTGATAGGTTTTGATAGACATTTTTTTGGGGGGAAAAAAATCGTAATATAAATAAATATGGATTTGATTACATGTTAGGCGCTGAAAAATGTAGGATTGAAAATAAAAATAACAGTGTAGTGTAAGTCTTGATTCAAGTAGAAAGCAGTGGAGATTAATCCTATGAAGATAAGTGAAACCATTGGTTAAAACAAATTTTCCTCAGAATCGCTTTGGATAACTATACCGTCCTCGACTGTTTTAAAGTAGTTTTCAATACAATATTAAAGAACTATTTACCATGAATGGCTAGAAAACTGAAACCATATCAGTCAAAAAATTACGGAAATGTACAACTGTATCCAGACAAATGTTGAAGTTGCATAGAATGAACATTGCCAGCTTTAAAAAAAACCATGACATAAGGAAAGAAGTGACCTCTTCCATAAGATCTACCTTATATTTTTCTCTAGCAGGACTCATCTAAATAGTTTACTATCGCAATACCTGAAAAGGATAATCACAATTCCAACTATGAATAATATTTCTGGAGTGTAATTTTCACCACACCATTCTCATGCAAAGGGAATCAAAACCAATCCTACCTCGAGTGAGAGTGGTGTAGTAAAAATTACACTAAAGAAATATTATGTAAGACATTTTGTATTAAAGATATTTTATATTTATATTTAACTATAAGGCCTTAAGTTTTAATTTTTATAATTAATATTTTTTTCTTTGTAATATTTTGTAATTATAAATTTATTTAAACACGATTAGGTAAGTAATATTCATTAAGGCTGTAGCCTCAAGCACATGCGTATAAAATGCGATAGTAGGGACCTCTACAGGTCTTAAACCACAAGCTTATTCTTCCCCTCTTTTCTTCCAAAGAGTAAGCTTGTGGTTTAAGACCTATAGAGGTCCCTACTATCGCATTTTATACGCATGTGCTTGAGGCTACAGCCTTAATGAATATTACTTTTGTAATATTTTGTATTTCATTTGTTATATTTATTTGATAGCATTTGCAAAAGTATAACAATGATTTCGTATTTTATTTATTTATTGTAAATATATTTTTAGCTTATTTTTTATTAAGCAATTTATTTTGTTCTTGCTTTTTGAAATCATTCCAAACAGATGCCCAATAATATTCACTGACCTTGAGACATCATGAAATCTATTGGATGGCATGCAGTGATAATGGTAGCAATTAAAAAGATGATGATGAGCAATAATAAAATATCCAGAAGTAAAATTTCTATTTAGAAAATTGAATTTTAAATTGAATTTAGAAAAAAAAAATTACTTTTGGAATAATTATATTTAACTTAAAGTTAAATGTTAGGTTATTTGATCATCATTACCAGATGGTTAATTATATATATATATATATATTCTAACCTCCCCCCGCGCGTTCTCACCCCCAAAATATACTGTTTATTACGAATATTACGGGTTCTAGCTCAGTTAACAAATAAATAAATGAAATATTCAGCATTAATTAAAATGATTACTAGCTCTAATTTTAAAATAAATTCGATTCAATTTTAAAATGAATTAACAAATATTTACTATTTTCATGAGACATGGAGTGACAATACGGGGAACGAGATAGACTACATTGAGACATTATCCACACGATACTACCTCAATGGCATAAGAACACTATTCCCCCTTTTTACTATACCAAATAACTAACTCATAGTATTCTTACGACTTTCTAAGCTCTATTCACTACGATTAAAATAATAATCATATCTTAATCTTCTTTATAACAAGAATCTAGCTCAATTAAATAAAATGAAGTAAAATAAAATAAAATCTCAGGTTCATAAATTGTATTCTAACTGATTTAAAATTACGGTAGTAAAATATGAAAAGGGAATTTTATGTCATAATCTACTACACAGCAACTAACAATAATAAAAATAATAATAACAATAATAATATAATATAATCTTATTTCTTCCTAAATGAAATAAATAAATACGTACGTGGTAGTATTTTAATAATCTGACAACAGAATACGTGTGGCAACATTAGCATATAATTTAATGTAATATTGTGGCAACCGACTTATGACCAATAAATAATATAAAATTATGATCTTTTAATTTTAACATACCAATAAATTCTCAAAATTCTTATAACACTTTTATGTTTACCTTTTTGTGCAAAACCTATATGTCTGTTTCAATTATAAATGTATCGTGATTTCATGCATCCATGTGGAGAAATAACAACGCGGGCACACAACTTTAAAATAAATTTTAAAAACAAAGTTTATTAACAACATAAATAAATTAACAATATTTTTACACTATATACATTGGATATCCCTTACTCTCCTATCTCAACTTAGTTTATTAGTTTATAAAATGAAATCAAAATATTATTTATTTTTCCTAGTTAAATCTTATCTTTTTAACACTTAAGAAAATACAGTATTATTACTTGATTTATTATTATGGTTAGCTTATTACAAAATGTATTTCTTATATGATTATCACAAACACTTTCATCCCTAATATTATTAAAATTATATTTTTCTACAAAATTTTACATTCGTAATAAATCTTTACAAAATAATAAAATTTTAGTTTTATATTGGTTGTATGGAATCTTACAAAGTCAAAACATTGTTCTACATTCGGTATTAGGTTTTTATTGTTCATTATCCGATGTTTATTAATCCTAATATTCTCATTCAAGCCTTACTTCGGATGATATAATTACAACTATTAATATACCATGCACAAGTATATGTTTATTATACCTTATTGAACTATTTTCTTAATAAATATGCAATACTTATTTTCTAAATATTATTTAAAAACATTCAAATTTTATTATCACTTTTTAAAATACTTGGTTTAGATTTCTTTTCAAAATCTTATATTCATTTCTGAATTAATTTTACAATGTATTATATGATTCTTTCTCTCTTTATGATATTTTGGACTTTCAATTTTAAAGTTACACAATTCTATACATTCAAGCAAATAAACTATTCTTACATAAACGATAACATATCTTCAGTTCTATTTTATTCATTATTTCTTTGAAAATATCTTTCTGACCGATGCAGATTCACGAAATTAAGATAGCGAAGATAGATGCATAGGATCAAAATACAACTAGAATATTACTCATCATATATCTTGACAATCATGGCACAGTGAATTAAAAGACACTATAGAGGAGTGACCTTTACCTGTCTACCAACCTCTATCATAGGAACGATGTTAAAGCTATTTCTTCAGCTTTATTATAACATCAAAAAGTTTAAAGATATGCAAAAACACTGTCCAAACTATATGTGTTCAGTCATAGGGCTTAGTTAACTATACTGAAATCACACAAAACTAAATATGATCCAAATCCTTTATTTTTCCTATTTCTTAAAAAAAAAAACATCATCTTGGTTTCCTTTCCACTAGTACTTCCAAGTCACTATCCGATCTTATTTCTCAAGATTTTTTCTATACTGTACATCGACAAATACATATCTGCATTACTAACAATAATAAAATTCATTTATTTTAAAACTATTCCACTGTTCTATAAGACAGCTTGCTTACTACTTTCCTCCGTATATTTAGTCATATACAAACTATTTGAATATCTGAATACTTTATTACATGAAAGTTCAAAAGAATCACACAATTGTTCTGTTAAATTATATTATTAATATACTTTAAATAAATTATTGTATGCATATTCCGAATTACTCCTATCTCATAATATGTTAAAAATGTTGTATAAAATGTGTACATATAATTTAAACTTTCACACTTCATTCTTAGGTCAATAGATGATCTAAAAAAAATACATTATGCATTATAAATAACTATTAAAATTACCAAAACGACCTTTATCTTCTCGATCGCGTTCCGTAGGCTTCACCATCCATTTTATCCTTGTAGATATAATATTCACATCCATACACTTTATTTTAAACACTATTTCTATAATTTTATCAAGCTATTATATTTAAATTTTAATATTACTAAATTTATGTTTTATGTTTTCCCTAATCTCACATAACATTTTATATTCTAAATAAATTAGTAAAAAATATTTAAACTATATTTACTGTACTTCTTTATCAAATTTCCTTGAAAAACCGTTCATATTAAAGCAAAAAAAAAATGTTTATTATTTCTTCTTCAATCACTTAATGTTCTATTTTAAGGTAAAACAATTATTGCTCTGTTTAATAAATATTCATAGATGACAATCCTTGGTTTTTTATAATATTTAATACAATTATTAATTATGATATCAATTAATCCCGTAAAGAAAAACGTCTACATATTCTCTTCTAATATTTTCTGCTAAGATTTTCCCGCGCGACTTTTATGATGCATCTTCTAGGTACTTTGATTTAAATATTCAATAAAACTTTTCGGTTTCCATGGATCCATTTCATTAAGTAATTTAAATTTCCATTTTCCTAATCTCTATCTTTATTAAGCGCTTTTATAATGAATACTTTATAATATTTAATTCTTCTTAGATAAAGTTTTTTCTTTCCTTTTTAAAAAAAAATAATGACTCTTTCCTATCATTATTCGGTAATTTTTCCTTTCTTTTTTTAAAGTTCTGGTAACTATATACTTTGTAATGTTTCCTTTAAAAAGATAAACATTCTTTCTTCATTATAACTTTTACATAATTTTTTCTTTATAATAAACGCATCTTAATTTTTTCATAGAGAAGAATAAAAAAAATCTTCAGAGTAGCCTTATAAATTTGTGTGTCATAATTTTCCTGACGGCAAGTAACTTCTCTTTTAAGTTTTCGTATAGCGTCCAAATTATATTCCTCTGAGTTACAATAATAAGTTTCTGGTTGAGCACAAATAAAGCTGTATCAAGGCACTTTACAAATATCTTTCCTTTAACAATATTTTTAGGTATTTTTTCCTGTAGTACTTCCATTTTTACTGCAAGGTTTTGGCTAAACTTGAATAAAAAATCCTGGTAAGAAAACTTTTAAAATTAGCCCTTCATGTAAAGGCAGTTCAAAATAACATTACTAAAAAAAAAACTTTTAAAATAATACAAAATTTTAAAATTATATCCCTTTTCTAGCTTACGATCTTATCCAGCTAAAAAAATATGTTACTCCCTCCTTCACTTACACATTACTTTCTCCCGCTCCGTCTAGTTCTTATATTTCGTCTGCTAAAATACCTCCGTTGATTGGTTAATTACTTTTTAGCGCGAACAAATTTACACATTTTAGTTTTATAATAGATTAAACCTTTTTAAAATAAAGAATTTATGATGTCATGTCTTAAATATTACTTAGAATAGTATTTTTAAACTCAATTATAGTTTTATCAAAATCATTTAAACTTTAAAACAATTATTAAAATAACATTTAATATCTATTTTAATATTAATATTTAATTTATCTTGTTTTTTATTTAAATAAAATATTTAATTTTTTTTTTAAACTGTATTCAACTTTTAAACACTACTTAAATATTACATCATTTAAACATTTAAAATAACTATTTAATATTTCAACATTCATTTCAACGATAGACAGCAATTACATTTAGTTCCATAGTTCACAAACTTTATTATTATATTCTAACAAGCGTGTGTGTGAAGGTATATAATATACAGTCACATGATTACTAACTTTATCAGATGATTTGATTTTTTAATTTACGTCTCGGTCTAAATTACCAAAACTGATATATTTTATAAAAAATTTGGAAAATAATTTAAAATTGTAGAACTAAATATAATTCTCACCATCCCAAAGTTTATTTTAAAATATATTAGATTAAATTTGAATATTAATTATAATTATAATATTACATATAGCGTTTATTTAATTTATTAGTTTTAAAATATTACAATTGGATTGTTAATATACTTTTAACTATTTATAGCTGTATTATTTTATATGGCCAGCTTTTACAACCATAAGCAAGGATATAATTAAGCTTTATTTAACTGTTTCTTTAAAATAATTCATTACATTTTTATATACCAGGTATTTTCAGCCTTAAATTGTACTATAAAATCTAATCAATCATACAATTATCAATATATTACACAAACGTATCTTAAAATTTAAATTTTTTTAGCAATTGACCATTCTACCTTATTATGACCTATCGATAAGGGCACAATATATATATATTGGAAAAAATCCAATTTGAAACATATTTAAATAAATCACATGATTGATTTCAGTATTCATTATTTCTAAACCAAAGTATTTTTAGTCAAGCCTCTATATTAATAAATGAGACACAAGAAAAGATGGCTGCTCTTTATTGTTTATTATTGTCTTATCCTGGGTTAAAAAGTATTTTAAAGTATTTATTCTATGATAGCATATATATCATGTCAGTGGAGGGTTGGGAGTCTAGAAACTAGATCTAAAATACTAACTCAAAAGTCAGCACTTATAAACCACGTTTCTATCAATTTAAAAGCATGAACTTATCCAACAGGTAAATTTCTTCAAATCCAGCCTTATAAAAACAAAGCTTGTTTAGAGCTATTGGTAAGCCCCATCTAGTGATCATAAAATACAAGCTTAAAAGCAAGTTACAAAATTTATAACTTGTTTTAATTATATATATATATAGTAACCAAAAATAAATGAAGAAAGGGGGGGGTAAAAGAAAAAGTAGAGAAAGAAAGAAAATAGAAATGAAAGAGAGAGAGGAGAATGAAGGGAAAATGAAATTTAATGATGATGATGATGAAGGATAAGATACAGAGATGAGAAATAGGAGAGGAAGAGATGATGATGAAATGAAGATAAAATGAGGGAGAGGTAAGAAGATAAAGGATAAAGAGAATTATTATTAGTGGAGGATGAAGAAGGTGAGATGAAATGATTAAGAGATGGAGAAGAAGAAAAGATGGTAATGAAAAGATGGAGAAGAATGCTAGAAGTACTTAGTAGAGAAACTCTTAATACTCGGCTCAGTGGGGTTACAATAAATTTAAGAAAAAAGATGATGATCCAGAGAGTATAATCAGATAGAGACCAAATCCAATACCAACACAAATATAACTATTATAGCATGTTAATAATCTGCTACTAAACTATTCAAAAGATAATTTAAATCATTTATTACTAGTTATTAGAATGGGCCTACCATTAGATCACACACTCTGAATAAGAATAAATGATACTTTGATTGGGAAAAGATTATCTTACTAAATTATATCTAACAAGGAAACAAGAGTAAACAATCTCAGGGATTCTAAAACTAAAACTCTTGGCAAAATAAAAGTTTAAGTTGCCTACTAAATAATTGCTAGGATTAATAAAACCAATGAGTAATATCTTGGCCGACCATAAAATAACTACCTTATGGTTCAATCTTAGAATAATAAACAAAACAAATATTAATTCAAAGATTTAATAAATCAGTTTAAATTAAAATTAATAATGGCCTATTATCCAAGACATTACTCGAGCAAAGAAAAGGGCAAGGGTACTTTTTATGTCTTTTCTCATACTCATAGACAACCTACTCAAGACCTCAAATGCAGATGGATTATAATTCTTTGGACATATAAGATTTTAGATGATGATAGATAATGTGAAGTTAATCTAAGATATTGTGCAGCTTTTAAAATAATAGTAAATAATAAATATTCTTCTGAAGCATTAATATTCTTAATCTCATAGTGCATAATCTTAAATCTGAGAAGATATACTGATAATTTTAAAATAAACTTTTAAATGAGCATTTAATTATGTATTGGATATAATGGAATTATCTGTTATTGTGATTCAATCTGAGAATCACTTAAATTAGCATGGCTTTATATTTTAAAACCAGTATCAAAATATATTTAATAAACTTTATGATATATTTATAAACCTTTGAATTGAGATTTAATAAACTTTGGAAACTCAAGATTTTGCGAATTTGGAATTCAAGACAATAATATAGTCATATAAAAGTAAAGCAAACAGAAAAAAACTTTTTGAAATAATAATAAGTTGGTATATTGAGAACAATAAGAAAGTATTTACAATTTAAATGGAATACAAGCATTGCCAATCTATCGCTGGAATCTATTACAAGTATTTTGACTTTACAATAATACACAACTTCTTTAGCTACTGATATAGAGTATCCCTCTTAAAACTCTTTTACATTGTTTATTCTAACAAATAAACTAATAAAATAATAATTACACGTAACAGCAGGCAAAGGCTATTCAATACTAAATTTTTAATCTCTTTTAAACAATTAGAGATTTTAAAATCTTTAATTACAATGTCTGAATTTAATAAGCACTCTCCTACTTTTAATTGGAATATTTCATAACACTATGGTGTTATCTAGCAATCAGAATAATAAACAACTAGGTTTGTATTTAAGATCCTAAGGTTAACAAATGCTAAGCTGGAAAAGCATATTCAGCATATATTTGAAAAACTACCACTAGTTATACTGACATAACTAATATTATAGCTAGTGATATATTTAAATCAGACTAAGTTAATTTTAAAATTAAACTAAATTAGATACATGGGGCATTTACTCATCAGAGGTCAATTATACACTTTTAAATAAACTTTGTCCACATAAAACTATTACCCTCAATGTTTTAAAATTAAAGATGTAGCAGATTTACAAATCCAGTGGCGATACCATATGCATAATTTAACATACTTAAAAATAAATAGAACTTATTGTTGGTTGGCTTGTGGATGATAAAACTATCATATCAACACAATTCAAACATTGATATACCCATAAGCATTAAAAATAGCTATCACTACCTGAAGAAACAAAGTTCCTCAAACAAACATATCTTGACATCACAAATCTAAAACAAATGCAACATTACCTACTGTGGTGGAATTAGCATTAAGTCATCATGAATGATAGGCTAAAATATAAAAATAAATAGGCTCCTCAGAACTGGAAAAGAATGTGGTGGCTTTCAAAATACCTAACTTTTAGGCAGAAACTAAGATGTCTGGAACTTGTCTACAGTGCACCAAGGAACAGGAAAGATGCACCAGGAAAGCACGATCCTCTCTCATGGTATTTCCAATGCTTATAAATGTGATCATCATCACTGAAAAATACAATACAATAACCCACTATGGACACAAGCACTACCACTTCATGGAAATACAATACAATAAGGATGGAGGACCTTGTCTACTCCATTAAGCATACTCAAAAATTATTATCTAAGTCTGACTTTATGAGGCTAACAAATACTAACTAATGACATGATATAAACATCACCTGAATTAACTAAGTTATTCCTAAGAAGTTTAAAAATACAAAATGTATATTCAATGTTTGAACCAACAAAGCAAACTATGTGTCAAACAATTACTATAGGAAATACTTTAAAAGTAAATGCATATAAAATTCTAGGCAAGGCACAATGCACACATAATAAAATATTCAATATTAAAATATAGTGACTAATGGACTTTTAAAAGATTGCAAATTAAATGCGAGAATATTTATTTCTCCATGCATATAAAAATATTTGTAGTTATTAATATAGCATTCATAAAATGAATGAACAGAAACTTTCTGATAAACTTCTTTGGCTGGTTTAAAATAAAACTGGGTAAAACATCCCACATATAATAAACTAAGATTGATATTTAATTCTCTGTAAATGAAATTATCAAATAGAATTAACTCGTGAAACGTTTAATAAATATAATAATAAAATTTACCTGAGAATGGCAAAATATTTGCTCATTCTAATAAACCCATTATGCTTTAAAATTATAACCATATTTTACCTGATATATTTATGCAAATAGTGTTACATAAAATATATAGCATAAATATTTTTTATGGCTTTTTTTTAAAACCAATAAAACAGAGAATAAAAAATAATAATACAGCAACTCAAGTTCATATTTCAGCTCCATAATAGTTTTTCCATTTAAGATAAGTAGATAATTTATTGAGGCTAATTTATCTATCCGAGTTTGAAGCTTCAGTCAAAATATTTATAAACATGGCAATGATTTCCAAAATGCAAATGTTCAATAGTTCTTAAAAATAATACTTTTTTTAAAGATAATTCTAAATATTTAAATAATAAGAATAAGCTGGCATTGGAAAAATAAATTCTTCAGCTGAGTACATTTCTATAGAATCCCGGGTTCAAATGTATATAATATATAGCTTTATTTCAATTTCATTATTCTCTTTTAGGCAAACACATTTTTTTAAAATACAGCTATTTTTTTTTTAAAAAAACATTTTTTTTTAAATATATTTCAAGATGTGTTTTATTTTAAACAAATTTTCTTTTACTCTTTTAAACACTAGAGTCGACTTCTTTTATAATTAAAGACGTTCCTTGGTTTATGAACTAAGACAAACTGTCACAAAGTTACTCATAATTAATGGCAAATATAACAGAAACTTTATTCTGTATTTGACAGATACGAGTTCATTATTAATAACTGTAGATTATTTTGAAGTTTTGTTTCCAAATAATTACCTTTTTCCTACTGCTGAGCATAAAATGAGAATTATTATTTTAAAATACATATTTTCATCTGTTTTGCATTTAGCTAAAACAAATTACTTCCATTTCAGGTTAAGGCATACATAATAACTTTTTAGTTAATCATTATTTGTAAGTTCATATACAATAAATTTTAAAGTTGGACATTAGGAAAAGTCTATCTTCAATTACAAAACACTTAGTAAATAAAGTTCATTCTTCTTTAACTTAATATAGTATATTTTCTTTTCTAAATTTATTTTTAGAAATAAGCATTATTATGGTAAGAGCAATTTTTAATGTAAATATCAGGTTTTAATAATGAATTATTAAATTTAAAGTCAATTTTAAATTACATGTAAACTGATGCATTTTTCACTATAATGAATTTAAACAAATTGAATGTCTTTCAATTCTCCTCGCGTATATTTTTAACTTAATTGGATAATTAATGAGTATTCTCCAGCTAAAATAGTTCAGTACAATATAGTATTTAGCCATATGAATAATTAATGATTTGTACTTTAATTTTACTTTCACTTTCCAATAAATAAAAACAAACAGATAATACGTGAATAAGATGAGAGACGCAAAATTTTCTTTAAACATTTTTTTAATACTATAATTTCATGTTCTAATTGAAATTTGAATATCAGAAAATATTTACCTTCTCTTTAACCCTTCATAACTGTAAGGCAATTTAAAATAATTGTTTGAAAAAACAGTTTTATTTTTAAATAAAATAATAAAGTTTTAAAGAGAATTATAATTTTTTTTTAAAAGAGAAGTTGAGGATTCAGCCACGTACAAAAACAAAATAAGTAAGCCCCACTAAAAGTAACACCTGCAACAACTCTATTTATATCTGATACTCTCTAATACTTCCACTTTTGTATGTCAATTGGCTTGAAAAACAATGAAATTATTTTTTATTAAACTTTAACATTTTTGACAAATCAGCTGTGAAATTGATTTACTGATGTAATTAATCTAATTATACAAAATCACATGACTTAACAGCTACAAAGTCAAAAGTTCATAATTAACTTTTATTATGTAATATTCTTAAATAATATTTTATAAAACAAAATAGCAATAAATATAAAAATTAGAGCCAGTTTTATTTATTAAACCTTTAAATATTGCTTTTAATAATTTTATTCATTCATTTGTTTTTAAACAATATTGAAATTAAATTATTATTTATTCCAATGTTTACTTGTCTTCCACCATGCACATATGTGCACACCCATGGGTGACCTATAAACATGAATTCAAACTAATTACCTAGAAGTTATTTTTAACTACAAAATAAAATATTACTGAATATTAAATTCAAAATAACTTTATAATTTAATTGCTAATCTAAATTACACTTTTAAATATTATTATACTGTTTTAAATAAAATTTTACAGATTATTTTTTTAAACTAATTTAATATTATTTATTCCAATTTATTTACAATATCTATTTATTATAGTTTAGACACTAAAAATGAATTAAACAATAGTTACTTTAAAATACATTTAATATTATTTATCAATTCACAACTATTTCTGACATTTCCTTTAAGTCAACTTACTGTTTTACATCTCTAATTAAACTAACTAACATATACTATTGAAATATTTACACATATTTATATAAACATTTAATAATTATTACAATACCACATAAGATTATCCTATACCAGTGTTTCTCAACCCGTGGTACACGTACCACTGGTGCTACGTGAGTTGCTGGTTAGTGGTACACAAAAAATAATCAATAATGGCGGACATAAAAAAAATTAAATCATAAAAATATAGAAATGTTTTTTCCTCTAATTCATAAAAATTATTTTAATTAATAATATTATACAGTAAAGTTGTTAATATGTACAGTCGATAATGATCTTTAATGTTAATGATAAAATTGAAAGTATGATTAAGAAATTAGATTTTTGGAAACAGTAATATATATAAGTATCGAAAACAATCAACTGGAAGTATTCAAAACTCTACATATTTTTTTGTTTGAAAATAAGATTAGTCTGTCTCAAGATATACGAGAAAATATAATAGCACATTTAACAGGATTAAAATTGTCTTTCATGGAATATTTTCCAAAACCCGAAAACACAAATAATAATTGGATTTCAAACCCCTTCTATATAGAAAATTTAGAAAAAGCTACATCATTATCAATAAAGGATGAAGAAAATTTAATAGAATTATCATGTGACAGAACTTTATAAGTAGAATTCAAACGACACAATCTAATTAATTTTTGGTTAAACATTAAAGAATATGAACAACTTTCTGAGAAAGCTCTTAAATTATTATTACCATTTACTAGTATGGAATTAGTAGGAAGAGCTTTTTCTTCATATATTTTTAAAAAAAAAAGTATCGAAACAGATTGAACGCAGCTGTAGACTTAAGGGTATACCTCACATCTTTTGAACCAAATTTCAAAAAATTATGTTGTTTGAAACAAGCACAAAGATCTCATTAAATTTATTTTATAAAAATATTTGATTATGATAAGAAAATATACTAATTGGTTTTTATAATTTTGTGTTTTTATTAAAACCATTTATTAGTAAACGAAATATGACAAAATAGTAGATAAATAATGAGTCGGATCAAGGCAAATCAATCTAAATTATTTAATTTGAAAGAATGTATCAGAAAAGGATCATACCCAGAAATTAGACTCTCATTAATTCTTGATCATCTATTGTGGATTACTAGATGTAAGCTAGTATTTAATCATCAAAATTTTAATCCTATTAACTTCATGCTGAACAATATAAAGAAAACAAGAACAAGAGATAGCCTGATAACCCCTGAGGTTATTTTTACCATGACTTGGGACATGCTGGATTTATTCTCTCCATGGCCCAACCAATAGCAAGATGCTCCAAAAAAGAGAAAACAGACTCAAATTCAGGAAAACCAAATGAAGGAATGAGAAAACACTTTGAACAAAATATGTACCAAATAACCTTTAATGTAATAATGTAATCTTTAATAAATTATTTTGGAAAAAATATGAAACTTTGAACAAACACATACATATAAATATGTTACAATGGGTTTAAAATCTGGTGTGATGTTTAGGCGTGTTTCAATGTAATTTGTCTCATTATGAGATGTGAATACATACATGGTCACCCTATAATATTTATAATGCAAATAAAATAACACACTCGCAATAACAAATTTCATGAAATACAATCATTTTTACGAAGTGGTACAATTTAGCGTGATGTACTACCAAGTGGTACGCGAGCCAAAAAAGGTTGGGAAATGCTGTCCTATACTATTCATTAACTATGTTAACTTCTATTTTTATTATTATTATTATTTTAAAAATCAGAAAATCTCAAACAAAAAGTTAAGCTAATATCCACTTTGGCACCTGTTGGAACCAAGTGAAGTTTCACCTATGTACAATATATATATATATATATATATATATGAAGTTAGGTTTAAGTATATCTAAAATTGTTTATGTAAAAGTAAATTACAACATGTGTTTAGTATGATTTATTTGAAAAGTTAAGTGAACATTTTAAAATGTATCCACAGTAAGATAGATTGTTTTGAGTTCCATGCTAGAGGTTGGTTGCAATAAAATTAAGCTAAGGTAAAATATGCATTGATAAAACCAAAAAAAAAAATGCAATGAAAATATGTATTAATGCACTGATTGTAAATCCTTCCACAATAAGAAACTAGTTCCTACCTTGGGGTAGTGAAAGTTATTGAACTGTCAGTATGAGAACGAAGAATCAGGCATTGATATCTCCATAATACAAAAACATATTATTCAGTTACTGAGATTTAAAATGTGTGAGAATAGGGATACACTTTTACTTTAATAAATGATTATTAATAATCCAGTTAATATAGTTAAAGTGGTTTATATCAAAAGTTGTGAGTGAGAAATTTTGACGCTTATAAATCAAACTGTAGTAATTTCCTGTCTATAAATACTAAATACATGATAAAATCGTAGGTGATTTTGATATGGGACAATGTATTAGTGCTGTTTCTGCAGAAGCACATTCTTGAGAATCATTGATATGTCGCAGAAATGTGATGAAATAGAAGTTTGAAATACAAATTATATATATATATATATATATGAAATTAAGTTTTAGCATATCTTAAAGACACTCATATATATAAAGTTAAATTATAATAGTTGTTTTGTATGATTTATTTGAAAAGTGAAGCGGGTGTTTCACAATGCATCCATAGTGAAAGAGTTTGGACTGATTTCCATGCTAATGGATGGGTATGATATGATAAAGCTAAAAGACACAATGATAGATTCAAAAACTATATATATATATATGCAATTGACTAATAAAATTTCTATTGAGACTAGAGAATTTATGAAGAAAAGAAGGAATATGAAGATATACAAAAATGATGTATTAAAAAGAATTGAATATCTCGAATTTTGTAAAATGGTACGGAAAAGAGTTGAAAATGATATAAGAAAGTATAACTGTGAAATAGCAAGGAAAGCTGTAGAAGAAAATAAAAGTCTCAAAAATGTTGAACAACATTTTGGTATTGGTAGGAAATTTATATCTGCAATAAGAAAAAAAGATGGAATTATTACTAAAAAGAGAGATGACATCATGAAATTGGTAGATTTTTATCAAGAATTATATAGTAATAAAGAACAAGTACCTCCTATATCTATTACATCTTCCGAATTGCCCAGAATTTTAAATGAAGAAGTGAGACATGAAATTAAATGTATGAAGAAAGGAAAGGCTCCAGGAAATGATGGAATTATAATTGATATATTAAAAGAAGCAGGTGAAGAAATAGAAACAATTTTTGCAAAGTTATATACCAAATGTCTAAATGATAAAGATGTACCAGAAGATTGGAAGAATGCAGTAATAATATTAATATTTAAAAAAGGTAATAAAGAAAATATTAGAAATTACAGACCTATCAGCCTTTTATCAGTTTTATATAAAATTTTTACCAAGATAATTACAACTTGTCTACAGAGAACTTTGGATTTCCACCAACCAAGAGAACAAGCTGGATTTAAAAGTGGTTTTAGTACAATAGATCATATCCAGGTATTGAGAGAAGTCATAGAAAGGACAAACGAATATGAGTTGTCATTATGTTTTGGATTTGTAGATTATGAAAAGGCATTCGATTCTATACACATTTCTTCAGTGATTAAAGCATTGGATCATCAAGGTATAGATCCAGGATATTGTCATATTTTAAAGAATATTTATAAAAATGCAACAGCAACAATTAAATTACATAATGATACTGGAAAAATCAACATTGAGAAAGGTGTAAGACAAGGTGACTCCATATCTCCAAAACTCTTTACAGCAGTGCTGCAAGAAGTATTTTGTGGATTAAAATGGGAAATTAAAGGAGTGAAAGTAAATGGAGAGTATTTAAGTCATTTAGATTTTGCAGATGATGTAGTTGTTTTTGCAAATAATGCTTCAGAGCTGCAGGAAATGTTGCAGGAGTTAGCAGATGGAAGTTGAAAAGTAGGACTAAAGATAAATGTTAAAAAGACTAAAGTAATGTTTAATCGATTTGCTCAAAATATGAAAATAAAGATTGATTATGAAGAATTAGAAGAAGTTAACAGTTACAAATACCTTGGTCAGATTATTAATACAGATGGAAACATAATGGAGGAAATTAATCATAGAATTAAACTAGGTTGGAGTGCTTTTGGTAGAAATAACTTGATACTAAAAGGAAATATGCCTATGTGTTTGAAAAGGATGGTTTTTAACAAATGTGTTTTACCAGTTTTTACTTATCGATCTGAGACTTGGACACTTAATAGAAGAGCAATACAGAGACTTCAGACCACTCAAAGGAGTATGGAGAGATGTATGTTGGGAGTAACAAGAAGAGATCGAAAATGCAATGTATGGGTAAGACAACAAACAGGTGTTACTGACCTTATTGAAAAAATTAAAAGATTGAAATGGAGTTGGGCTGGACATATTGCTAGAAGAGATGATAATAGATGGACAATTGAAATTTTAAACTGGATTTCAAGAGATTGTAAAAGAAGACCACATGTGAGATGGATGGATGAAATAAGAAAATGTGCAGGGATGTTGTGGAGAAGAGAAGCTAAAGATTGGAGAAGATGGATTAAACTTGGAGAGACCTTCATCCTGCAGTGGATTGATAATGGTTGATGATGATGATGATGATATATTGTAGGAGTATATATAATCTCACACATACATATAATCAATATGTATACATTATATTTGTATTCCTATTATATTTATAAAAATAAATATATAATTTAGTAAATTAGTTTTTTTTATTCTTTAAAATGAAAAACCATTGTTGAGAAAAGACAATTGACATAGTGATGACCTCTAAGTTCACATGCAGTTTATCGAATTAAAGGGACTGAAATTAACTTAATGATTTAATTTTGAATTGTAATGTAACAATATATAATATGATATGCTTCAGTAAGCTCATGCAGCTATATATATATAAAAAAATTCAATTTTTTTTGAAAAGATTTTATGTTTTCAGCTTTATCCTCACAAAGACTTATACTGGGTTCGATTTAAAAGAACAGTGTATAGGATAAAATTTATATTTTGAATGATTTAATACTTATTAGAAGAAATTTCGAATATTTCTTAAAGAAAAGTAATTTTTAAATTACTTAATTTGAATATATTTTCATATTCTATAAAGATCTTTCTAGTTGGAGTTCTAAATGTAAATATCGTTTTAAAAAGAACATTTTTATAAAATCTTCAATTAAATTAAATTAATGTATTTTACATTATAAGAAAAATGCAACACCAATTTACTGTAGGATATATAAAATGCACTTGTCTAGTCAAATATATATATATATATATGAATAACAACTTTTGCCAAATGCCTTTAAAATTATATAGAAGCTATATCTTCAAAATGGAATTATAATTGTTAATAAAAGAACTGGGTATAAAAGAAGATGCTATCTATATGCTAAGAAACTAAATGTCAACTTGAGATCTCATATTATCTTTTTTAATGCATAACAACTAAGGAATTAAGAATTGTATCTTTGAAGGATTTTCATTTGCGAATTCCAGGAACATCTAAGACTATTGCATTAACTTTTATAAATACCATTTAATTTTTAAAAATTATAATTGGGAAACATTAATCTCATTTCCTTTACTATCGAATTCATTTCATTAAAGAAATGAATAAGAAGAGAGAATACTTTAAAATGTTTTTGTTTTTATTTATAATTAATAAAAATTTAGATATAGGTTAAGAAATATTAACATGGGAAAGGCATATAAAAATATAAAGGGATAGAGTGAACTTAGAGGTAAGAAATTAATTTATTTTTCAATTCACATACTATTATTTTTTATGACATGACACTACTTTGTTTGTACTAATCCAAATAGTCTAATAATCATTTTGGATAAATAACTAACATTGATATAAAATATATATTTTTTATATTAATAAACATAAATTACATACAATCATTTTAAGAAATGAAAACATTATATACAGATAATTAGATTATTATTTGTATAATCTAATTATTATATAATATTTATATTTTATATAAGTTATGAAATCATGTAGTGTTGTAAGTTAAAAAATATATCTACAGTGGGTAAATAGAATATATTTATATTTTTAATATAAGGAAGTAGATATATAAATAATCCTTATATATTATCAAGTTTAAATTATTTAGTTTTTAAATAAATAATTATTATGTTTTATATTAAACTAAATGAAGTCTTCAATTTTATTTATTTATTTATTTGATTTTATAAGATAGGAACAAACCTTTAATATAATAATCTTTATTTATTATTATATTAACTTCATGAAACCCATTTTAAAGAGTTAGTGAGATTTATTATTATTATTACTCTAGTATATTGATAGGAACCCCTGAAGAGAGTCAATTGTTAAACTTCCCTGAGATTGAAATCTGAGCATAACGGTTAAGTCAATTAAGATGAAAATTGATTTGATGTGGTTTAGATATAATAATTTATTAATAATAAATCATTTATTTGGAACAGATATAGTTTTATATCAAAATTAAATCACGTCATTCATGGCATCCTATATGAAGACCTTAAATCTGACTATAGTGAGATACGACTGCCTTAATTGATCTCGTTGAGAGGGTGCATACCATTACAATATATATGTATTATAATTCAATGTCTTCATTTCTCCAAAGCAATATATGTAATTGTATAATTGAATATTTATAAATACATTGATGAGATATATTTTAAAATTTTATCCACTTAGGAGAATTTTCGACTGACTAACACTTTAAAAGGCTAACCTTCCCATAATTCTGTGATCTTAACATTTTCTGCCTGCCTGTTAATTAAGTCATGTTTGTATCTGTATACCAGCATAACTTCTTTTATTTTTCTTTTGTTGTTACTTTTTTCAATTTGCAATATTTTAACATCGTTGTAATTGAAGTTAAAACCAAAAATACATGAATTATTATGGTCGTGAAAAATGGATGCTGAAACATTATTATCTACTTTGAAATTTTGATTCAATTTCTGAACTCTTTAATAACAGCACGTACTCTTTAGTTCTTTTTTCCAACGTACATCTCAATTCACGTATATATCCACTGCCACATCTACTTATCCATTTATAAATGATACGATTTTTATTTATAAATGAGGATTTATCTTTAGAATTATTTATTAATTTGTTTAATGTAGGAAGTGCTTAAAATGCAATATCACATATATCTTTAGAAATATTCTTTATAAAATTTACTTGATCATTCGAAATATATGGTATTGATATCCATAGTTTTTTGTTATCAAAAAGATCAATATTATTATTAAACTTTTATTTTTATATCTCGTATTAAAATCCTTAATAACATTATATATATATAATTGTGGCCAAAATTTAACAATTCATTCAAATATATTTCAATATTTTTGCCTATATCCATGAATATTTGCAAAGACTGTTATTTCTAAATAAAACAGATTTCAAAACTGCCATTTTATGCAGCATTGGCACTCTTGATTTACATGGAATATAACCCTTTTTTACTATTGGTTCAATGGTTATACAGTCATCCAGCATACATTGATTTCTAGTTATTTTAAGATCAAGAAACATTAAATTTTCATGTGTTTTTATCCATTTGAAGCCGTTTAAATTACATAATTCTTTGAACAATTCTTTAATATGTATTTGGCCTACTGCGTATTTATAAATATTCAATTATGTAATTATATATATATATATTCTAACTAATTAAAATTTCAAGAGAAGACGATTTTTCTAACTAAATGAAAATTCAAAAGTATTATTGGTTTTTGAAAGATGATGAACATTTCTTGAATATAAATTAACGACAGATGTATTTCTCAAGTATCAATTAAATATGCAATGCATCAATTATATATATTCTAGTATAATAGGTATAGATTAAATAATTTCCAAGTATAGATTTAATACAATAATTTCTCAAGTAATGTATAGACTAATATATTTCATACGCATGAATTAAATATAATCTCCTTCGTGCGACTGCGTTACAGGCCAATTGTAATTAAATAAAATCAATTCAAACAAATGAAAATTTATTCTTTATTTTGTTAACTTTATAAAAACGTATTAAATTAACATGAAATGCATTTTGCAATCTCAAATGCAATCTCTCGATCGGTCATTTACATTGTCTTTTAAATATAACTAAAACGATTGGGAGAGCTTACAAATATCATATATATTATTGGATAGTTTAAGCTAATTATAACTTTATTCTAACCAATGAGAATTTTATTCAAATGATCGCACATCCACGTTATGGATTGATTGTACCATATTTAAATCTATATGGCATTTACACACTTGCAGATAAATTGCATGTCAATTACAATATTTTAAGGATGGATCGATGGATACTTCATCATTCCCAGCTGACACTATTTCTGAGGCCTACTGAGATGATGATGATGATACAGAACATCTATAAGCTTAATTGCCAGGGCGCCAAATTGCAACTCTAATACCATATACAGACTAAATCTCAATTCAATACTCTTAGTAATAATATTTTATGAATGGGTTAAAATACAATCGATTTAGAGAACACCGAGAACGCATTAAAATTGACAATATTAATATCTTTAGTTCTCAGCGCCTTCCCCATTCACTATGATTAAAGCTACAATTAAATTTTATTTTAATTATAAAGTTCTATATTCATCTCCACTTTCCTGATCCACTTCACCATCAATTTCACATCCATATGTCTATTACACTATTATTTATTTAACTATTAAATTTACCTTTTTATTTTCTTTTACTAGCTCATTTCCTCTCATTATAATCTCTTCTCAGGGTTTTTTTTCTCGAATAATTAGGTGTGGAAATCGAATAAGCTGCGATAGGTTATTGGTATTAAACTCTCCTCTCTTGATTGCCTCCAAGGTGATCTCAGTTGTCTTTAATGCAATTTAATATCAATTTACATTAAAGCTGGAATATTTTAAGCTTATTAAATCTTTATAAACACATCATAAAACATAGTCGCAATTATAACAAAATTATATAAAAATAAAATGCATCTAGAGGAGTTTGAATACAATGGATGGGGAAAGGATTTTATGCCCACCCTCTGCACTCACTATCACTCAATACTATCTCTATTCATGATTTATATTTCAACAATATTAAATTATTTGGTAATTTTACGCATTTAAAATTAACCTTTTAAATAGTTTTACTAAATATTAATTAAGTACGTGATAATTCAAATATTAATAATATTATATTGATGTATGATTGGATTGGAGATATCTAGATAATAATAACCCACAAAAACATGAAGACTAACACAAATTTTATTTAAAACAAATAACAAATTTTATTTACCAAGCTATAATTCAATACAAAAACATATACAGTTACATTATATCTACACTTTCTTTTTACCTTAAATATAGTAAATACCAATGTCTTCCCGTTTTCAATGCTTTCTCTTTTTATTACAGATATATTGTAGAAAATACATAACCTATTTTCCCCCTAATTAAATTTAATAATTTTATTTAATAAATCTAAAGTTGATATTCCCTTGCAAATTTCTTGATCTTATCCGATCATCCTGATTAAATAATCTTTGGCCCTAATCTTTACAACAGAGATATCTTAATAATAGTGAGACTAAGTTATTGCAAATAAATTGGCATTAAGATCAAACATCATCATAGTGCACTCTCTATGTTCATGTTCTTATAACATAATAATATTTTAACAATATTACCTTTCCAGCGAAGTTCTCAGCTGGCCATGTACATATTTATTAAATAAATTTATATACACATTGCTTATGCCCAATCATTTGTAAGTCTTTATTTAACCCTTAACAGTTATTAACTTAATTATTTTTGGCTCGAATGCTAAATCAAATCTACAAAAACAATAGTCAAATATACCAATTGCACATACATTATCTGCATTCATTCTGACATTAAATTGAGTTTGCGACCTGGTATCCAATACTTATAATAATGCTCATCATGGCTATCCTCTCATACACACGTAAGGAATATCAAATATTAATATGAGGCAGGCAGTGACCCGAATAAGAGAGAACCTTTTCACTAAGGTTGAGATATGCTAGGATTTTTATCGCTAGTCATATAAAAACATAGGTATACCAAATACCTCTGGCCATCAAAATAAGAAACCTTCTTACAGTGTAGAGAATACTCAAGTGGAAAAACTCTTCCACTGGGTTCAAATACTTTATGAATATAGCGTATATCTTAGTGAGTTAAACATCACTGAATTTGTGGAGATCTTTGTCTATCCACACACATACAGGTCAAAACATCAAATTATACAAGTAAAACTTTCACAACTTTAATATTCTTGCAAATTAGTGTACTGGAATATGAGCCCATAAATTTTCCAAGCATAAATCAGCTTGTTTCTGGCCTTAAATCTATAATAACAATAATAATAAGCAATAAGAAATGTGCACAAAATTCTCAAAACTATTTCCATGCACTTTTATAAAATAAAATAAAAATGATGATGATGCAACTCAATAGACAAGCAATTCATTTATAAGTCTAAGCATTTGATAATAACTTCTGATGCTAATAATAATATCTCTTAATTGTTTTCTTTTTTTTTTAAATTGAGAAAAAAAAATTGTTTGTAAAGCATTTTAAATAAGGCATATCAGAAAGACATTATATAAATTTCATCTACCCCCAAAATGACCATAATAGCAAAAGCATTTAAATAAACATATATAAAATCATCTGAAATCAATTTATACCCCCAAAATAATACAATGGTAATTATTATATGAATTAAGTTTAAAATAGATGATATACATGATATACTACAAAGAAAGAAATTCATCTTTTTTAATATTAAATGTCCTACACACATAAAGAGCGAATAATAATAATAATAATAATAATAATAATAATAATAATAATAATAATAATAATAATAATAATAATAATAATAATAATAATAATAATAATAATAATAATAATAATAATAATAATAATAATAATAATAATAATAATACTTATATAAGTCTTTTAGCAGGTGTCTTTCCAGGTTCCTGATTTCTCCTTTTTTTTCCTCCTTGACCGGTTTATAATAGCATATAAGTCCTTGTCATCTGAAATCAATTTATACCCCCAAAATAATACAATGGTAATTATTATATGAATTAAGTTTAAAATAGATGATATACATGATATACTACAAAGAAAGAAATTCATCTTTTTTAATATTAAATGTCCTACACACATAAAGAGCGAATAATAATAATAATAATAATAATAATAATAATAATAATAATAATAATAATAATAATAATAATAATAATAATAATAATAATAATAATAATAATAATAAAAAAAATAATAATAATAATAATACTTATATAAGTCTTTTAGCAGGTGTCTTTCCAGGTTCCTGATTTCTCCTTTTTTTTCCTCCTTGACCGGTTTATAATAGCATATAAGTCCTTGTCATCTGAAATCAATTTATACCCCCAAAATAATACAATGGTAATTATTATATGAATTAAGTTTAAAATAGATGATATACATGATATACTACAAAGAAAGAAATTCATCTTTTTTAATATTAAATGTCCTACACACATAAAGAGCGAATAATAATAATAATAATAATAATAATAATAATAATAATAATAATAATAATAATAATAATAATAATAATAATAATAATAATAATAATAATAATACTTATATAAGTCTTTTAGCAGGTGTCTTTCCAGGTTCCTGATTTCTCCTTTTTTTTCCTCCTTGACCGGTTTATAATAGCATATAAGTCCTTGTTGTAAAAAGTTCTTTTGATAGAGTTTGGTTTATTTGCTATCATATATACAGTTTTTATTTTGCTGAATGCGTTCCTCACTTCCAACTCTAGGTAGTTTACCTTTAAACTTTGTAATTTTCTGCAGGTTTTAGTTAAACAGCCTTCATTTAACTTTTTTACAATATCAGTCTGTTTTTGATTGTCCTTTTCCAATTTTAATTTCATTTTATATGTTTAAATTGACTTACATGTACATCAAACTTTTGAGCTTTAAATTTTACTATTTGCATATATATAAACAATATTAAACTAAAAATTTTAACTTCTGTGGTTTAAATTTTTATCACCATCTGTTGAATAGCTGACTTCTGGAGGTTGAAGATGTGTGTGCCCACTTAAAATGTACTCACTATACATTGTCTTCTCTTAAGGCAATGTATAGAATAAGCCAAATTATTCTGAAGAGACAAAAAATTCAATAAAAATGATTTTCAATTTTATAACACAGTTTTCTTTAAGTCAATGAAGGAAAACTGCTACAGATAAGTTTTAAAAATACAAGCCCCTCCCTTTCTATTAACACAGCTTTTATAGAGACATCCATCTGTTTATTATCTTTATAATTAATTGACATGTTCCCCCTACTCAATTAAATTTAACCTTTTGCTCTTTCAAACAGACACCCTTAATCTTACAACCCAACAATTAATTGCCAATTAATTTTTGACATTCTGACAGACCAGATTGACCATCATCATTAATGGTCTAAATTAATGGTCCACTTAAATTCCTTGGTAAGATCTGTGACTTTTAAGGAATGATAATTAACTGAGTAATATAATACTTGAACCAATACTAGAAGTAATCTTACTCTTTCCATTTAATAGTGAAACAAAATATATATTACAGCGGTTTCAAACTCAGACTTTACATTAAATTTGGCTGCTACTATTAACTTATTAAAATGATTTTAATTTCTTATTTAAAATTGCTTTACAACATATAAGAAATGACTATTAATTGTAAATTGTACCATCAAGATCTACAATTAAATTATACACACACACACACATCACAGGTATATACTTTTCTTTAAATTGAGATTTTTAATGCCTTAATCTTTATTTATTACAACTAGTCTACCTATATTATTACTATTATTTTTATTTATTTACTTACTTTCATGAATTATTTATTTCTAACCTAGCATAAAATAAGAACTATTCATCATCACTATCTAATGTAGTTTTTAATAGTCACATACCTCCTTTTCCCCAGTCAACCTATCAACAAATATACACATTTTGCTTTTCTAATATTTTCTTAATATTAATTTAACCCATAAATAAAAAATAAAATAATCCTCTGGTTATAAACACATTAACAATAAATTCTTAGATTGCTTACTATTCAAACATATGCAATCCCTTATAAATATGGGTTCAAACTCGGTCTTGGCTAAAAAAATTTTATTACAGAAAAAATACATATATTATGAGGAAAATTTGGATAGAACCTTCTTTGCATGTTTAACCTAAAAAGATGGAGCCTTGGCCACATCCAAGGGCTACATTCCCCCCCTCCTTTGGGTAAAATTTTCCGAATTCAAACTACATTTTTTTTACATATAATATATCAATAAACTTGCCAATTACTAATTCTTAGTTACATTTTATTTTGTTCACTTTTTAGGTGGAATAGGAAATTATCTCTTTTTTTATTTGCCATTGAGTTCCTTATTTCAGTTAATCAGATATCTACCATCAGAGACTTAACAAATTCATGTTTCATTTTACAGTTGATTGTATGGTTGAACAACATGGTCATAATGCTACTAATCAACACAACCAACAATATTTCACAAAAGCTTTTCATCCAACACCTAATCCTCTTATTTAAACCCTCTGCTATAATGCAATCAAATAATTGCACAGCATCAGCCTCTATAGAATCCTCTTTTCTTTTACAGGGAATTGGATCATCGACCCACACATTACTATATTCATCCATAAACATCAGACCATCTTTATTTCCAAATGAGTCAATAAAAATGCTTTCCATTCTACATTTTATTTTATTGTCTGTCAAAATATCTCTACATATGAATGAATTTAACTCTGCTGAAATGTTTTTCATTTTACACTTTATTTTCTGAAATTCTATCAGAATCTTACTATTATTTTTATTACTAAAGCTATAACTTTGCTTATTATAATTATAGTCTGGCAAAGCCTTGTCTTGCTCCATTACAAGATCTGTTTCTGACTCCTTTGTGGACTCAAAGCACTCAGTGCTTTGTTTAACCTGCTCATCCTTTATTTCATCAACGAGAAGCTTCACTTAACTTGGTTTCTTTAGTCTGTTCATCTATTTTACTTCCCAGACCAGCATCATTTTCTTTGCTTACTACACGTAGACTATTAGAGCCCTCTCATTTCTTTGGTCTGTCTAGCCACTTTATTTTCTAGACTAGTGCAGCTTTCCTTTATTATTGCACCAGATTAGTATAGTGTTCTTTCATAATTGTACTTAGATTGGCATAGTGTTCTTCTATTTTCTTCTCTAAACTAGCTTGACTTCTAGCTAGGTTTCCTTTTATTCTACTATGCATTCTCTCTTCTAAACTAGCTTGGCTTCTAGCTAGGTTTTCTTTTAATTCTTCTTTTAAGCTATCTTGGCTTTCTTTAAATTCTCTAATCTTGTTACTCATCCATTGAAGTAGCATTTCCAATGATTGATTGCCAATCCTTTCTGGCTCTTTTTTAGCCATTTCAGTGCTTAACTCTTCAGACACTATATTTTCAATTTCCTCTATTGTAACAGTCAGAAAACACGTGACTCATAACATAGTGCAGAATTCGACCACCACACAGAACAGCAGCACCATCGAAGTAGTGAAGCCACCCGTGGTACTGAGTTCGAACATAGTTTGTCGGTTCCACAATACAATCCATGAAACAACGCATCTGCTGTGACATTAGTAAATATTTCTTTAGGCACAGTGGTCAGGGATATGCAAGAGATTCATGATTTTATTTTTGAGTTAGCCTATAATCAAACTAATATTAATTAAACATTCATATTTACATAATCGAGGAAATATTATATAGAATGGGTATCGAATAAATGAAACATAACTGCAGACGTATAGTTTAAAATTATTTATTAACACATTTTAATAAGATCATTTACTAATAATATTTTATGGATTAAAAGCTTCAGTAGCGGGATTTGCGACATGATTATATTTTAAAGAATACATTTATTTATTTGTTTACAAAAGGAATTCATTTATTTGAAGGCGTAATCTAGCTACCTAAAATTCTCGAGTAAGTATTTCTAATGCATGCCTGGAGGGATTTATACCTTTGCAATGCAAGAGTCTAAAGTAAGATTATAAGAGTAGCGGCAGACATATATTTATTTAATTAAAATATTTATTTTATGACTAAGGGCAAACATTTATTTGAGAGTGAATTATGAAGATAATGCAGAGGCGGAGTGATATATAGAATAATAAAATTAAGTAAAGGAACACGTGGTACGCTTTAGAAAGGCGATATGGAATGGCAGTATATCGAAACTGCAATGCCGTGAATGAGTTTATAAGAATGTCGGGCTGGTCTCTGCCATCGGCCCGACAAAGTAAGGTGTCACATAAGCATAACCAGGGACAAGCGGTCCATGTCACAGTTTTCCAGCTGGCTGCATGACATCGTCAAGTCCTACGGGAGCACCCATTATGTCCGCTTGTGTAGGACGACTGGGGTTAATTTCAACCCTGAAGAATCCGGGAATTTCATGGCAGAATGGGTCATCGCGTCTCTAAAACGTAACACATGTATAATGTATTAACGATTATGATAAGATTTAAATAGATTTCTAACTCGGCCCTACATTATCAACATTTACTAAAGAACGTTGGCGACTCTCAAAGAAATGTAATTTTCTAGAATTATTCATTAAGATTTAATAAATACAAAACATATATAAACTGGGAATTATTACAACTAATATGCCAGCCATTTGCGAAGTAGTAGACCCTGCATTACAATAAATGATGCATTGAATGCGTGTCGATTTATATGAAAGTTAAGTTATTTATGAAAGTAAATATTAATGAAAATTTGACACGCATTCACTGTTTCAAGCGATCATAGATTTAAACTTTGAAAATTGAGACAATTATGAGCATGCAATAATTAAATAATAAATATAGATAAAATGTAGATTTTAGAAATACGCACCCAAGAAAGATAGAATGAGGTAAGCTAGATTATTAGAGAAATTTACACATTAAATTAATTATTCAATTTTAGTTATACAAATGATAGTTTTTACATTTTATAATTTAGATAAGTAATATGAAGAAGAGCTATAGCATGTTATTAGAGTACTCTAGAGTTTGAACACAGACAGGTACCTGTTTTATAAGAAGTTTTCTGATTCCATTAGTTTAGTAGCAAAAGGTTCGTGATTAGCAGTTCTTTCTTGTATTTAGGCATTTCATTTACTTTAACAGCAGCAGCAGCTTTCTCATTTATTTCAGGCAGCAGATCTTCATGGTGAATTTATGATGGGCAATGGAAAGTTCGGCATCCGATAGGCCATCTCCCGATGGAGAATAATCTAGGTGCTTTTACTCGGTCATACCTTGGCAGGAACAATTTATTTTTATATTTTGGAGACTCTCAGTGATCGAGAGCAAAGCTAAAGTTTAAGTGAATGTCTCCAGCAAGTCTAAGATGGCCTCTTTTCTTATCTTGATCTTTCACATTTTTGTTAAGGTATTTTTAGGTTCTACTTAATCTGCCCTGAGGATAATCAATGCATTTTGTTGGTTTTAATTATAAAGAAAGCTGCCATTCTATTGTTTACATTTTACATTTACTAATTACATTTTGGGGAATTTTTCTTTAATTAATCTATTATCTATCACTGACCGATGCTTTTAAATTTCAAAGACAAAAAGGGAACATAAGATTATTTTAACTTTTAATTAAATATTACATCAGATTTTTTTAGAATTATTATTAAACGAAATTTAAACAAAGCAATAAATACGAACTTTATAATCCAAAATAAATGATTAAAATTATACAAAATTATATAACTAAAAGAAATCTAAATTATATTATTTTATCCCTATTTATTGCCTTTAATTTGAGATCGAAATGTGTGCATGTTTATGCTGAATTCTACATATATTTATACATTTTTAATATTGCTACACACACAATTCGATACCAAAAAGTTTAAATTTGGGCGGGATAGACCGGTCAGTGAGAGATGACAGAAAAAGGTGAAACTTAAGATTCGAATACGAATCTTACTGTTTCATTTCCCCGTACTTCCCGTGAACAATTAAGGAAGAACAAAGGAGGCAAGAAAGAGAAAAAAAAAATTTTTTACATTACATAATTTAAATACGAAAAAAAAAATTATTATTTTTTTTACAGATATATTGAAATATAGAAAGCAGAGATTACATGAAGCAATGAACAATTTATATACCCGGATCTAGAATTTATAGTTTAATTAAAATGGCCTAATTTGGCCGTGTCTGGTTAAAATCATAGTAATAATTAGTTAAACTGAATGTATATATATAAAAAAAATTCTTAGAATAGGATTAGTTAGTATAATATAAAAAAAAATTTTTTAAGAGTAATAGTAATTAAAACAATAATATATATAACAAAATTTCTATCTAAAACCCTATTTGACTAAAGTACATTCCATTCAACCAAGTTCATTATATCAAGTTCATTTTAATATTTTCATATACGTTTAATAACCGTCCTAAGAGTCTAATATTTTTACAACCCCGGGTCAGGTGGATAATACCTACATGGTTTGAGATTACGGGCATTGTATGTCCCTTTTATGGTATCTCCATCTTTTAATAAATATGCATTTGGGCCACATGTGCGATCAATTATAAAGGGTCCCCGGTACAAAGGAAAGAACTTTTTATATACTCTTTTATCTCGGTTACTTTGTTGAGAGTTCCATACCCAAACATAGTTCCCGACCTGGAAATGTTGGCTTCTCCGATCTGCTCGTAATTTCCATTCTGCCCTTTCTGTAAGGCGGCGGTGTGCCTTGCATCTGTCAGTTTCAATATTGATTTCACGTTCATCCATGGGTAATGGCGTCTTGATCAGTAATGAGTCCGCTTTACCAAAATGCAAACGTGTTGGTGTCATGCCAGTGGCCTCATTGATGGTTCCATTGATATATTGAAAAATCTTTTCAGTTTGATTTACCCAGCTTCTGTGATTTTGGTTAACATGGGTCCTAAATAGTCGGTTTATTTCCCTCATAACCCTTTCACATGGGTTAGACTGAGGATTTTGAATTGAGGTCAGAATATGTTTAACGTTCTGCTGCCTCAACCAAGTCTTCCATTCTTGAGATGTAAAGGCCGATCCGTGGTCCGAGAGGATGGTGATCGGTTTTCCAATCTTGACGAATTGACACTTTTGTAACACTCGAATTGCGCAACGGGAATCTGCTCGCATCACAGGATAGGCCCAAGCATATTTTGAGAATAGATCATAAGTTACAAGTAAGTAATGGAATCTACGGTAGGATGGCAATGGGCCATAGTGATCGATCGCAAGTATTTCATTTGGTGCGGATGGGATGATAGAGGCACCTACTCCACTAAAGTTTTTATTTGGTGGTTTATCTCTTGCACAAATAGCACATTTCTTGAGGGTATCCATCACATCTTCATATAGTTTTGGCCAATGAAATTGTCATCTTATAGCTTCTTCTGTTTTTCTGGGGCCATAGTGCCCTACTAAGCCATGCATATACATGATGAGACGGTTTCTGAGGTCAGGTGGTACCAAGATTTTCCAGTAAATTTTATCTCCCACAATCTGCTGCTGCAGCAACCCATTTCTTATCCGGTATAGCTTCTTTCCTCGAGGTGTTGAGCAGCCTTGTATTGGATTTCCTTGCTGTTGTACAATTTGGATAAGCTTTTTGTATAGCGGTTGTTGCTCTTGCCAATGTTGAAGGTTCCTTAACTTGTGTTCCATCTCCTGGTCCAGTACCGTTGCTGCAATTACCAATGGCTGATCACTTATTATGGGGTTGTGTGGCTCCAGTTCTATAGGATGTCGACTTAATATATCGGCCACTGTATTTTCAGGCCCAGGGCAGTAGACGACTTTATAATGAAATCTTTGAAGTGAAAGACTCCATCTGATGAGGCGGTCATTGTTCAGGTAACTTTTATTTAGGAATTTGAGACACCGGTGGTCAGTAATGATAATCACTTCTGAACCCAGCAACATCTGCTTGAACTTATTACATGACCACACGATTGCTAGTGTCTCTTGTTCCATCACTGTGTAGTTCTTTTCGGCTCCTTTCAGAGTACGGCTGCTAAAATATAGTATTTGGTGTTGGCCTTCTTGGTTGACTTGAAATAGAACCACGCCCAATCCTTTCTGACTGCTATCAGTCTGCAAATAAAAGGGACGGGTAAAATCTGGGTAGTGTAACATCACAGTCTCTAAAAATCTTCTCTTTACTCGACTGAAGTCTTCTTCATGGGTCTTCGTCCATTCCCATCGGTGGTGGGGTCTTATCAATTCTACTAGTGATGATGTATCTTTGGCAAAATGGGGGTAAAACTTGTGATAGTAATTGCAAAGGCCCAGAAATGATCGAACTTGTTTTCGGTTCATGGGCCTAGGGAAATTTTCAATAGCTGCGACCTTGTCAGGGTGAGCCCTAATTCCTTGACCATTTACAATATGGCCTAAAAAGGAAATCTCCCTCAATGTGAAAAAACTTTTTTTTAAATTAACAGTTATATTTTTCTGGGTGCACTCATCGAAAAATTGTTTTAAATCCTCCAGATGTTCTGCAATGTCTCTTGATGCAACTACTACATCGTCTACATAACATACCAATTTTTTTTAACTTTTCTGACAATACTTGGTCCAAACACCTCATGAGGCCAGCCCCGCTATTTATCAGCCCAAAAGGTACTCTCTTAAACATGTGGGTTTGCCCATTGTATCTGAACGTGGTATATTTTCGATCCTGGGGGTGGAGAGCCATTTGCCAGTAACTGGCAGTTAGGTCAAGGGTAGAGAAAATATTCTTAGCAGTCAACTTGATAAACATTTCTTGGATGGGTGGTGGGATGTCTCGCTCAGGTATAGTAATGTTGTTTAATGTCCTAGCATCTAGACACAATCGTATGGTTCCATCTTTCTTTTTGACCATGACTAACGGGTTATTATAGGGTGATGACCCCTTTTCAATTACACCCCAGTCAATCATCTGCTTAATTTGAGCATTCACCTCTTCTTGATACTGAAATGGGATAGGGTATGTGCGGGTCTGGAAATGTGTCTCTTCTTTTACTCGTATCCGATGGACGTAATCACTAATTTCACCTGGGACCTGAGAAAATATTGTACGATTTTCCGTAAGTAATTTTTGTAACTGGAATCGGTCCTCTACCTTGTCTAATGATGATCCCATAATTTTCTCTTGGATATCCTCATCAGGAATGGCCTCCAGACATCTTAATTGGATTTCTTCAGTTTGTTTATTTGTATCAAAACTAATCTGCTTCTGCTGGAAAGTTAGTATCTTTTTTTATAGTCCAGGATACATTCATGTTGGGTTAAGAAGTCGGACCCAATTATCATGTCCTGAATTAGTCCTTTTATCACTAAGAAGGCGTGTCCTGCATTGGCTTCTCCTATCGATATTTCCAACCAGACTTGATAGTTTTCAGTTCTGGTCATCCTCCCATCAGCCAGCTTCATTTGGATTGGGCGAGCAGGAAGCCTGGGTATGAGTCCATGTTTTTCGTAATTTGTTAACCACTCTCTAGAAACACAGGAAATCTGGCTGCCTGTGTCAAGAAGAATTTGTGCAACTGAGGCCCCGATTCTTGTATTAATAATTGGGCAAGGGCCAATCTGAAGTCCCCAAGTGGGATCCTCTTCCTGGATGACTGACATTAGGTTAGTCATCTCCACTACTTTCAGCTGCTGGCAAGATGAATGCTGGTACTGGTAATCTTTTACTGAAGTCCCGCTTGATCGAATTGCCATTTGGTTTCTTTCTTTCTCACTATGATTGCTAGTAGTTGCTGATTGCTGTTGTCTGGTCTCCTGCTTCCATTCATGATCTACTAGTCTTTTAGGCCAATGGCTATCATCTAAAACTGCAAGAAATTCTCCCATCTCTTCAATGTCTTTGATACAACTTCCGATCATCAGCTTTTGGGTAGTTACTGGCATATTTTGTTGAATTGTTCCAATGATATGTCTATCTGCCAATGCGAACGTCATGAGAGATTTAAATCGGTTTGCTTGGTGGAGGAAAAACTGAGCATGTGTTTCTTGGGGTATTGCTCCATATTTTTCATGACAGAGCATGTTGTAGATACCAATTTGATGCTTGTCGCTCCAATATTGTTTCATTAACGCATCTGTGTACTTCTCTATAGTTTTAGGTTTCCATTTCACCATATCCCACCAGTCTTTGGCATAGCCCTGTAAATGGTAACTGGCAATAGCTATCTGTTCACCTGCTCCTGCCTTATGCACTTGAAAGAAACTTTGTAAGCTCTCTAAGTGGGTTTGAGGATTTTCTCCTGTCTCTCCTCTAAAGATTTTTATCTGAATAATCTTTCCTAAGTAGCTTTGAGGTCTAACCTCCCTTGTCCTTATATTTCCCCCTCTTTATTGACTTGGGTTATTCTATATTCATTTGCTATCATTCCTAACTCTCTCAAGACAAATTTTTGAATTTCCTGATACTCTCTAACTCTTATCTTTTCTTCTTCCTGTCTCTGTTTTGATTCTTCATCTCTTCTTTTTCTCATTTCCTCCTCATACATTTTCTTCATTTCTTGCATATTCTGTCTGAGTATTTCCTCAATGAACTTGAAATTAAAGTCCATTGATCCTCTGTATTGTTGCGGAGCTTCCCTTCGCTCGGGTGTCGACTCCAAAGCTTCAGATAAATCTACTTGCTGTATATCAATATTTTCTGATTCCATTTTCTTAATATGATTTATTTATTTTATACTACTAGCATTTGACTACTCCCCACCGGTATATTGGCCCTATAACACTCTTTCGCTGCCCTCACCTACTCTACATTGCCCTATCTCTATATTGCTGCATTTAACATATTTAACATATATATTATAGCGAACTACTGGTAACATGTATAATAAGCCACTGCTGTCTATGATATATATATTTGATGCTTTAATAAATTATTCAATGCTACCTGCTTTCTCATTTAGCGACTGATTACTTTTTTTTTTGACATATATATATATAAAAATATTTCATTAGATCCGAGTATTTTCGTTCCTTCTTAAATTACACACACATCCCTGCTTTCCTTAAATTTGTTATTACGCCTGCTGTCCTTTCATTTACTCGACCCACATTATTTCACTCGATTTATTTTTTTTTCATTATTTTTATCAAAACAAAATCGTATATATATAGAATAATTAGCTAACTCGAGTAACGAACGCTAAAAGAAATTTATATGCGTTATATTTTGCTCAGGGTATATATGGGTTTTTTGTATCGAAAGCTCCACGTTGGAAAGCGCCAAACGCTAAAAAAAAAATTCTACTATGTAACAGTCAGAAAACGTGTGACTCGTAAACATAGTGCAGAATTCGACCACCACACAGAACAGCAGCACCATCGAGGTAGCGAAGCCACCCATGGTACTGAGTTCGAACATAGTTTATCGGTTCCACAATACAATCCACGAAACAACGCATCTGATGCGACATTAGTAAATATTTCTTTAGGCACGGTGGTCAGGGATATGCAAGAGATTCATGATTTTATTTTCGAGTTAGCCAATAATCAAACTAATATTAATTAAACATTCATATTTACATAATCGAGGAAATATTATATAGAATGGGTATCGAATAAATGAAACGTAACTGCAGACGTATAGTTTAAAATTATTTATTAACACATTTTAATAAGATCATTTACTAATAATATTTTATGGATTAAAAGCTTCAGTAGCGGGATTTGCGACATGATTATATTTTAAAGAATACATTTATTTATTTGTTTACAAAAGGAATTCATTTATTTGAAGGCGTAATCTAGCTACCTAAAATTCTCGGGTAAGTATTTCTAATGCATGCCTGGAGGGATTTATACCTTTGCAATGCAAGAGTCTAAAGTATGGGTTATAAGAGTAACGGCAGACATATATTTATTTAATTAAAATATTTATTTATAACTAAGGGCAAACATTTATTTGAGAGTGAATTATGAAGATAATGCAGAGGCGGAGTGATATATAGAATAATAAAATTAAGTAAAGGAACACGTGGTACGCTTTAGAAAGGCGATATGGAATGGCAGTATATCGAAACTGCAATGCCGTGAATGAGTTTATAAGAATGTCAGGCTGGTCTCTGCCATCGGCCCGATGAAGTAAGGTGTCACATAAGCATAACCAGGGACAAGCGGTCCATGTCGCAGTTTGCCGGCTGGCTGCATGACATCGTCAAGTCCTACAGGAGCACCCATTATGTCCGCTTGTGTAGGACGACTGGGGTTAATTTCAACCCTGAAGAATCCGGAAATTTCACGGCGGAATGGGTCATCGCATCTCTAAAATGTAACACATGTATAATGTATAAACGATTATGATAAGATTTAAATAGATTTCTAACTCGGCCCTACATTATCAACATTTACTAAAGAACGTTGGCGACTCTCAAAGAAATGTAATTTTCTAGAATTATTCATTAAGATTTAATAAATACAAAACATATATAAACTGGGAATTATTACAACTAATATGCCAGCCATTTGCGAAGTAGTAGACCCTGCATTACAATAAATGATGCATTGAATGCGTGTCGATTTATATGAAAGTTAAGTTATTTATGAAAGTAAATATTAATGAAAATTTGACACGCATTCACTGTTTCAAGCGATCATAGATTTAAACTTTGAAAATTGAGACAATTATGAGCATGCAATAATTAAATAATAAATATAGATAAAATGTAGATTTTAGAAATACGCACCCAAGAAAGATAGAATGAGGTAAGCTAGATTATTAGAGAAATTTACACATTAAGTTAATTATTCAATTTTAGTTATACAAATGGTAGTTTTTACATTTTACAATTTAGATAAGTAATATGAAGAATAGCTATAGCATGTTATTAGAGTACTCTAGAGTTTGAACACAGACAGGTACCTGTTTTATAAGAAGTTTTCTGATTCCATTAGTTTAGTAGCAAAAAGTTCACGAGTGGCAATTCTTTCTTGTATTTAGATATTTCATTTACTTTCACAGCAGCAGCAGCTTTCTCATTTATTTCAGGCAGCAGATCTTCATGGTGAATTTATGATGGGCAATGGAAAGTTCGGCATCCGATAGGCCATCTCCCAATGGAGAATAATCTAGGTGCTTTTACTCGGTCATACCTTGGCAGGAACAATTTATTTTTATATTTTGGAGACTCTCAGTGATCGAGAGCAAAGCTAAAGTTTAAGTGAATGTCTCCAGCAAGTCTAAGATGGCCTCTTTTCTTATCTTGATCTTTCACATTTTTGTTAAGGTATTTTTAGGTTCTACTTAATCTGCCCTGAGGATAATCAATGCATTTTGTTGGTTTTAATTATAAAGAAAGCTGCCGTTCTATTGTTTACATTTTACATTTACTAATTACATTTTGGGGAATTTTTCTTTAATTAATCTATTATCTATCACTGACCGATGCTTTTAAATTTCAAAGACAAAAAGGGAACATAAGATTATTTTAACTTTTAATTAAATATTACATCAGATTTTTTTAGAATTATTATTAAACGAAATTTAAACAAAGCAATAAATACGAACTTTATAATCCAAAATAAATGATTAAAATTATACAAAATTATATAACTAAAAGAAATCTAAATTATATTATTTTATCCCTATTTATTGCCTTTAATTTGAGATCAAAATGTGTGCATGTTTATGCTGAATTCTACATATATTTATACATTTTTAATATTGCTACACACACAATTTGATACCGAAAAGTTTAAATTTGGGCGGGATAGACCGGTCAGTGAGAAATGACAGAAAAAGGTGAAACTTAAGATTCGAATACGAATCTTACTGTTTCACTATACTTTCCTCAATACTTTCTAATACTACAGATGCTTCATCTATTGTTTCTTCTTTCTTACTCTCTATGGGACCTGTCTTTTTTTGCTTCTTGGCATCTTGTATTCAATAATAAAATTAATGATGAGAAAATTAGGCATACACACTTTTCCCCCCTCCATCAAACCAACAACCATGACTATCTCAACTATCTATACCTTGGTTACCCTATTGGTGTTGACCTTACAATTCCTATACTGATGATAAGCATCTCATCTCAAATGTTTTTGGGTATCTAGAAATCCAATCATCATCAATAATCAGTTTAAATAGACATAAAATTTGATTCTTTTTTTGCTAATTACACACTAACATTTCTAATTTTAAAATACATTTTTGATATAACCATTTGTTGGCATTTATAATTTCAATTGTGCAGCTTTTAACTTAACCTCCAACACCCATTATCGGTTGAGCCCTACATTGGGCACCATATCTAACTAATTAAAATTTCAAGAGAAGACAATTTTTCTAACTAAATGAAAATTCAAAAGTATTATTGGTTTTTGAAAGATGATGAACATTTGTTGAATATAAATTAATGCCAGATGCATTTCTCAAGTATCAATTAAATTTGCAATGCATCAATTTATAACGAAAACGATTGGGAGAGCTTACAAATATCATATATCCTATTGGATAGTTTAAGCTAATTATAACTTTATTCTAACAATGAGAATTTTATTCAAATGATCGCACATCCACGTTATGGATTGATTGTACCATATTTAAATCTATTTGGCATTTACACACTTGCAGATAAATTACATGCCAATTACAATATTTTAAGGATGGATCGATGGATACTTCATCATTCCCAGCTGACACTATTTCTGAGGCCTACTGAGATGATGATGATGATACAGAACATCTATAAGCTTAATTGCCAAGGCACCAAATTGCAACTCTAATACCATATACAGGCTAAATCTCAATTCAATACTCTTAGTAATAATATTTTATGAATGGGTTAATATAGAATCAATTTAGAGAACACCGAGAACACATTAAAATTGACAATAATAATATCTTTAAGAATTCCAGGTTATTTGCAGTGCCTACCCATTCACTTTAATTAAAGCTACAATTAAATTTTATTCTAATTATAAAGTTCTATATTCATCTCCACTTTCCTGATCCACTTCACCATCAATTTCACATCCATATGTCTATTACACTATTATTTATTTAACTATTAAATTTACCTTTTTATTTTCTTTTACTAGATCATTTCCTCTCATTATAATCTCTTCTCAGGGTTTTTTTCTCCCAATAATTAGGTGTGGAAATCGAATAAGCTGCGATAGGTTATTGGTATTAAACTCTCCTCTCTTGATTGCCTCCAAGGTGATCTCAGTTGTCTTTAATGCAATTTAATATCAATTTACATTAAAGATGGAATATTTTAAGCTTATTAAATCTTTATAAACACATCATAAAACATAGTCACAATTATAACAAAATTATATAAAAATAAAATGCATCTAGAGGAGTTTGAATACAATGGATGGGGAAAGGATTTTATGCCCACCCTCTGCACTCACTATCACTCAATACTATCTCTATTCATGATTTATATTTCAACAATATTAAATCATTTGGTAATTTTACGCATTTCAAATTAACCTTTTAAATAGTTTTACTAAATATTAATTACGTACATGATAATTAAAATATTAATAATATTATATTGATGTATGATTGGATTGGAAATATCTAGATAATAATAACCCACAAAAACATGAAGACTAACACAAATTTTATTTAAAACAAATAAATTTTATTTGCCAAGCTATAATTCATCACAAAAACATATACAGTACATTATATCTACACTTTCTTTTTATCTTAAATATTGTAAATACCAATTTCCTCCCATTTTCAATGCTTTCTTTTTTTATTACAGATTTATTGTAGAAAATAAATAACCTATTTTTCTCCTAATTAAATTTAATAATTTTATTTAATAAATCTAAAGTTGATATTCCCTTGCAAATTTCTTGATCTTATCCGATCATCCTGATTAAATAATCTTTGGCCCTAATCTTTACAACAGAGATATCTTAATAATAGTGAGACTAAGTTATTGCAAATAAATTGGCATTAAGATCAAACATCATCATAGTGCACTCTCTATGTTCATGTTCTTATAACATAATAATATTTTAACAATATTACCTTTCCAGCGAAGTTCTCAGCTGGCCATGTACATATTTATTAAATAAATTTATATACACATTGCTTATGCCCAATCATTTGTAAGTCTTTATTTAACCCTTAACAGTTATTAACTTAATTATTTTTGGCTCGAATGCTAAATCAAATCTACAAAAACAATAATCAAATACACCAATTGCACATACATTATCTGCATTCATTCTGACATTAAATTGAGTTTGCAACCTGGTATCCAATACTTATAATAATGCTCATCATGGCTATCCTCTCATACACATGTAAGGAATACCAAATATTAATGAGGCAGGCAGTGACACAAATAAGAGAGAACCTTTTCACTAAGGTTGAGATATGCTAGGATTTTTATCACTAGTCATATAAAAACATAGGTATACCAAATACCTCTGGCCATCAAAATAAGAAACCTTCTTATGGTGTAGAGAATACTCAAGTGGGAAAACTCTTCCACTGGGTTCAAATACTTTATGAATATAGCATATATCTTAGTGAGTTAAACTTCACTGAATTTGTGGAGATCTTTGTCTATCCACACACATACAGGTCGAAACATCAAATTATACAAGTAAAACTTTCACAACTTTAATATTCTTGCAAATTAGTGTACTGGAATATGAGCCCATAAATTTTCCAAGCATAAATCAGCTTGTTTCTGGCCTTAAATCTATAATAACAATAATAATAAGCAATAAGAAATGCGCACAAAATTCTCAAAACTATTTCCATGCACTTTTATAAAATAAAATAAAAATGATGATGATGCAAGTCAATAGACAAGCAATTCATTTATAAGTCTAAGCATTTGATAATAACTTCTGATGCTAATAATAATATCTCTTAATTGTTTTCTTTTTTTTTTAAATTGAGAAAAAAAATTGTTTGTAAAGCATTTTAAATAAGGCATATCAGAAAGACATTATATAAATTTCATCTACCCCCAAAATGACCATAATATCAAAAGCATTTAAATAAACATATATAAAATCATCTGAAATCAATTTATACCCCCAAAATAATACAATGGTAATTATCATATGAATTAAGTTTAAAATAGATGATATACACAATATACTACAAAGAAAGAAATTCATCTTTTTTATATATTAAATGTCCTACACACATAAAGAGTGAATAATAATAATAATAATAATTATACTTATATAAGTCTTTTAGCAGGTGTCTTTTTAGGTTCCTGATTTCTCCTTTTTCCCCCCTCCTTGACTTGTTTATAATAATAGCATATAAGTCTTTGTTGTAAAAAGTTCTTTTGATAGAGTTTGGTTTCTTTGCTATCATATATACAGTTTTTATTTTGCTGAATGCGTTCCTCACTTCCAACTCTAGGTAGATTACCTTTAAACTTTGTAATTTTCTGCAGGTTTCAGTTAAACAGCCTTCATTTAACTTTTTTACAATATCAGTCTATTTTTGATTGTCCTTCAATTTTAATTTCATTTTATATGTTTAAATTGATTTACATGTACATCAAACTTTTGAGCTTTAAATTTTACTATTTGCATATATATAATCAATATTAAACTCAAATTTTAACTTCTGTGGTTTAAATTTTTATCACCACCTGTTGAATAGCTGACTTCTGGAGGTTTAAGATGTGTGTTTACTTAAAATTTACTCACTATACATTGTCTTCTCTTAAGGCAATGTATAAAACAGCCAAATTATTCTGAATAGACAAAAAGTTCAATAAAAATGATTTTCAATTTTATAACACAGTTTTCTTTAAGTCAATGAAGGAAAACTGCTACAGATAAGTTTTAAAAATACAAGCCCCTCCTTTTCTATTAACACAGCGTTTATAGAGACGTCCATCTGTTTATCTTTATAATTAATTAACATGTTTCCCCTTCTCAATTAAATTTAATCTTTTGCTCTTTCAGAAAAATCAGGCACAAATTCCATTTCAAACAGATACAATTAATCTTACAACCCAACAATTAATTGCCAATTAATTTTTGACATTCTGACAGACCAGATTGACCATCATCATTAATGGTCTAAATTAATGGTCCACTTAAATTCCTTGGTAAGATCTGTGTCTTTTAAGGAATGATAATTAACTCAGTAATATAATACTTGAACCAATACCAACCCTAATTTATGGCCCCTGATATTAGTGTTATTTATTAATTAATAATATTAGATAGTGTTAGAATACACAAAATGACCAAACAATAGTCACAATCTAAATCTTAAAGCCCTATCTAGGTAAACATTAAATAAAAGTTGAAACCAAGTTGATCAAACAGACATGACAACTAACCGCTTACAACAATTAACATTAAATGTGTTAAAATTGCAAACACACTATAACAATACATATTACAACCAATCAGTGACCGCAATCAAGAAATAATAAAAAAAATATTGAAGTAGAGAAAAATCAAATCTTTCTTTTCTTAGTGTTATTAGCAAATTATTTCTGATAATACTTAATAAAGATGACATCAGCAATGAAGTAAAAGAATGTTGACGATTTTGGTTAATATATATACAACGAGCTTTTTTCAAGAAGGAAAGAAAAAATCTATTACCTGCGGAAAAATCTATTATTCCCTTCTCAAAAGAGTTGAAAGGAAACTTCAAAGACCAGTACCAATCAATTCTGAGTTGTAATACTTTTAAAAAGTCCTTTATAAAGATTCAAAAAGTGGAGAAAAATATATAGATCGTAAAATAACTAAATAAGAAATTCGAAAATTAAGGATTTGTAAAGAAAGTATTCAAATTTTTAAAACTGCCATTATTTCCCTGGGTTTCAAACCTAAATATAAAATTATGCAATAAAAGAAGAAACATTGATGGTACTCCAATCAAAATAAACTACTAAAACAAATATAAGTAGTAATGAAAAAATAAATTTGCAGTGCTAAATGCAAGAAGTACATAGTGGAAGGGAGATTATTGTTAGTGGATCTATGACTCATCAAGATCGAAATAGAATTGTTCTAGTGTTCCATGCCTGGACTAATAAACATCGAGTCGATTCGTTATGAATCCCCCTTATAACTCTCTGTTGAAGAACATCAATTTGAAGGTTATGAAAGCAACCTACTAGGCAGATGTTTGAGAACACTTTTAAGAATATACATCTATACATAAATAAATCACCTGGGTTATTGGAACAAACCATTTAGAGAGTTATTATACGAACTCTAAAGCCAAGTTATAAATTAGTTGAATTCATCTACATTTATTTGTTTGTATGTTAGATATGATAATTTTCTTTTCTTTACATTAATATAGGGCCAAAGAGCTTAAAGTTTATATTAGTGAATAATTTGAAAAATAAATATTTTCAATCATAATGTTAAATTAAATATACAAAACCTATGACAGGGGTCCCCAACCTTTTTGCACTTAAGAGCACATTCTATAATACTGGCAAGGTGGCAGCACCATTTATTTTTTCAATGTAAATTTATAGTTGGATATTGTTAATAATACACATAATGTACAAAAAAATATTTATTTCAAAAATAAAATTTTAACATATAATTAACGTTTATATTTTTACACTGTAAAAGTATAGTATGCCCTACAATTTGATTACAATATAATACAATAATTTATAAGAAATTTTAAAAATTAAATTTATTTGTATCAGATAAATAATTTTTTATCGTGTTCGGATAGTGGCAGGCACATGTAAAATGGTCTGTTGGCACCATGGTGCCCATGGGCATAGGGTTGGGGATCCCTGACCTATGAGGTATTCTTGATTATGCAGTAGTCCGATCAATATACAAATAGAAAAAAGAAAGACATTACCTAATATGTACACAAATTAAACCGTGATATTCGCGCGCGACACATACATTTTTTTATCTATTAATTTTAAATCTTGTGTTGTTCTTTTTCCACACTTTCTTGTTATATCCTGTTAATTATTTATCTCATGAAGGATTTGTCTCACATATAGTACACACATTGTACATAACGGGGAAATCTTTTAAACCATCATGATGCTAAATAGGACACAAAGAATTAAATCAGTCCCACAAAATATATAGCAATATTATATATATAGTTTCGAGATCACTCACATTAATTGAGACAAAGTGATTATTCTTTGTGAGATCAGGGTTGGGACAATGTTAGAAACCAAATGTAAACAAAGAATGATCTCAAGGACCTAGTTGAATGTTTTCTAATTTCATTTAAAATTTTTTTCTGATTAAATACGAATTATTGTAAATAGATTATTATTTTTACTTAAATATTAAAATATGATTCTTGGTTTATGTTTCTGCAGTCAAGTTTTTTAGTCATTTCCTCCCACTCCACCCCCTATTAACAAACATATGCTTATTTTATACCTATTCATACTCCAGTGATACAAATATAACCTGAACCAGAGGACCATGCAAAATCTCCCTGAGTTTGAAATCCAGAATAACGGAAGTGAAGCAAAAGGATGAGGGAAATTAAGTATAGAATTATTATTTAGTTAGATCTTAATGTCTTCTATTCTAGGCACGAATTTAAGATGTGCAGGTATGAATAAATATGAATGACAAAGATATACTATTTTATTCAGTAGAAGAAACCCACAGACCTTTGTGCATTCCAGGATAAGACCTTCCCATTACATATAGTGCATCCAATCATTGGAGATGAAACACATTTCAATATTGCAATTTTCAGCACATTAATCCATGGATTTGAAAATTGTACATCAGTATTACCCTCCACTATATATAAAATATATTCAGTGACTGGCTAATGTGATTTTGTATTAATACACAATTTTATATTTTAATTATAAAACAACCAAACATAAACATAATTTAAAATTTATCTGGATATGATGAATTAAATTTGAATACAGAAATGTACTGAGAATTTAAAACACAAACAAAACATATAATAGCCAACAGCTTAACTTGATTTGACATAGGGAGGTGTTATATATATATATCGTATTATTATTATTTGTGGGATATTCCGTATAGTGAAAAAGCTAAATGACGCTGTGAGGAAGGTACAGAGGATGTACTGAGGAAGATACTTGATATTGTACTCAAACATCAGCACTTAGCTTTTTCACTACATGGAAGAGGATGCTCTGAGGAAGGTACAGAGGCCGCACTGAGAAAGGTACTTGATATTGTACTAAAACTTCAGCATTTAGCTTTTTCACTACATGGAATATCCTGCAAATAATAATAATATGATATCTTTTATCTGTGAAAATATTAGAATTGATATATATATATATATATATATATATATATCAATATCGTGATAAATATTAGAATTGATATATATATATAAGGTCAACTACAATGTTACTCACTAGCCACTTCTTCAAATACCACTCTGTCACAAATGCAGGGAGATTCTCCCATCCATTTATAATTGATGAAGCATCTTGTCCCAAAATGGATTTAACATTTCTAATGCTACCACCTTAGTTAACACTACAACGTTCTGATTAATATTTCATATTGCCTTAGTATATCTATAAGTCGTAATGCTGTGATCTCTGTAAACCATTCTTTCTTTATTATTATTATTATTATTATTATTATTTATTATTATTATTATTATTATTATTATTATTATTATTATTATTATTATTATTATTATTATTATTATTATTATTATTATTATTATTATTATTATTCTACTACTACTACTACTACTATTACTACTACTACTGCTACTACTACTAATAATAATGATAATAATAATAATAATAATAATAATAATAATAATAATAATAATAATAATAATAATAATAATAATAATAATAATAATAATAATAATAATAATAATAATAATAATAATAATAATAATAATAATAATAATAATAATAATAATAATATGTTAGAAATGTCATTTTAAAGCTTATTTAAGCTAACCGACTTCTCATTTGAACAATCTTTAAATATGCTAGTAAACAACATTTAGTAATTCTGTCAAGTCAGAATTGTTTAATTAAATGCTCAAGTACATGCTTATTCATTCCAAATGATTGATGTAAAGTATAATTATGGACCGAATGAAGCTTGTAATGGCTTTAAAAATGCATATTTATTGTATTGTTATGGTCAACCATAATTTAAATATGGTTTTATATAAATAGGGTTTTATTTCATGTATATTTAGTCTATCATATTGTTAATATTATAAATCTGTGTTAAAATTGACACCTTCTTTCATTAGCATATTAAACCACTTCATCCTGAATACGTCATATTGTATATATAACTTTACCTATATCTAATTTCTATTCGCGTATTCTTCAATCATTGTAATCTATATTTCATAATGCATAGTAATATTATGTAATCTATAGAAGACGTAAATCATCACTACTGATTACATGAAACCCAGAATCTATTAATTTATGTCATATGAAAATAAAATTATCATTTGTATTTGCTGTTGCTTTAAGTATTCAATCCTTCATTGCTTACATTAGTAATTGTTAATGTTTCATAACTAATTACTCTTTCAAATTCTTTGTCTCAATATTGTTTTATGCATACACATTGTTAAACGGTTGCGTTAGATATAATTTATGCTTTTTTTAATCTCATGCTAGTTGGGTGCATTTCATTAACTCAGTTATTAATGAAATATCAGTATAATTATGAAGTAGCAATTCATTCATGGAAAAAAAGTTATATCGTGCGTTGTGTACTCAAATCATGAATTGTGATCTGGTTGAACAACTTATGACTAACATGCATTTTTCTTTTTTGCAGTTTGATGCATCTACCAATATATTTGATATTTCTCAGTTTTATATATTTATAAGAAGGGTTTTTAAAAATATGAGTGTAAAAGATGAATTATTAACAATTTTATCTTTAAAATCAGGCAAAACTCTCCATATTGTAGTGCCACTCAGTGCAAGCCAAAGTAATCAATGGGTGCAAGAAGGTTTGTGCATAAAATTCCTATATAGTGCCTACTCATAGTTTTGTAGTTAAGTGGAAATAAAAGGTGGAAGCTGGAGGGTTGCATTAAATCCTAAGATCTAGGTGCAGTGCTCTCAGATCCAAGGCTTATCACCGATGAAAACCATAACCTAAAAACTAGTTTGGAGATATTGTATGAGTAGGCACTAGATAGGGATTTTATGCACAAACATTCTTGCATTCATTGATTACTTTGGCTTGCACTGAATGACACTACTGTATGGAGAGTTTTGCCTATTTTAACAGCTTGAGCAAGTATAAGAAATGGTTATCATGTGAATATCATCTTTAAGAAGAAAACAGAAGATGAAGATGTTTACTGCGATTTCAAAAACATATAATGTAGAAAAAATTCAAATTATAAAGTTGTATAATAAAAAATGAGGATCCATCAATATTTAAAATAATCAACAAAGTTTTGGCTATGATTGTAGGGGAGATAATGATGATTTCTCAGATTTTCTTTCATCAGCAGACCCTCTATTATGAATTTCGAAATAGGTGTCATATTTATGGGAATCTGCATAAAAATTGTGAACTCTATTCTGGTAAAAGTCTACAAAAAGACTCATGCTAAGTTCGAAGAAAATAAATCTGAATATAATGAACTGTTATATCATGTTGATGTTGATTGGTTAAGTCGAAGAATATTTTTACAAATATTCAGGAACCTCTTATAAGAGATAAAATATTTTTGGCAAGAGGTAAAGTCTATGTTGAACTGGATAATGTTGGTTGATGGATTTCCTATGTAACCATTTTAACAAATTAAATTTATCATTATATTACATTTGTAAATATAAGCTAATTAAGTTATATGATGTATGACTTGTTTTCCTTACTATTGTAATTTGGCGTTTAAGGCTTTGGCAATGTTATACTGCTAAGTCTATTAATATACGCTGTATCAAAATTTAGTTCAGTCCCACATGGCTATTTAAGTTTGGTAATTGGATTTGAAAACATATAGATGTCTGAAAATTTCAGATTTTCTACTTAATAGTTAAGTATTCATAAATGCTTGGCTTGAATTTGTATTTTAGATCTAGTGTCTGAATATCCTAGCCTCACCAACTCGAAACCGGTTTGATGACAGGGATAATTCTAGATAGAGATTTTAAGTTATAGAATAGCTTGTTTAGAGCTATTAGCATGCTCATTACATTAAATTCAATAAAGATAAATATTATATGAGAAAAATATTTTTTCATTCTGAATTTGAGAGACGTTTTCAAGAATTTATCAGACTATGTGGCAATGTTGATGGGCTACAAATGACTGAAAATATAAATATTATCTTTATCTCCTGAGGAAAATGAAATTCTTTCCCTGCAAAACGACATAGTTTTAAAAGCACATGGTTCAGAATTTAAAATGTATAGTTTAATGGAGGAAGAAATGTATCCAAAAAAAGTTCTATTTAATTTAGCATCGATTTTTGGTTCTGTCTACATAAGTAAATCTATATCTTCAACAATGAATATAATCAAATCAAAATCATATTTCCACAATGAATATATTAAATCAAAATCGTATTCAGTGCCCACAAAAAACCATTTAGAATCCTATATATCAGTGGTCTTCAACCTTTTCACACCTGCAGACTGGTAAAAATAAGGATAAGGTTTCGCGGACCAGCAGAAGACTATAGATAAGTTTTCTTAAAGATGTAAACTGATTAGCTTTAGATGAGCATAATTGTTATAACTGATCAAAACAACAATGTTAAATATAAAAGATGAAATTATATATATATGGAGTTTGTATAATAAAAAACTTTTTTTTTTAATTTTGAATTTTTTTAGAAAAGTAATAAAAAATCTAATTCTACCCCCTCCCCACCATAAACATCTGTGATAACTAAAAAAACATTAATTTATGTATAATTGATTAGATTTTGTTTTCGTTCTGTTTCTTTTTTTTTAATTGGGTAAAAATGAGATGAAAAAATAAATAAAAATTGTTTATATTAATTAAAAGTTTAATCTCTTATTATTTTGTTATTATAAACTTTCCTGCGGCCCAGAAGAAAACTTCTGCGGCCCGGCACTGGTTCGCAGACCAAGGGTTGAAGATCACTGCTATATATGAGTAGCGATTAACATTTATGAACCCAGATATCAAAATTGATAGATAGCAAGCAGTATAAAACTTAATAAATTTTCATTCATCTACATGGTATTATTATTATTGTTGTTATTATTATTATTAAAATAAATTACTTCCTGTTATATATAAATATATATATATATATACACCTGGGTCTCATTTTACGTGATAGATAGGTTCCTCAGAAAACATGTGCAAAAGAAATTGCACAAAAATAGACGTACTTACTTTGAAAAAGGGGGGATATGGACTGATTTTTCAATAATTGCATAAAAGCAAAGCACGAACATAAAATTACTTTAAAATTTGCGCAAAAAAATAAGGAAATAAAATATGACTAATAAAAAATTTCAAATTTGAAAAAAACTGATACAAGACAAACTTTTTTTAACTATAATAGGTACTTATAACCTAATCGGGCTTGGCCACTTGATGGCATTCTGGCTCACCAAAACACCTAACAAATGCCGTTTACAAGTTCTTCATTATGGCTATAGAAAACATCTAATGTTTGTCTTAGCCATTAGAAGGCCGTTGATGATGATGTAATGCAGAAATAATATGGCCTATTTCTGCTTCGCGACAGTTATTGTGAATCCACACACTTATCTTTCATGTACAGTTTGATATATATGTGTGTATATTTTGATTAGTCAAATTTTTATAATATACGTTACACAATCTTTGTATTTGTAATGAATTTAAGAAACCTGACTTTATAGTAATTTTCCAAATGGCCACACCCTTATTTAGAGAAGGTGTAATGTGTAAAAGCTTGCCGAGAGTATGTCAAAGGAGTTCAGCCAAGTTCTCATGCGAAATCTCGTTTTCATGTGAAATACTACATAGTTCATAAAATGTCTGGCGATCATAACTTTTTCAGCAGTTGCTGAAAACAGAAGCCGAGTATTTCTGCTGTCCAATAAAAATATACATGATTTTTTGTAAATTTCATAGAAAGCATATATTATAAACATGTTTAATAAGTAAAGAAGACATTTATATGTGTTTGTTGTTGTTTAAAAAAGTTTGAGTTTCTTTCTTTTGTCTGACTACGGTTATGATATTGATATTTTTTATTTTAGCATTACAAACAACAGAACACTAACTCTAAAACTAACCCTAAACTAACTCTAAAACTAACCCTAAACTAACCCTAAAACTAACCCTAAAACTAACCCTAAAACTAACCCTAAACTAACCCTAAAACTAACCTAAACAGTTGTTTTGTTATGTAGAAAGCAATAATTAAGGAAAAGACATTGCTAAATAGACATCGCAAAAAAAGTTCTAGCAATCAATCAATTAATAACTAAAAAGGAGGAATAATGATAATTTGTCCAAAAGCAGTGATTTAAAAAAAAGGTTGTCGTTTACCAATAATTAAGCGAAAGACATCACTAAATAGACATCGCAGAGTAGCAGCTTTGTCAAAAATCAGTGATTTAAAAATAAAAAAAAGCTTGTTGTTTACTAAATCCAAAATTAAAATTAAACAACTTTTTAAATAAAAAAAGTTATATAAATTAAAGTTAAACAACTTTTTAAATAAAAAAAAGTTATAGCAATCAATAAATTAATAACCAAAAAAACAACAACAGCGATTCGATTTAAAAATAACGTGGCCCCAAACATTGTATTGTATTGTTTTTGACTGCCAACAACACCATCAAGTGGCCAAGCCTGATTACATTATAATTACCCTATAATATTTAATTTATTCAAAACAATATATTTTTATGCATAATTTACAGTAATTTACATTTTTTTATACACGTTTTAATTATTATCGCTATTTGCTGATAAACAGGTTCGTTTGCAAACTGGTAAAAAATCAGATTCTTCACAAGAGAAAATACAACTAGCACCAACTTCATTCTCATGTTGTGTTAATGGTTTTTTGGTGACAATGTAATTAGTAATTAATCTAACAACTAAAAATTAAATTCTTATTTTTGTCTTTAATTTTTTAATTTTCAATTCCATTTAAAAATCAAATTTCATTTCACATCACATTAATTTCAGGTTGCCTTAAGTAATTTTTAAATTGTTAATTACAATTAAAAATCAGATGGAAATATTAATGCTATAAATAGAAAAGACAGTTGCTTTGATATATTAAAGAAATGGATCTACGTAACACGTGCTAATTTAAATATCTTTGTATATAATTTATTATATACTTTTAAGAAAGCTATGATTTTGAGGCATGGATCCTCGAAAACGTTCAGCTTATTATTATATTTATTTATAACGTCTCTTTTTTAACTTCACTTTTAAGTTTTTGTGTTTATTATTATTATTATTATTGAAAAATGGGTTTATAAGAAAATTGTTAATGACATAAATAAGATTTTGGTCCTATGCAACATGTTTTTTTTACCTGGAAAATCAACTGAAACTAATCTTTTAACAATAACTGATCAAATTGCTAATGTCTTTGAGAATCATTGTCGTTTAGATGTTGGTATTTTGATTAATCCAAAGCATTTTATAAAGTGGATCATTCCAAATTACTTTACAAAATGTACAAATTAGATTTTTCCTATAAATTTGGTTGCATGGTTTGACTCTTTTATTAGAAAAAGAACGGCTTATGTAAAGTTTAAGAATAATTCTACTAATCCATAGGAGTACCTCAGGGCAGCATCCTTGCAGCATTATTGTTTAACATTTATATTGATGATTTGGGAGAGAGTTTGGAATTTTCACATAGTTTATGTCATGCAGATGATTGTAAAATTTTTAGGAATATCAACTTAATTAATGATTGCAAAAAGATATTAATAAGTTTGTGAAATGGTGTAGAGATAATAAAATGGATGTTAATATGGATAAATGTTCAACAGTTTCTTATTCCAAAAAATCTTAAATGATAATTTGTCCTTATTATATTGAAGATCATAATATAAAATTTGTTGATATTGTGAAAGTCCTTAGTATTATTTTTGCAAGCAATGGATCATTTCATCATCGTATTGAAAATGTAGTAAATAAGGCTTTTAAAATTATGGGTGCAATTTTAAGGCATAGTAGACAATTTAATAGTTTTACAAAATATAAATTATTTCCCTCTTTGGTTTTGCCTATTTTAGAATATTGATCTGTAGTTTGGAATCCTAGTTCCAAATGAGATATTGTTAAAATTCAATTGGTTTATGATAAATTTTCCAAATATATTAAGTTAAATGACCATTATCTATCCCTATCCATTAGAAAAAAAAAGAGAGATCTTAAAATTTTATATAACCTTGTTAATCAGAAAATTATATTAACTAACAAAATTTCAAATATTACTTTCAATAGTTGTTTACATAAAACACGTACATTTACTTTATTTTATATTAAGGTTTATCGCTCTAACATATTAAAAATTTCACCTTTGCTTCGTTTGCCTAATTCTTATAATCATCATTTTACTAATGAAAATATTTTTACTTTAGTCTTTAAAAAATTTGTTACTTATCTTATAAAAAAGTATGGCATATAATTATATTAATAATTTGTCATTTTTACTCATTTTTGTATATTATTTATATATATTATTGTATAGTTGTTATGGTGCAATTCTGTAATTGGCTTAATGCAGTAGTTTAGTACGGTAAATAAATTGAATTATTATGTTCCAAAGAAAACTTTATTTATTAGACAAAGGTTACATTGGTAATTATATATACATACAGATATGATCTAGTTATTAAGTTCAATTTATGGGCTGGATTTATGGTATTATGGCAGAAGGTTAGAGTTCAATTAGGGTTTTAAGAAAATGTCCGGTGTGCAATCCTGCTGTCTCTGGTTCTTATCTGCTCAAGCTTATTGGAGAAGGTATCTGGGTGGCATCTAGTGTTGTAACCAATGCAGAAAGTACATGTTGTACACCAAATGCATAAAGACTGAATATATCTGCATGTATGGTGGATGTGGAATCTCAATGGAATGTTTCATTGATACTATTGAACATAATCCAGTCGTATCTATATGTGTTCAACATGATCTTTCTTGTCGATGCTAGAGCTTGACAATTGTGGAGTATATGGCCCTGCATTTCATCCTCCCTGTGGCACAAGCTGCAGAAAGAGTCAATATTGGTATATCATCTGTGATGTCGGACTATATTGATATATTATCTGTAATAATAATAATAATAATAATCATAATAACAACAACAGTAATAATAATAATAATAATAATAATAATAATAATAATAATAATAATAATAATAATAATAATAATAATAATAATAATAATAATAATAATAATAATAATAATAATAATAATAATAATAATAATTCAATTCAATTCATTTAAGTGCTAAACAACAGCATAAAGCCAATTACAGTTTGCACATACAATAAAAGTGAAAATAAAACATGTAGCATAAAATGAAAATATAAATGTATACATAATAAAGTAAAATTTAAAAGACAAAATCAAACATAACATTTCAGTTTAATAAGATTGCAAAATTTCTTATAATCAACGTCACACAGATTAAGGTTACTCCCAATCTGATTATATAAAGAGGGTAACCTAAATAAAGGAGAAAATTTAAGAATATTAGGACGACATGTTTGAATCTGATATACACAAGTAGACCTAATATCATAACTCAAAGACCTAATTGAGATAGTTGAAACTATATCTGATAAAATAACTTGTTTATTAATAATTTTATAAAAATATTTCAAATCCCTATACTTTCATCTAGATGAAACATTAATCATTTTACCCTCCCAAAAACATATTTGAAAAACTTCTTTGAAATAGACTGCAACAAGTTACATCCTTGCAAAGAACTAGGGTTCCAAATTATTGAACCATATTCAATAATAGGAAGAACCAATGAAAAAAACAATTTCCATTTAGTATCATTACTGAACTGATAACTATGTCTAAGAATGGCACCCATAACCTTAAAAGCCTTACCAACAATCATTTCAAGATGAGGAGTAAAAGATCCATTACAAGAAAACAAAATTCCAAGATCTTTTTGGCATTTAATTGAAATAATTTTATGAGAATTGATATAATAACAAAATTGTAAAACTTCAGATTTTTTGGAATAAGAAACAAAGGAGCATTTATCAAAATTAACTGTCATATTATTTGACTCACACCAAGCACTAAAGTTATCAATATCCTTCTGAAGGAGAACATAATCGTTAACTGACATAATTTTTCTAAAAATCTTACAGTCATCAGCATAGCTTAACAGAAAAGAATATCTTAAGCAATCCTTAAAATCATTAACATAAACATTAAACAGCATGGGTGCTAAAATACTACCCTATGGAACACCTAAATTGCATTCAAATTTAAATGAAACTTTATTATTGAATTTAATATCTGCTGTAAGACTACACATAAATGATTGAAACCAATATATAATAATAATAATAATAATAATAATAATAATAATAATAATAATAATAATAATAATAATAATAATAATAATAATAATAATAATAATAATAATAATAATAATAATAATAATAATAATAATAATAATAATAATAATAATAATAATAATAATAATAATAATAATAATATGTATACATGCTTAAATTTGATATTTGAGAAAAATTACAAATACCTTTGTCCTGCAAAATTCTGACGACTCTTGCTCTAGCACTTATTAATAAAAATGAATATCTAATTATCTCTTCTTAACGAGTAAAGTTAGAAAGTAACCCATAATCATTTTTAATTTGGTACTCGACTATTCCGGTGATGAACGATCAAATTCTTCAGAATTTTTTTGAGGAATGACATGTATGGTAATGGGATATTTAAAATGATTTATCCATATGTAATAACAGTAAACTATCATTAGAAGATATTGTAATTAGACAACAAATAATTATTTGCTTCAAGGGCTAAATTTTCATTCAAAAGTATAGTAATAGACCAGCAAAAGTCTATATATATACAATAGAATAGGCAATCAGTGGTCAAATGCGGCTCTTATTCAAGTTAATTATGACTCCATTGAAATCCGATTTTATTTTTTCATTTTTTTTAATTACACAAAAATGGGTAGTATAATAGATATTTTTGTCAAACTTTTATTGCTTATTTTATTACAAATTACATCGTGTATATATTAAATTCTATTTTCAAATATATTGACAAATTATACATTAACGTTATTTACCGAATCCAAAAAAGAATTATTACGTGTGCGTATTGGAGTGATCACGTGTATGTTTACGATATGTGCAATTTTATGGTTATATATTTCAGTGATAGTTTTCCAATATTTTTTCAAAAAATCTGGTAGGTAGATTGTTTTATTAAGCAATTTAAATTTGATTATGATTTGAAGTTTTCCCGCGGTGAGGCGCAAGCTTTCTAAAGATGTGTGTACACAGGTTAAGAAAATTATATTAATTGTTTATAATTAGTGCACTTAGAGTTTCACATTTTTAAAAATAATTATATATAAAAAAACTTTTGAAAATAAAGTAGAAAGTATTTGTTTGATTTTGGTTATATTGTTTCTATTTTTGGTGGTAAATAATAATAAAGCAGACTTTTAAGCATTATCAAAAAAATATCAACTAAAAATAAATATAGTCCAAAATTGTTTTTAATCATTTTAAATTATTTTATTCTTAGAAGCCCTGTTTCTTCGATAATTTGTTGCACCATTTATGAATCTTTTAAAACGAGAATTAATATTTATACATTTTTATTTTATTTATTTATTTGTTGGTACTTGGGTATTATTCCTGCAACCTAGGAAAGATAGGACGACTTTTTATATACGCGATAATGTTGCGAACATTAAATAAACCCTTGCGATTTTAGTTTTTTTCCTCGTTAAAAAACGTGTTTTTGAACGGGCACAAAACGTGCTTTGAAACGTGTCAACCGAAACTATTACATAGATGCTTTTTTGGAACATTTTAGTATTTTTTCCTGATTTAAAAGTTTGTTTGTTCATTTTAAACTTACCATTTGTTATTATTGTGAATTTGGTTTAACATTTTTAATTTCAACTTCATTATTTACTTCTGTGTTTTGTTTTCCAATTTCAACTTGGTTATTGTCTAACTTCTGCGTTTTTGAATCTTTGAATTAAAAGTTTATTATTTTATTGTAATTGAATGAAGACGTTGACTTTGTTATTTGTTTATTCCAAAAATGAGATTGCCTGGCAGAATTCCATTTAGAGCATGTACTGGGCAATCATTTGTTCCACAAATCTTTTGGAGAAATAGGAAGGACGGTGGGAGGGGTGGGGTACTACTGACAATCGCCATTTTGTTTGTAAAAATCGTCTGCATAAATGTATATTTCATAGAATGATTTTCTTTTTTACTTTTATAAAAATATATTTATGTTGGCTTTTTTTTTTACGGACCACGTATTTTTTTTTTTTAAAAATTGATCGAATTAAGTAAGCATCAAAAGTTAGTTTGTGTCCGTACCACGTATTTTTTTTTTTTTTTAAATTGATCGAATTAAGTAAGCATCAAAAGTTAGTTTGTGTCCATGTACAATTTGTAAAAGTACGTGTATATCTCTCATAATATTTTTTTTGTTTTTGTAAAACTGTATTGAGTATTATTTCTGCAACCAAGAAAAGATAGAATGACATTTGTTTATTCGAAAAATTAGATTGCCTGTCAGTCTTCCATTTGGAGCATGTACTGGTCAATCACTTGTTCGACAACTTTTTCAGAGAAGGAGGAAGGACGTTGGGGGGGGGGTTGCTACTGACCATCACCATTTTGTATACAAGAATCGTCTGTGTAAGTATATATTTCATAGAATATATTTACTTTCATAAAAATAAATATTTATGTTGGCTTTTTTTTTCTCCTGCAACACGGGACCACATTTTTTTTTTTGTTGAAATTGATCAAATTAAGTAAGTGTCAAATGTTAACTTGCGTCCGTGTAGAATTCATAAATACGTGTTTATCTTATGTAATATTTTTTAGTTTTTTTTGTCTTTGTAAAACTGTATTGAGTATTATTTCTGCAACCAAGGAAAAATAGGATGACTTTTTACATTCGTATCAAAGCATTGCTAACTTTCTAATGTTTGATGTTGCCAAAATAACAACATTAAAAAGTTAGCAGTGTATTGATACGAATGTGAAAAGTCCTCCTATCTTTCCTTGGTTGCAGGAAAAATACCCAAGTACCCAAAGGGTATGGTAATTATTATGTGTGCGTATTGGAGTGATCACATGTGTATGTTTACGATATGTGCAATTTTATGATTGTATATTTCAGTGATAGTTTTCCAATATTTTTTCAAAAAATCTGGTATGTAGATTGTTTTATTAAGCAATTTAAATTTGATTATGATATGGAATTTTTCCGCGGTGAGGCGCAAGCTTTCTAAAGACGTGTGTACACAGGTTAAGAAAATTATATTAATTAGTGCACTTAGAGTTTTACATTTTTAAAAATAATTATATATAAAAAACGTTTGAAAATAAAAGTGGAAAGTATTTGCTGATTTTGGTTATATTGTTTCTATTTTTGGTGGTAAATAATAATAAAACAGACTTTTAACATTATCAAGAAAATATCAACTAAAAATAAATATAGTCCAAAATTGTTTTTAATTATCCTAAATTGCTTTTATTCCTATTTTATTTAAGAAGCCCTGTTTCTTCGACAATTTGTTGCACCACTTATGAATCTTTTAAAACGGGAATTAATATTTAGACATTTTTATTTTATTTATTTATTGTATTTTGTTTTTCAGAATTTGGAAATAAATTTACTTAAACTTTTTTTTCTCATATGTTAAATGCGTTGACCGGGAAGCGAACCCGGGCCAGCTGCTTGGAAAGCAGCTATGCTAACCACTAGGCCACCGACGCTTGACTACTTAAATTTTTTTATTAACCCAAACCTCAGAAAATATATTTAAAAAAAAAAAGGAAAATAAGAGCAATAAAATAGAAGCTTTCAGAAAAAATGGGTAGAAAAATTTGCTTTTATTGATAATAATGGGAAAACATTGTGTCATATTTATAAAGTTACAATTGTAAACTACAAAGTAAACAATTTACTACTAAGTTAGTCATTTACACTTTTCAACTCAATATTCACTCAATTCAAAATGGTGAAGAGAAACATTTAAATCATTGCAATCAGGTCTTCATAAGCAACAAGGATTCTTGTCTTCTTTCAGTCGCGAAGATGATGAAGATGACAAAGTGAGGGAGCCAATGAAACTAGTTTTTTGATAGCTTAGAATATTGCTCATGTCAAACGTTTATATGAAGAAGTTGTTAATGTTTTGGATCTGGATAATACAAAACTGCATAATTGATTGCCAAGTTCCTATGTCATGCCGTACAACTGAACATCATATTAATGAAATTAGTAAAAATATTGAAAATAGTTTGATGTGTGATTTAAAAAAATGTATAGCATTCAGTTTAGTTCTCAACTAGTCCACAAACATTCAGGATGTTCCACAGTTGGTCATTTTTGTCCGCTATGTATCTGCAGGTGTAATATGAAGGGAGAAGTGGTGAAAATACTAGATCCTACCAAAACAACTAGCAGTATCAATGGCATGAAGTAATGAACAGGTTTGAATTGTCTCATGATAAACTTGTAACCCTGCAATGAAAGGGAAAAACCTAAGTTTTATTGGTCTCTTAAACAACAATACTAAAATTCCACATTTCGTAACTCCTTGCCGCATAGTGAGCACTACATAATAAACCACTTCAAATATGAATATGTGCAGAAGATTGTTTTGCGATTGTGAATTTAATTAGAACAAATGTCAAAACACACTATCAATTTAAGAACTTTTTAGAAGAGCTAAATGTAGAAACAGATGAATTGCCCAATGATCTCTCCTTATGGTTTGTCATAAGATGGCTTTCAACTTTCAATGTTTTGAGACGTTTTGTGGAATTCCTAAATGCTACCATAATATTTTTCAAAGAAAAAAATACCCAGAATTAGAAAATGAAACTTGGATTTTTTACTTAATGTTCCTTACAGACATTATGGAACATTTGCAAACACTTAATTCGGTTTACAAGAAAAAGGAAAAATGGTTAATGATTTGTCACAAACTGTCATTAGTTTTGAAGCTAAATTTTGGCTTTAGTGCATAATCTTAAGTCCAGAATATTTAATCATTTTTCATGAGTAAAAACAAATATAATTAATATAAAATAAGAAAAATTAGATGAATATAAAGAAAATTGGAAGGATTGTAAGTGGATTTCAAATATAGCTTTGAAGATTTGAAAAGTTTTAAATCTACATTTGTATATTTTGTAAATCCATTTATTTGTGATATTATTGAAGATGGATTTCCAGTTTTTGAAATAAGACTTGTTGAAAGAGCGACTGGAGAATTGGAGTTATTAGAGATGAAAGAGGATCAGGGGTTGCAAATGCATCACAAATCTAGTTATTAATTAAATTTTGGAAACTCATTGCAAAACATTCACACTTAAAGAATGCTACTTGCTGTCTATTTTTAGTTTTTGGTCCGACATATTGCTGTGAATCATGGTATTTTACAATGAAATTCACGAAGGTGAAATATCATTCATAGTTAACCAATATACATCTCACAGAATTGCTGCGAACAGCTTTAACAAATTATACACCAATGTTCAAAGATTTGACCGAAGATCTTCATTAAATGTTACACTTTTTATTAATGATTTTTTATTATTATATTTTATTTTTATTATTAAAATTTTGAAATAATTATTTTGTATTTTATTTTATTTTCTTAATTATATTTTCTTATATACTTTATATAGCACTTAAAACTTTTGTAAAATATGTCATCATATTAAGTTACATAAAATTTAACTATATTTATTTTTGTGTACTTAAGTAATATGATGTGGGTCTTTATAATATCCGAAAATCCGACATGCGGCTGAAATAGGCTAAAAATTCACATAACATTTAGCTACTTTAGTTGCCGCTTGCTGTCTATTTACTACTTAGACACACACATATATATATAACATAGCGTAATGATGTTTTTATTGCATATGAGACAGTCTTTGCCTTAAACGTGTGAATTAAATATTACTAGTTTAAACGTAATTTAAAACTTCACACTATGTCGTAGAACTACATAAGATTGCTGTGATATACATGAGGCATGGGAAATATTCTAGCCTTACCAAGTCCTCTACCAGACCCGATGAGGTTAATCAAAAAGATTGATTATTACGATGGCGGCGTACAGATCTTAAAACCTGTAAATAAAATACATTAGTTTACATGATCGATATCCATATCTTTAAATTGAAATAAATCATTTAAATTATTTTATAAACTATTGATTTATAAAAATACATAGGGTCTCTTCACAGTAGATGTGTTTTATTAATACTTTGATTCTTAAGCAAATCTAGGCAATATTATTCTTATCAGGTCCCACATTATGTCAATATTAACTCCTGGTAATCCTAGAAGGGGAATTTTGCTATTTACATAAATTTTAGCATAACGTATGTAGAATAATTTATAATCGTTTTCTCTCCCACGAAATGTATATTAACTAACTAGTTAGTAAACAACTGGAAATTTTAAATACGTAGTTAAAAAATGCTAACGCACGTTTGACTCAAACACGAATATTAAATTGATAAATAACACAAATCCATTTTATTATTTGATTTTAAACAAACAAATAATACACATGTCAAAAATTATCTTATGAATCGTAATTGCTAAATGATAAACTTACTTTTAGTAATTTGATTCGTTATTACTAGCCTTTCTGTATATATATACACCCACATATATATTTAAAAATTTCAATTTTGGTTTGCTTATGCCTATCCCACATTGCTTGCACAATGCTGTTAAATCCTGGTGATAACGAGGCAAATGTCCGAAGTGGTGGTGGGGTTATAATCGTACAAAACAATTACAATATTTATAAAATAATTGAGTTTAATCCACACGCATACATATATATATATATGAGCGAACGAAATATTTGAGCAATGACAAATTACAGCCTGGATTAACCAAGTATTTTTTATTTATTTGACAACATCTATCAAAAGACTATTGTAATAATAAATATGTTTTTAGAAAATTATTTAATACACATACACGCGCGCGCACACGCACTATATTTACTTCCAATTAAGTGTGAAATAATTCGTAATTTTTTTCTGAATTAGATATTATTGTTATTGCTAGTTTTATGTTTTATCATTTTTTAAATCTTTGTTCTGATTTGGTGTAGTCGTAGAGTGGTCGACTCAATAACTGAAGGTCGACGGTTCACGACTATCCTGTTACTTCCGGTGCTTAAACTATTTATGAATTTCAGAGCAATAAACCATTCGATTATTTTTTTATTCCAATCCTCCCAAAATTTCTTGCACGTTTAAAATTTTTATTATTTTTTTATTTATTAATTTACGACTTTTTTTCTTATAAACTCTATTTAGTAAAGAATATTATTAAATGATCCCGTATGTAAGGGATATTGAGTTGTTTATCCTAAGATAAGTAATTTGAGAACTTGTTATTCTGAAATATGAGAAGAAGTTTAAAGATCCGAAATTTGAGAAGTTATTCTATAATATCAGGAAAATGTGTAAAATAGAATATGATATAAATATTTATAAACTTTTTTTGTTTACATTTGGAAAATATAAAAAAGGGGACACATATGACAGATTTTTGATCTTAAAAGTAACAGAATAATTTTTTCACAATGAAATTGTTTGTTTTTTGTCTTGTAAGTAGAGTAGAAATTAGAATTTTTTAATTTGTGTGCAAGTTTTTAAAGTATACATCTCTGATAAATTTATTGTCTAGATTATTTAAATAGTAGGAATGGTTAATTTATATATGTGAAATAAAAATAAAACAAAAATAACAAGGGGAAACAAGTAAAATTATTTGTACAATATTCTAAAACGAATAAACTTTTCTGTATTTACCAACGTTTGAGTTGGCAGATGATTACGTTTATGTTTTTATATATTATAAATACTTTTAATTAAAGTTTTATTTTAGATTTATATATCTATTCATATACCTATTCTTTTAATTATTTAGATTCTCTGTTTAGTCTACTGTGCATCAGGTATGTTTTACGTATATATTATAATTTACGTTAACTTCTGAAAACAACTGTATAGAATATTAATATGTAAATATTAATATTAATATGTATAGATATGGAACTTTTTCCCGATTGACAGGCTAATGTTAGTTTCCTAAACATCGGATATATTTATACGTTTTAATATTCTACACATCCTAGAAACTACTGTAAATTGTAATATTTATTTTGCCCAAGAAAACGTTTTAATATATATATATATATGGTTTTATAGCATATGTAAATGTTTGCTTATAGTTTCTATCAAACTATTATTATTCTAGCTAGAAAATGTTTTATATAATTTAATAATCTGGGGGTGGGGTTGCGAAAAAATATGGAAAAAGTCTTGTAATTATCGCTCATAACTTCTATTAAATATTTTTTCCTGTTAATCAAAGCTAAACTTTTTTGAACATTAATATATTTTAAAAAAATCATTTAAAAAACATTCTTTCTTGCAAACCTTGTTTTTTGTTATATATTTTATCTTTCAACACTCCTTTATTCTTTCTTTGACAAGAAAAAAATATTGATTACATTTTTTCCCCCCATGTGTCATAGCATCAGCCGGGAAGCGAACCCGCTAACCCGGGACAACTGCTTGTAAAGCTGCTGTCGCTGACCTCTCGAACACCAATGCTTGAGAAAATATTGATTACATTTCTTTACATTTTTTCATTTGTCCACATATAACATTCAATGTTAAATATAATTTTAAAAAATCAACAAAATCTTGAATTTATTACGCCCCCGAAGTCAGTTATTATATGTACAAGGCCAGAAACTACACGTGGTTCACAGCAATTATGATGTAAGTTCTTGAATTTTTAAATAAAGAAATTAAATCATGTTATAATTTTAAAGATTGAGAGAGAATTGAAAAGATTTCTATGTGTCTTTCGAATTCAACAACTTTTTTATCCCTTTCTCTTATTATTCCTACTTTATATCTAAATGCATTCGGTCATATTCTTGGATTGTTATTGTAAAGAACTATGCATTTATACATCATATTGCTTATAGAACAAAAATACTGGCATGTATGTGTTAAAAAAATCCTTTATAAAAATTTTCAAAGAGCTAATGAATAGTATTTCTGTAGAGTAATTTTCACTACGCCACTCTCACGCAAGGTAGGGACTGATTTCTATCTGCTTTTAACTTCTTGTGAAGGGATGTAATCATAAACATATAATCAAGGACATATTAAAAAGTTCTATGATCGCCAACATGAACATTTGATGCTGAAGCAGCACTCATCAGTTGGCCCAGATTCCATCTCTTACACATATCTTTATCATTGTTCAATATATATATATGGTAAATTATTACAGTTTTTTTATAAGTGTCAAAAGTACTTTCCTCACAACTTTGACACAAATTACTTAATGAAAGTATGTTAATAATTTTTAAACATATTTTTAAAGAGGTATTTAATATCTATATTTTTATTTCTTAAATATAGCTGGTATCTTAGTCCTGATTTTATCAAAGACTGGGACAAGAAAGAAAATCGTGAGTTTGTGTTTACGATTTCTTTTTTGCAAAGATTACAGTAACCTGTATATATTTGAATGTCTTCTGGAAATCAAAAAACTTGGGCTCAAGTGACCAGTGTCTAAATTTGAGGCATAGTTATTTATTTTTCAAGTTAAGTGTGGATTTTTCATGGTAATGTGTGATTGCGTAAAATAACGATTACATTAACCAACAAAACATCACATGATCACCATTTCTTATGCGTACACAAGCATCTGTTGCAGTGCCCTCAGATCCAAAGTTTCTCACTGATGAAATCCATAAGTTAGAAACTAGTCTGGGGATATTGGATGAGTAGGTACTAGATAGGGATTTTATACTCAAATGTTCTTGCATCCATTGATTACTCTGGCTTGCACTGAGTGGAACTACAGAATGGAGAGTTTGCTATTGTTAGAATAGACTTTCCAATAGTGATATTTATTTTTTTGGAAGGGAATAAATAAGATTCTATATTTCAAATAAGTCTTTGAGGAATTTCAAATAACCAGCAATTGGAGATGGTTTATCTGTTCGTGTGATTTTAAAACATATCTCAAGGTAAGGGAATAATCTATCACATGCTAAGATGGTGTTAAGTGATTTTTGGATTCTAAATAAGTTTACTGAATGCAGCCTAAGGCCATTATATGATAATGAACATTGAAGCATTTTGATTGCGATTACCACAATTTTCTTACCCCAGAGAAGTTTTGTAAGATATATATGGATAAAGTTAATATATTTCTTAGTAAACTTTATTATACGATTGTAATTGTCACAATTATCATATTATACAATGAGACCTTCACATTTAGAGATAGGCTTTTGATAATGAATTGATTATGTTCCTATTTTATTAGTAACGTTATTTTGCATGTTTGTTCTCATTTGTCTATGTCTCCAACCTTTCATCCATATTTTATCCTCATTGTCAAGGACACCTCCCATAATATATATTAGAATAAAACTACAAAAAAAATTTAAAATGCCTATATAAAATTGAAGATTAATATCATGTGCTATAGCCAGTTTGTTATTCAAGATGGCGGAATATGCCGTAAACTGACATAACAAAGGATATTAAGCTTTAATTAATATCATGTGCTATAGCCAGCTTGTTATTCAAGATGGCGGAATATGCCATAAACTGACTATAGCAAAGGATATTAAGCTTTAATTTTTTATAGGCATTTAAAATTTTTTTTATAGTTTTATTCTAATGGATTTTTTTAATTATACTTATATTATTTGATATTATATATATAACTGTTTAAAAATAATAAATTTAAAACAAAATTGAAATAAACAACTCACTATAAAAAATTATTTAATATATCAATCCAGCTTTCATCCTTAATGGAATCTTTTCAAGATATTTCGTTTTACACAATCACGTGACCAATTACCATACAGAAATTCCCGCCAATGGTCATTATTTACATTACATTACAATAAATATAATTATTAAAATATATACATTAAATATATATATGTACATAAAAATAATAAAATCGATTGCAGTTCTCCCCACATAATATATATATACAAATAATCTAAAAAAACAATAATAATAATTCCTTCCTTTTATTTTTAAAATTATAAATTTAAAATTTCCAATAGTCTAACAATACCCATTCCCCCCATACTTGTGCTAGACCTTTATTCATGTTTACACATTTTTTTAAATTTTCTTTACTATACAAAGATTCATAATATTTTCTTTTATTGCAAATTTAATATACTTTATTACCTGAATATTTTTTTTACAATTCATTTTATGTCCAATATCCAAAAATGTATATATGGCCTTGATCTTATATCTTTTCTATTAATTGCCCTATCATGCTCCATACCTCTTTCCTAGGATCCTATCTTAATATCATCTGGTAACTTTTCTATTATCAATGTCTTATATAACTGCTCTGAATATGGAACCTAAACCCATTTCCTATTTGTATACTCATGCCTTATACTATCTTTTGTATTATTATTTCTGAAAATCTTTTATTTTCCATCCTATACTAACATAATCATTCTCATCTTCCAATTTCTGTTCAAATGATTTTTTTATATTCAATGTTAACCTATCATTTTTTAATTTAAATTCTTTCAAATGTGCTATTTTTTAAGAAAATAAATTAATGATGAAATACATATTAAACATTATAGTAAGGATAAAGAAAAAAAAGGTATAATTGATCCAAATTCATGTCAGCCATGGTCGCAGAAAATAGCAGCTTTGAAAGTGTTTCAATTAAAAAATGATAGGTTAACATTGGATATAAAGGAAGCATTTGAACAGAAATTGGAATTTGAAAATGATTATATTAGTATGGGATAGAAAAAAAAATTAAAAAGATTTTCAGAAATAATAATAATAATATAAAAAATTGTGTAAGGCATGGGTTTACAAATAGAAAGTGAGTTTAGGTTTCATATTCAAAGCATTTATATAAGACATTGATAAAAGAAAAGTTACTGGATGATATTAAGATAGAATGGAAAAATAGTAAATCTTTAGGGAAATTGATGTGTTATTTGAAAAGGATGGATAATATTAAAAGTAGGGTAGTGTTTGTTTATAAAATTAGTTGTGACTTTTGTAGTATGATATATATAAGTCAGATAGGAAAGACTGCTATGGAAAGAGATAAGGAGCATGCTAGAACAATCAACAGAAAGGATATATACATATATACATTTTTTGGATACTGGATATAAAATGAATTGTGAAAAAAATATTCAGGTAATGAACTATGTTAAAAATTACAAGGAAAAAAATATTATGAAACTTTGTATATTCAAGAAAAATTAAAGAAATGTGTAAACATGGCGAAAGGTCCAGCACAATTAAGGAAAAAATGGGCATTATTATATTATTGGAAACATTAAAGTTATAATTTTAAAAATAAAAGGAAGAAATTATTATTATTATTCTTTTTTAGAATATATATATAATGGGGAAAAAAATCTGTAATAAGGTTAATCATTTTTATGTACGCATATGTATTTTACTGATTATATTTAATGTATGGATATTAATAATTATATTTATTTTAATGTAATGTAAATAATGTCCATTGCAGAGAATTTCTGTAGGGGAATTAGTCGTGTAAAATGAAATATCTTGAAAAGATTCCATTAAGAAATGAAATCTGGATTGATGTATTAAATAATTTTTTATTTATAGTTTTGTTTTAAATTGAGTATTTTTAATTTTATATATAGAAGGCAACATAGTGGACAAATTTTAACACTGAAATTTGATCATTTAAAACATATCTCTATTCACGAAGAATTTACAAAAATAACATAATAAAAATACTTTTTCATATAAATTACAATTTTTCTATCTTACTTCTTATCTTTTTTTCATATATGTCTTCATCCTTTTACATTTAATTTTTTTATAATCAAATATACCTTTTTTTAAATTTTTTTTAATAGAAAATGCCTTTCATTTATTATAATTACTGACTCTCTAATTACAACCAGATTTCTATGACTTTCTATTTATAACTCATTTTCTAATTTTTTTTATGTAAACTTTTTTAAAATTTGGTTGTAATTGTAATTAGAGAGATTGTAATTATTATAATTTTTTTTTCTTATGTGTCATAGCATCAGCCAGGAAGCGAACCCGCTAACCCAGGACAACTGCTTATAAAGCAGCTGTCGCTGATCTCTCGACCACCAATGCTTGACAAATTATTATAATTGAAGACAATTTTCCATTAAAAGGTATATGTAAATTTAAAAAAATAATGTAAAAATTTTTGATGTAAGCATATATGAAAGAAGACAAGAACTAAGGTAGAAAAAATGTAATTTACATGAAAATTATGTTTAATTTATGTTGGAAGTTATTTATAAACAGATATATTTTATAGGACCAGTCCTTCATAATGTCCATAGAATATGGTTAAAACATTAATAAATTAATAATAAAAACAGGTTCACAAAATTGATTTGAAAAGAAGAAAAGTGTGTTAAATGATTTTTTAAAAATATATTGAAATTGATAGACCACATTTCTAAAGAAAATGGTAAAATATTATTGACTTTTAAACATTACTGATAGACATAAACACATATAAGTAATATCCAGATCAATAAACTATCCAAGGCAACACCTTTATTAATGCATTAATGCAAATTAGGATCATTTTAATTTATATTTCTTATACTTATAAAGATTTAAAAACCAGGCACTCTTCACAAACCTGGAGTTTAATTATAAGTATAAGGATTTGAATCCAGATTTTCAAGCATCCTTCAAGTATCCACACTATCTCATGCAACTGATACACATGACCACACACATGTAGAAAAAATAAATAATCACCAATATATGTATTTTGTGCTAAACTAGCACTCATCAGTTGGTCCAGATTATCATCTCCCACACACACATATATAATCAGTGCTCAGTTTATATTAAGATGGCAAATCTTCAAACTTTAATGGACAGGTTTCAATCCACTCCAACCTCCACCTTTTCAGCCATCCATCTCATTGAAAATAATATTGGCAATAATATTGGCATTAGCATGGGATTTGGGTTTTCATCATCAGATTTTCAATGATATGGATGGCTGAAAAGTTGGAGGTTGGAGTGGATTGAAGCCTGTCCATTAAAGTATGAAGATTTGCTATCTTAATATAAACTGAGCACTGATTATATATATGCATGGGAGATGATAATCTGGACCAACTGATGAGTGCTGGTTTAGCACAAAATATGTATATTGGTGATTATTTATCTTTTTTACATGTGTGTGGTTATGTGTATCAGATGTATGAGATAGTGTGGATAGATGGAGGGTGGTTGAAATCTGGGTTCAAATTCTTATACTTACAATTAAGCTCCAAGTTTGTGAAGAGTGCATGGTTTTCAAATATTTACACATCAAGCTTGTGTACTGCCCACCCCCTTCTATGTATTTAAATGAATAAGGTCCTATATATGAGGGATCAGAGTGACTTGAGGTCAACATGGGCATGGCAGTAATATTGGCATCAGCATGGGATTTGGGTTTTCATTATGATGGCTGAAAAGTTGGAGGTTGAAGTGAATTGAAGCCCGTCCATTAAAGTATGAAGATTTGCTATCTTAATAGAAACTGAGCACTGTTTATATACATGTGTGGGAGATGATAATCTGGACTAACTGATGAGTGTGGTCATGTGTTGGTGATTATTTATCTTTTCTATATGTGTGTGGTCATGTGTATCTGTTGTTTGAGATAATGTGGATAGATGGAAGATGCGTGAAAATCTGGGTTAAAATTCTTATACTTATAAAGATAACCAATCTGATAAATGATCTTAATAAATATGCACTCAAAGTTCACAAAGATATAAAGCAAACTTCATTCAATCCAGATTAAACACAACAATGTAACAAAGAATTTCCTCTACCATTCCATTTTTTGTGAACTTTCAGTGGTTATTGGTTGTGCTTTAAATAGTCGATGTATTTATATTTTTTGCTTTTTTAATTCTTTTTTAAATTTTTGCTCATCTTATTGTGCCAATTAAGTATGCTATCAAAGCAATTTTTTAGACAATACTCTTCAAAAACTGATTTGCTTCGTCATTCCAGCCTAAGTTTAGTATTATTTCATCAATATAATTGAAGGATCGATCTTTTTTTTTTGTAGACTTGAATGAAGATATTGATAAAAAACTGAAATTGTGGCCAGTGTTATTGATATCGAATGATTTGTCTTTATTGAGTTTACTAATTTTCTTCTTCTATAATATATGTATATATTCAGCTGCCAACTGACTACGAGACCCTGAATACATTAGAATTTTTGCACATCACATATTATAAATATTTGGTTTAGCATAAAAAAGATAAAGCAATGCATCATCGATTATGACATGTAGCGCTAATGCTGACATCTTTTGTAAACTTCAATTATTAATAAAGACTAGACGATAATATTTATTTTGAATTATATTATAGTTCAATATAAGACTAGATAAGAATATTGCATAAGTACTTATAAGCTCAGATTATTGTACAGATAATATATTAAAATACTCCAAGATTAAAATGATAGTTACACCTAGGTCTCATTTTATGCGATAGATAGGTTCCTCAGAAAACACGCGCAAACGAAATCACACAAAAATAGATGTAACTTACATTGAAAAAGGGGGGATGCGGTCTGTGATTTTTCAAAATTCGTGTAAAAGCAAAGCACCAACGTAAAATTACTTTAAAATTCGCGCGCAAAAAAATAAGGAAATAAAATATGACTAATAAAAAATTTCAAATTTGAAAAAAATTGATACAAGACAAACTTTTTTTAACTATAATATTTAATTTTATTCAAAATAATATATTTTTATGCATAATTTAGAGTGCAGTAATTTACATTTTTTTATACACATTTTAATTATTATCGCTATTTGCCGACATTCGTTTGCAAACTTAGGAAATACAACTAGCACCAACTTCACACTCATGTTGTGTCAATGTTTTTCTGGTGACAACGTAATTAGTAATTAATCTTTGAGATGATGATTTTATTAATTCTTTATGAAACTAACAACTCCAAATTAAATTCTTATTTTTGTCTTTAATTTTCAATTCCGATTAAAAATCAAATTTCACATCACATTAATTTCAAGTCGTAAGTAATTTTTAAATTGTTAATTACAATTAAAAATCAGATTTTAATTGTCAAATTTAATTGTTTCCACTACTATTACCTTTTAAAAATAAACTTATGGACACTAAATGATTAATAATTGATTACGTTCTTTTTTAAAAAGCAAAAACAGAATGTGATTTAAAATGCAAAATTAACACGCACAATGTTTGAACAAATTTACATTATAATCTTGTAAAATTTAATGTGTGTATACATAAAATATGGAAATCATGATTTTAATTTCATTATTGCATAAAATCTTACTATTATAAAGCACTGACAATATTGAAATTATTAAGATGAAAGTCGAATTCCAATTATGTGCTATTACTTTCAATATACGTGAAATTTATTATTTAAAGTAATAGCGCATTATCAAAATTCGACTTCCGGTAAAGCATGAATAACGTAACTTCAAAATTGTGTTAATTAAATCCGCGTAAAAAGAGACCCAGGTGTACTTTAAAATTCATCCAGCCCCATCCTAAATGTATTGGTAGAAAGTTTAACGTTATTTCGTTAGAATCATTTGACTCTCTGCAGTAAATTTCTACATTAAAATACCATTTTGGATTTTCAAGATTGTTATGTTATTCAGACATGAAATATTCTTAAGAATAATTGTAGTTAGTAAGAAATCTGGTTTTGGGTTACAAAAATAAAAAATCCCACTTCATTAATTTTATTTGTAACAGCAATATATATAAATATGTAACTTCATAGATCATTAAAAATGACTACAAAAAAAATTGATCGAAATATTGAGTATTAAAGATGTGAATATGTATATATGGTTGATAAGAAGAAATAAAGTTTTAAAAAGAAAAGGAGAGAATATAAGGTGATTGGAAATGAAAAGAAAATTATAGTTTGTAAGACATTTTTTAAAGAAAAAGGAGTTTTTCTATTGAGATTGTTAAAAAGTTTGTTAACAGCAGTGATAACAAGTTAAATATAAATATTTTTGATAATAGTTATATTAAGTAATAATTAAGTAAGCACATTTTCTACTAAGCAGAATTATAAAAATAAATATATGATTTCATATTCAGGCAAAGTAAATTCGGAAATTGTAAAGAAAAATTAGGAATAATTAATGGGTTAAAATTAGAAGTGATTTGCTGATATTAGTTATTTAAAATCTTTTGACGCACGGAAGTAAAATATGAAGCACACGTGGAAAGTGTTTTGATTATTGAAAATGACTACATAAATGGTTTATCCAGTCCACTTATTTATTTAAATTTTACAAGTAAAATCTATTAGTGATATTTGGCTTGATTAAGTCGGAACAGCTTTTTCTCACATTAAAAAGGAATGAATATATTTTAATACCTGGAAATGTTTTAAAATATATGGTAGCGACATGTTTGCTTTGCATATAATAATACTCTCTTATGATATTTCAGCATTCTGGTTTATAAAAATATACAAGCATATAGTGGACTATAGTAATTACGTAAATCCAATAGCTTTAAACTTTTCATGAAAAAATGTAATTCAATATAAATATACTACAACACAACACCTATATTAAAAAAGCTTGTTTAATATTTTAAAATAAAAATGTTAAATTGAACAACATAGTATGCTGGGCATGCTTTCGACTAACTGGTAGTCATACTCAATATGAATACATATACTAAAAACATTGTTTACTACTTTTGTACTTGTGGATTACACCTGCAATGAAGAGAAGATAGGATGCCCTTTTCATATTTGTATCACTACATTGGTAATTTTTTAATGTTGTTATTTTGACAACCATGTACAAAGTTATCAAACATTACAAAGTTACCAATCCATTGATATGATTGTGGAAAGCCCTCCTATCTTTTTTCATTGCAGGAATAATATGCAATATTATTTAAAAAAAAACATATTATATGAGATATACACGTTCTTCTACAGAGATACGTGCACATACGACAAAGATTTGACTGACTCTTAATTAAATCAATTTCAAAAAATGTGTAGAAATAGTTTTTTAAAAATACGTACCAAAATTGAGGACACTTTTCACAGGATTTATAAAAGTATTGGCAGGTTGATATCAACATGCAAAATTTTTTTGATCTATCTTAAAAACTACATGTTCTCAGCCCCCAAAATAGATTGAATCAAAAGTCCCGAATCAACTTCCAAATGGTACTTTACAGATGCATAAAACAATCACTAAATTATAATTCTATTAAATAATATTGATAAAAATAAGTAAAATATATATACATGCTACTTCATCATCGACCATTATCAATCTAATGCAGGATGAAGATCTCTCCAAGTTCGATCCATCTGCAATCTTTAGCTTCTTTTCTTCATATCACCCCTGCACCTTTTTTATTTCATTCATCCATCTCACATGTGGTCTCTTTCTCTTGGAATCCAGTTTAGGATATCAATTGTCCATCTATTATCATCTCTTCTAGCAATATGTCCAGTCCAACTCCACTTCAGTCTTAATTTTTTCAATGAGGTCAGTAGCACCTGTTTGTTCTCTTATCCATATATTGCATTTTCAATCTCTTCTTGTTACGTCTAACATACATCTCTCCATACTTCTTTGAGTGGTCTGAAATCTCTGTATTGCTCTTCTATTAAGTGTCCAAGTCTCAGATCCATTAGTAAGAATTGGTAAAAGACATTTATTAAAACCTTCCTTTTCAAGGACATAGTCATATTTCATTTTAGTATCAAGTTATTTCTACCACTCCAACCAAGTTTAATTCTATGATTATTTTAATCCATTATGTTTACATCTGTATTAATAATCTGATCAAAGTATTTGTAGCTGTTATCTTTTTCTAACCCATCATAATCAATATTTTTTTTCACATTTTGAGAAAATCCATTAAACATTACTTTAGTCTTTTTAACATTTATCTTTAGTCCCACTATCATCTGATAACTCTTGCAATATTTCCTGCAGCTCTAAAGTATTATTTGCAAAACCAACTACATCATCTGCAAATTCTAAATGACTTAAATAATCTCCATTTGCTTGCACTCCTTTAACTTCCCATATTTCTTGCAGTACTGCTGTAAAAAGTTTTGGAGATATGAAGTCACTCTGTCTTATTCCTTCTCAATGTTGATTTTTCTAGTATCATTATGTAATTTAATTGTTGCTGTTGCATTTTCATAAATATTCTTTAAAATATTACAATATCCTGGATGATCCAATGCTTTAATCACTGAAGAAATGTTTATAGAATCAAATGCCTTTTCATAATCTACAAATCCAAAGCATAATGGCAACTCATATTCATTTGCCCTTTCTATAATTTCTCATAATACCTGGATATAATCTACTGTTCTAAAACCACTTTTAAATCCAGCTTGTTCTCTTGGTTGGTGGAAACCCAATATTCTTTGTAGACGAGTTATAATTATCTTGATAAAAATATGATATAAAACCGATAAAAGGCTGATAGATCTGCAATTTCTAATATCTTCTTTATCACCTGCATTCTCAGTCACTTGCTTATAACTAATTTTTAGCTATTATTTATTTTGTTTCATCTAATGTTTAACATATAATTATTATGAAGTTATAATTTCACAGCTATATCTTTACATTTATGTTATTAAACAAGAGTGACCTCTATCTTTACTCAGCAATTATATAATTTATTAGCGATGGCCATTAAATGGCTATTCTAATAGATTTCCATGATCTAGTAAAAAATGCACTCTTTATACAGTGTTACTATGCATTTATATAATTAGAGTGAAAATAGAGATAGCTAATCTCAAACATAGTATAAATTATGAAATCTTACTATCGCTTAGTTTTAATAAATTCGTTATATTATTAACCTGAAAATTTAAATCTTTGTATCTCATTGATTTTATAAATATAAAAGGTGTAAGAATATTCATGAATGTCCTAGGAACAACTCATGAAAACATCTTTATTAATTTCGTATAAAATAACTTTAAAAAGATCAAGATTTTAATAATACATTTATTTTATTTGTTTAGGACTGAGTAATTGTGAAAAACAACGAGCAAACGATCAAAAACTGATTGCACGTGGTGTACAGGATGTTTCATTAACACTTTGTGAGAGGGATGGCACATATAGTCCTTACCAGTATAGCAGTTTAGGCCAGCGATATCCAGTTGATCGTCATGGGAACCGTATACGCTATAGACATGGTTATCCAATAAACATTTAAGCCTTAATTTTTAGCACTTTTTAAATAAAATTATTTTATATAATTTATGATATAGCACTCATTCAGTGATTTTCAAATTTCTAGTTCTTATACACATCAACTGATATTTGAAAATTCAGAAACACACACACACACATATATATATATATATTATGAATTTAGTTACATGATAACATTCTTGTTATTAAAAACTGTATTTATTATACAGGTTGCAACATCATACATGTTGCAAGAACAGGGCTATTCTTGCATGTCCACATTCAGTGGGACATAAATTCGCTTCATCAGTAGGGGTACCATGTTGCCACAATATTTAATATAATTTGGACGTAAATGAAAATGTTTAGATTTCTGAATCATTCTACTGTTAGAAGCATATTCTGATGATAAATATTTTTTATTTAAATACGAGAGGATTACTTCTTAGTTAATTCTTATAAGAATTGCTTATTAATGTACTACATATTAGACACTGTATCATGGTACTAAACTGAACAGACCAGCTTCCTGTGTCATGATAATTATTAAAATTTATATGTATATGTTTGAATTTCGAATCGCTTTTATTTAAATATCATAATTTATATGAGAAATAACATATAAGTATTAATAATTTATTTAACAATAAACTTATTTTAAAAATATTGTCCTTAATAATACAATATTTTTGCAGTTCATCAGACACTAATCTTATAGTTGGTAATTATATTTATCAGTCATATTTTATAAGTACAACTACAGTGTGTGTTCAGTATTGCGCAGACTCTGAATCATGGGATTCTGGGATTGATTCTTATGCCGTCTCAAAATTTGTTTTGTTTGTCAATACTAATATTATAATAGTTCATATTTTTACCTATGTAATAAATAATTTGGTTTGTTACATTGGGAAATCATACCATGCTTTAGCACCGAAGTGACAGAATATACAATAATACATGAGCTTCTAAATTTCAAGTTTAAACTATCGAGGGATATATTATTAATGATATTCCTATTTTTTATACAACATATATTTCTTCTAATATCCTTATAGCGATTATCCTTCATTTAAATTGGAATTCTTAAACTACCTGAAAGCTAGTGTAAAAATGGGTTACCGTTTGAACTAAATGGCTGATTAGTTTACAATATTTTATATATTTCTAAGAAAAATATAAATACAGTATTATTGATATCATTTGTATAATACAAACTAGACTAGTTATTATTCTGAAGGATTTATAAATATTTATATAATGTAATTTGAATAATTCAAATTACAATTTAGTTTCATCCAAGACTCGTTGCAAATCAATATCCCCTTTTTGGATGTTCAACCAACAATCTGAAGAAGAATTATGGTGCAAACATGGAATTCTTCTCATGTTCCAATTCTCATTCCAGATGACACAATTAGTTGGATTTGATTTTTCCAAATGAGACTGGAGCCTCAGCAACTGACTCAGGACAATCCACAATCATTTGGCTCATTTGCTTCATAAATGGAATTTATTATCCACAGATCTTTCCAAATGTGGACAAATACAATCTAAAACTGTATAGTTAATGGCCTCTTAATATATGGTTACATGGCAGAAATAAAGGACTTGATAAAACTATTATTGGTGAATCTATTTCCTGCTTGGGATTTCTGTAAGTTCCTTTATACTATTTTGTTAACAGTTCAATGGCAAAAAATACATAGGAATAAATTAATAATAATAATGCAATGTAAACACATACTACCAATATAAACAGTAGATCATTTTATTTTTTTACTTATTTTCATGCTATTTCATTTTTATACTAACATTTTCAACTTATAATAGTCTTCTTCAGGACTGTAATCACTATGTTGATAAAAATAAAGCAATAAAATTGACAAGCCGTTAATTATGATACATATTAAAAACTCAACTTAATCATATTATAAATACATATCTCAATTAAATTATAAAACACATACATGACAATTAACTTTTAATAATTATTATCTTATAAAATATGATGTAACTCTGATATACTACAGAAATACATGAGAAATATGTTTGGATAAAACAAATGCAAGCAAGAAATGAAAATTTATGTTAAAGTAACGAAATAACAAAAATTTTTTTTATTGTTATTAACACAATAAATATACACCTGGGTCTCATTTTATGCGGTAGATAGATTCCTCAGAAAATGCGCACAAAAGAAATTGCACAAAAATAGACTTAACTTACATTGAAAAATGGGGGATAGGTTACTGTAATTTTTGAAATCGCATGAACAGAAAGCAACAATGTAAAATTACTTTAAAATTCGCATAAAAAAAATAAGAAAATAAAATATGACTAATAAAAAATTTCAAATTTGAAAAAAATTGATACAAAACAAACTTTTTTTACTTTTTTTATTAACTACAGTATTTAATTTTATTCAAAACAATATATTTTTATGCGTAATTTACATTTTTTTCATACATGTATGGTATTTTAATTACTATCGCTATTTGAGACATTCGATTCGTCATGATGTGATGTGATGTGAGGTGCTGTAACTTCTCCTTAAACAAAGTCAAGAGGAAATACAACTAAAAGGTTTTCCAATCGCTGTTGATCCATCCCATTTTGCTAAGCGATCTAAAATTGAAATTTTTGTTTCCAACGAAATTAATTTTCTTGGGTGTTTATTCCTCTCCATTAGGGTAAACTAAAAGTTTAAAATAAAAGTAAGAACTTAGACTTACAATAATAAAAAGATTTGACAAAATTTAATTAAAACTAACAATTAAAAATTAAATTCTTATTTTTGTCTTTAATTTTTTAATTTTCAATTCCATTTAAAAATCAAATTTCATCATTTCACATCAATTTCAGATCACGTTATGTAATTTTTAAATTGTTAATTACAATTAAAAATCAGATTTTAATTGTCAAATTTAATTGTGCCCACCACTGTTACCTTTTAAAAATAAACTTACGGACACTAAATGATTAATTGATTACGTACTCTTTTTATAAAAAGCAAAAATAGAACGTGATTTAAAATGCAAAAATAACAACATACATAGTATTTTTCATCTATAACGTTTGAACAGATTTACATTATAGTCTTGTAAAATTTAATATGTGTATATAAAATGGGAAAATCCTGATTTTAAGTGAATTATGAACTTCTTTATTGCATAAAATATATTACAGTACTATTATAAAGCGCTGAAAATATTGAAATTATTAGATGGAAGTCAAACTCCGATAATGCGCTATTACTTTAAATATGACGCGAGTGTGCAAAATTTATAATATTTAAAGTAATAGCACATTATCTGAGCTCGACTTCTGATCTAATAATTTTTATCCCATAAAAGAAAAACGCATACAAAGATATTAAAAAAGAAATATGAATCGCATAACTTCAAAATCGCATTAAATAAATCCGCATAAAACGAGACCCGGGAGTATATAACAATCACAAATGACGTCAACAATGAACTTACATGGTAATCACGGACTTGCTATTTTCAACAACGAGTTTCTTTTCCATAGAGAGATAATTTTTTCCATAGGCTGAATAAAAATTTAAGGAGAGAATTCTAATTTGCAATCCGAATACAAACACCAGCCACCTTTGAATTGAAATAATATTAAAAACCAATATCTGAATATTCCAAGGGCAATAATATAGAATTAAAACTAGCCAACTGAGAAATGCGAAAGTGAAATCTCCAAAACGAAATTTGGAGTGTTCGAATTTTCAAAGTGTCTAATTCCAAATCATAGATGAATTATGTATAATTAAGAATATTTGATAGTATAAGAAACTATGGCTTTTAATTCACTCCGAATATTTTAGTAGAAAATATATAAATAGCAATACAGACAAACATGCATTATTAAGTACAAAAGCGACATGGGGGGAAAAGAAAGTCGTCTCTCATGAAGCTATGATTGTCAAAACTAGGAGAAAATTGAGCATTTAACATCTGTGCCATGAAACATCAAGTTTACTATTAAGAAATGGATAGGACAACTTCTCACTTGAAAGCAAAAGTTCCAAGGATACAAAGAGTAAATGACTAAATGGATGTTCTAGAATACTCACAATTTACCACCTATACTCGAAATGGTTTAATGAGAAATACCTGAATGATTCACTAAAACATTTTTCCTTATAAACTTTAAAACTACATTTAGGTTGGCGTCATAAATTTTATTTCTTTGTATATTTTGTATAAATGTTTTTGTTCATATCTTGCCTTCAATATGGATACAAAGGGGGAAATAAGTGTTAATATGCAATATTGCCATTATTGTAAGTAAAATAAAATATAGGTTGCACGCAAGTGCTTGCGGACAAATTTGATCATTATCAAAGTGAAAAGATAAGATTTTATCTAATACACATTTAGACCAAACATATATACAATTTCACTGTATATTTTTTCCTTGTTTGTTTATAGGAATAGTTGTGTTAAATGTTTTGTATACTTGGTTAACTATTTCTATCATAAATGGTCTTCCTTATCTGTATCATAACTACAGTATATAATAGAGGAATTCCATATCATCACTATGAGAGGTAGGAAGTTATTACATCATATAAATGAAAATAAAATGAATTATGATTTCCTAATAATAATATAGTAAGCAAGGATAATTGGGACAATCATAAACATAATATCAATTTCATTTATGTTGACACGGACATCAAATGGCTAATCTTTGTAGGGATCAGAGTTTAGAATAATTATTGGAATCAATTACAAGAAAAGAATAACCATAGATGTTGAATTAAATGTTTTATAATTTATTATACACTTTCTTTACTAAAAATATTGCCTCTTGTAAATATAGTTATTAAATATATACGTGTTTAAATTAAAGACTCTCCATACAATTTTCTAAATTCACTTTCCAATTGGTCATATCTTCTCACATACTTACCAATGTTTTTGCACACTTGCATATGTGTTTATATATTTACACTTACCATTAAACACCTACACATGTTATGCTTACCCGTATTTTAAGTGATATTAATATACCATGAACTAGATGATTACGCAGATTCCCCATGAGTTTGAACTTGGGAATAACGTAAACGAAAGACGGTAAGGACGAGTTGAATTTAGATATATATTTTGATATTTATTTGATCACTAACTTCTCTCCTAAGAATGAAATTAAAATATATGTAGGCATATAGATGCAAGGATCAGCGATAAACTCTTTTATTCATTGTGATGACCTAGCTAACCTATTTTCATACCAGGTAAAATTCCTTTCCTTTACAATCCTATGTAGTCAATCTAAATGCAATACCTTAACATAAATTATTAGACTGCACAATTGAAGTATTTAATATTATTTTAATATTCCTACCTTTTTAATATTAATTTTTTTGGTCATACTTAATTTTAATAATTGCTATATTCTTGAATTTATTAGATGATACATTGTGATTAATGCATACAGATTGACATGACGTTAAGCACTGTTATATATTTGATGACTGCAGAAAGGAGTTTGCCATTAACTGAAAAGAGAATCTTTGATTCCTTTTTAAGGCTTTAAAGATACTGACAGAGCAACTTCATAACATCCGCTCCATGTGTTCTTTTTGTTGCAGTTGTTATTACCATATGACTGATTATTCATATACTATATGAACATGGATGAACTTCTGAACAACATGCATTAGTCAGTGTGGTGAGTTTACTGGATTTTTACCTCTTGAGTTTAAGATCAAAAACACTATAGTTTTTCTTCTCAGTTGTCTGATAGTTCTTAACTGAAATATCAGGGGAGTTTTCTTGAAGGCAGAATGAATGTCTGTATGAATGAACTTTTTAAAATAGATATTTACAATCATAACAAAACAAATTAAATTATTGCTCTTCTTCTCAGGAGGCTCCAAAGTCACCAGCCATTGTAGCGGTTGATGACAGGAAGCAAAGATGGCTAAAAATCCCCCTATTGTGACCCGGACTGTCATTTGATGACAAATTTTTATTTAGATACTTACAATTGCAGATCGTATTCAAGTAAACGAAGACTGCATGAATTGAAAGAAAGACTATCTAATATCAAAAAGATCATTGTTGGACATTGTGATGAAATAGAGGATATTTATATGGATATACAGAAAGCTTTTGATTTGACCAAACAACATTATAAAATTGTGACGGGAGATTTTAATTCTAGAATTGGCAAACGATTGAAAGATGAAAATGCTGTTGTTAAATTCGGTTATGATGATAGCAATGAAAGAGAACGCAGAGTTGACAGAAAAAAACCTTATGAATTCTTCCTTTGAGAAAAATGGTGAACAGAAATAAACATGTTTACATCCAAATGAAGATACAGCAGAATTGGATTTTTCTTTAATTAAGAGAAAATACGTATTTCAAGATTTAGTATTCTTACTAAATTGGTACTCTTGAGCTTTCAAGTAAATCAAGATAACATCCCCTATTTTTGGTAAATGGATAGTTTCAACGGTCTATAATCTAGATGTGTTAATTGTTAAGTTAAAATCAAATTAATAAATCTATTGTTAAATTTAAAAAAGAAATAAATTCCGATAAATTTCATTAAGAAGGTCTATTTCATTTTTTTTTACTTTCATTATAATTTGGGAAGTGATTAGAAGTTCACAAAATTGTCTACTTTGCTTCAGTACAGGGTGTTTCTTTTTGTCAGCAGTTTTTTAGTAAATTGTCATAATGATGAAAATTTGGGAGCTTTCTGTCGCAGAATGTGATGCAATGTACTATTTCCAAAAGGTTGGGATCCTGCCCTCCCGAAATGTATGCGTTAATGATCACGGCATGATTGCCTGCAGCGGACATGAATAAAGTGAAAATATTGTATATATAGTCATTTTTCTGTTAATAAGTTAATAAACAGAGCAAAACTCTCCATACAGTATGTGATGCTTAATAAGTTAATACAAAAAAAGCGAAAAAATAACCTGGAAATATTGTAATTAATTTTTCCATAATGATTTTTTTTAAATAACAGTAATAAAAAAAAAAGTGATTATCAAATACGACGTTTCCCAGCAGGCACTTTTTTGTAAACAGTTTTTGGAACCCCCTAGAAACTGTAGATTTATCCAAAATACGGGCAGCCATCTTGGTTTACTGGAAAACTTACAAGTACCATGAATTGAACACAGAAAGTGATCATTGATTAGCGAGAGAAACGATATATTTGAGAGACAAAAATATTTAAGAAAAACAGTATTCATAGTTTAAATTCTCTTAATATTCAGAAACATTCCAATGAAGTATAACTTGACACTCGTTTTAAAATATTAACAGATTTTGAAGATGGTTCGGCTTTGTTGAAGATCAATAGCAAGATAACTACTAATACACTATTAAGAACTGCAACAAAGATAGTTGGAACAAAAAAGCAGCCGTTATCCAATAAAATTTGTACTGAAACGATCACAGGATATGAAAAAATAATGCATTATGAAGAATTGAATATCTAAAATTTTATAAAATAGTACAAAGAAGAGTTAATAAAGATATAAGAAAGTATAATTATGAAATAGCAAGGGAAGCTATAGAAGAGAATAAAAGTCTTAAGTGTATAAAACAACATCTTGGTATTGATAAGAAACTTATTTCTGCAAAAAGAAAAAAGAAAGAGCTATTATTAAAAGAGAGGTGATATCATGAAGCGTCATGAAGAGTTTTTTAAAAAATTGTATCGTAATGAAAAACAAGAAAACGAAGTATCTTCTACTACTATTATATCTTCTGAATTACCCATGTTTTTAAATGGAGTGAGGCATGTACTTAAATCTATGAAGAAGGAAGAAACTTCAGGTAATGACGGAATCATAATCGATATCTTAAAGTTGAAGAAATAGAATTTTTTTTGTCAAAATTATATACCAAATATCGGAAAGATAAAGATGTACTATATGATTGGCAGAATGCAATACTAATATTAATAATTTACCTAAGATGGTAAATAAGATATTAGAATTTGTTGATTCATCAGTCGTTTATCACTTCTGTACAAACTTTTTACGGAGATCATTATAAATTGTCTTCAGTAAGATTGAAATTTTGAGCAACCAAAAGATCAAACTGAATTGAAAAGTGGGTTTAATACAATGGATCATATCCAACTATTGAGAGAAGTTACAGAAAGGACCATTGAATATCAGTTGCTATTATGGTTTAGCTTTGTAGATTACGAAAAGGTATTTGATTCTATCACATTTCTTCGATGATTAAAGACATAGGATATCGTCATATTCGAAATATTTAAAACATAACAGTAATGATTAGATTATACGATGAAAATAAAAAGAATAATATTGAGAAGGTATAGGACAAGTTAACACTGTATTTCCAAAACCTTTTATTGTATTTTTGCTAGAGGTATTTTGTCATGAAAATGGGAAGCTAAGAGAATGAACATAAATAGAGATTATTTAAGTCATCTACATTTTGCAGATGACGTAATTGTTTTTGCAAATAATGCTTCAGAACTTCAGGAAATACTGCGAGAATTATCTGAAGAAATAAGAAAGTAACACTAAAGATAAATATTAAAAAGGCTAAAGTAATGGTCAATGGATGTTCTCAAAATAATAAAAGATTGATAATGATAAATTAAAAAAAGTTATCAACTATAAATTCCTTGTTCAATTTATTAATACAGAAGAAAACCCAAGAGATGAAATTAATCATAGAATTAAACATGGATCAAGTGCTTATGATTGAAACAGCGTAATATCTAAAAGAAATATACTTATATGTTTGAAAAGGAAGATTTTTTTAATAAATGTGTTTCACCAGTACTTACTTATGGATCTAAGACATGAACACTTAACAGAAGAGCAATACAGAAACTTCAAACCATTTAACTAAGTATTGATGTATGTTAGGATTAACAAGAAAGAATCAAGAACATAATACATGGATAAAAGAACAAACAGATGTTTTTAACATCACTGAAAAAATTAAGAAACTAAAGTGGAACTGTGCTGGAAATATTTCTAGAAGAGATGATCTTAAACTGGGTTCAAAAATATAAAAGATCTAGGAAGCGACCACATGTGAGATGGATGGATAGAATAAGAAAGTGTGCTGGCATGACGTGAAGAAGAGAGGTCAATAATGAAAGAAGATGGATTGAACTGCGAAAGACCTTTATTTTGCAATGGATCGACTTGCTTAAAAATGATGATGATGATATATTTTTGTGTTAGATATATTTTAGATAATACACAATTAATTAATTTTTAAATATACAAGTCATTAAAAAAGATTAGAAGAGTTTAAAATATTATATAACAAATTAGATTAGTGTTCTTCTGAAAGTTTGTGATAATAGTGTTTTAGTTGTATTTATATATTGGACTATTTCCATCATCTAATATGAGTATTGAATGTCTTTAGAAAAATGTAACTTTATTTAAATATTCCAAATACATTCAACTGTTAGTAATAGCACATAAAACAGGTTTGTATATGCACAACGTTTCGAGAGGTATTATTCTCCACTCTTCTTCAGGTGTTGCTGGCCTGACCAGTGACAGTACTAGCATGGGAATCGAATCTGGACTCTTAGATTTTTGAGTATATAAATACAATAAATTAGATTAATTTTCATGTACAGAGATATTTGGAAAATAATTAAAATGTAAGCCAAAATTATTTCTTAAAAATTTATGTCCTAATTGATCACTCAGGATACTTCAAAGATATAAATATAGGCAACGGAAAGTATAGTGAGAGAAAGCTGAAACAAATTCTAAAGGATCTATTCCCACAGGCAACAAATGGGTGCAAAAAATAATTTAGGTCGCAGAGATTTTTAATATTATTTATGTAAACTTTATGTTTACTAATGTGATAAGTTTATTTTTTGGGGACAGGGAGTGTATTATCTTGGTATTGAAATATTGTTATTAATATTGATATTAAAACTATTTGTCTTATAAACTGGTCAAGCCATCCTTTGGGTATTAAATGCTTAACTTCTCAAATTTATGCGATCAACACGGAATCAAGCCGAATCCACAATAATAAAGTCAATAATTAGATAATTAATATAAATGACTTGCTTTTTTGATTACTAAAAATCTTTTTTATATATGTGCACTTAATTTTATTATAATTTTTAATACGATTAAGTCAAATAATTTTTTTTACTTTTGGGAAATATATATATATTCTAGCACGGGTGCGGCACAACTGTTCCAAAAGCTATAAAGTGGTCTATTTACAGACATAAGACTGGCAATTTTCGTGAATTATGCCCTGTGGTGTGTCAGATATAAAGTCACAATTGAAGGAACGAGGGACCCACATGGGACTAAATTTAAGAATATCATGGAGAAAATCATGAAAAAGGACCAACTAATTGCTCCAAGCTATATCACAAGAGCAACATAGCAGAAGGTTGGATCTACTTTACTTCAAATAGATATGTAATTGATATCATTTTTGTATTTGTAACATTCAATATAGCTATAGAATAAAAATTTTCTTAAAAAAAAAAGATAGCTAAAAACAAACGAGCTGAGCGCTTTCAAAGGATCTTGCCTTCATAATCACAGCTTGCTACTACGTTTAGTGATATGCAAATATGCTAATTCCATTTTTTCGATAAAGCATAGCTAAAGCATAGCACGTGTCCTTCTTATTTAAGGCGTCTTTGTCTCGTGAGATGAAGGCCTTTTTGATTTTTCTTTTAAGGTCATATCTCTCTCTACACACGATTGTGGTATTGTCTGGAATGCACTCGTGGTGACAAGCTACTATTTAATATCTAACATACAGGTTATATATATATATATATATATATATATATATATATATATATATATATATCTGTACAAACAATGTAACATATAGGGTATTTTGAGCTCAGCCTTTCACACTACCCTCAACTCTCCACACTATCTCATACTACTGATACCCTTGACCACATATATATGTCTAAAAGATAAATAATTACCAATATATGTATTTCGTGATAAACCAGCACTTGTCAGTTAGTCCAGGTTATCATTATCATCTCTACACATATATACAATAAGTGCTCAGATTTACATTAAGACAGCCAATCTTCATATGTTAATAGACATGCTTTAATCACTCCACCCTTTAACTCTTCAGCCATATATCCACCCAGGTTGACCATCATATTTTCAATAAGATGGACGGCTGAAGAGTTGGAGGGTAGAGTGGATTGAAGTCTTCCGTTAAAGTATGAAGATTGGCTATTTTAATATAAATCAGAGCACTTATTGTATATATGTGTAGAGATGATAATCTGGACCAACTGACGAGTGCCGGTTTAGCACGAAATACTTGTATTGCTGATTATTTATCTTTTAGACATATATGTGGACAAGTGTATCAGTGGTATGAGATAGTGTGGAGAGTTGAGGGTCGTGTGAAAGTCAGCTCAAAATACCCTATGTATTACATTGTTTGTACAGGTATATATGTGTCATAGCATCAGCTGATATTTCGACCACCAATCTTATTTACTCTTTCTTGCAAGAGACTACAGTACTTTCTCAAAAATTATAAATACTACATTTCATCTCTAAAACAATAATATCCTTGTAAATTTACAAATGTGTACTTTTTGAAATTGAAATATTTAAGTTTTTCACCAGTGTCTTTTTTATTGAGATGATCTATGAATTCATAATCATTATTATGCGCATCTTATATGTATATTCCTGTGATACAGTATTTAAAAATATTTATATTGTCTATACTAAACTTAATGTAATTACAAGGGATTTGAACTCGAAATTTCAAGCTCCCTATATATATATATATCTTATACAACCAATACACATAACCACATATATGTGAAAAAGACAAATGATTTCCAATATATATATATATATATATATATATATTGCATGCTGAACTAGCGCTCATCAGTTGATCCAAATCACCATTTCCTACACACACACATACAATAACTGTTGGTCCAGATCACCATCTCCCACACATATATACAATCAGTATTTCAACCATAGGATTTTCAATGAAACGGATGGCTGAAGACTTGGAGAACGGAGAGGATTGAAGCCTGTCCATTAAAATTTAAAGATTTTCTGGCTTAATATAAACTGAGCACTGATTGTATATATTTATGAGAGATGGTGATCTGGACCAACTGATGAATACTAGTTCAGCTTGAAGTACATATTGGAGATTATTTATCTTTGTCACATAGATGTGGTCATGTGTATCGGTTGTATAAGATAGATTGGGTAGATATATGGAGCTTGAAAATTCGAGTTCAAATCCCTTATAATTCCTGTGATATGTAAACTGAATTTGCATAAGTAAGGCGCAGATTTAACGATCAGGATAATAGTAGCTCAAACCATAATTTAGACATGGTCATTGGAAACAGTGCATGTCATTTCTAGCGCATATGTGAAGAATAGTTCTTTTCACATATTACAGATATTTAAATTGCTATAATTAATAATTATTACATTTATATAAACTAAAAAAAGTGTCGGTAGTTACAAATGAGAAATTTTCTCATCCCTGTGATATATGAACTGAATTTGTAGTAGTAATATGCCGATTTCATGATCACTCTAATGATAAATTCAATCCTAATTTAGATACGGCCAATAATAGTTAGTTTATTTTAAAAATAAGCTTTAACCATAGATGATCAACTATAGTTTTAAAATAACTACTGCGCATCAGTTTTTGAGCATATGTGAAAAATAATTCTACAATACTACGGATATTATAATAAGATGAATATTTATTGAAAGTAAAATCAGCAATGATGTATTCATTAAAAGTGAATCAGACAATAAAATAGGTAAATCGATTAATATAATTTAATTAACTTATGGAACAAGTATTTCACTAACTCCCCAATTAAAATAGGTAGCTTACTTACGTTTGTAACGTCAAAGTTAAAATAAATAAATTGATATGTGGAGGAGTATTTATGGTGCATGCTAACATATTACAATATCAAATGTCCCAAATTTTTATTTCAGTATTATTGTATAATTTTATGAGACCATCTTTAGATATGTTGCTGTAAATATTTCGCATCTATCTTTAAAAGAATATTATATCCGATTTTTTGTATATACTGATAGGATCCACTATTACATAAATTCACACTATATCATATCAATTTATTAATTGTATATATTTAGATAAAGAATTATATCTATAGAGAGGGTTTAAAATAAATGACCAAATATGAATCATGCGCAGAGCAACTTGTAATATTATAGGTGTTATATTTACAGGTATTTCCAACAGGAAAATTGTAATTTATATCACATACGCAATTCTGTCTACAAAGAGACAGAAATAAGCTATGCATGAAAAATACATTAAATTCAAACAAAGTATGATCAGAATGAGGTGAATGGAATTCTTACCATCAATAGATAATAATAATGATATATATTTCTTAATAAAACTGATTTTTGGGTGCATGTATAGATATTTATGTGCCCATAAAATATCATTATATCAATAGACATGTAGCCAGCTAATTATAACCCATCAGACTTCCTCTGCATCATGTAGGAAATGTCAATAATGCAAACAATGGACAATTCATATTATTTAGTATAAGAGCAGGAATATCACATCTGCTTATATATTTAATTAGCATATCAGCAGAAAAAACACATCTGTATCTATATATTTGAGTCAAAGCAATATAACACAATTATCAATAAAATCCGCATTGCAAACTTTCAATAACTTAAGATATTTATGCCTTCAACTTAAATTGATATATATGAAACTAATAGTAAATACATTTTCATCTCAAGCTCAATATCTTCATAAATAAACAACAGATAAATCCACATATTTGAATTTTTTTAAATGTATTATTTAAATAAATCAATTATTTTATATAGCGCGAAGTTTTATAAACTGTAACAGCTAAACAGCATTAAGCTGTTGCACATGCGCTTTGCAGATTTTAACTATAAATGACTGAATACAAACACTTCAAACACATGATAAAGTCTTTGGGAAAAGATAGAATGGCCTCTATTATTATTTTATCATAAATGCCAGAAAGTTATAGAAAATATTTAGCATTTAATCATTTAACACATATAAAATGAACTTTTATAAAATTGTTTAAATTCAAGTCATCCACACTGTCTATCACTCGTAATTGATCATCGATGTGACTCACTATCTGTTTTGTTAGAAATTTAAGTAAGATTATTAGAACAATTAAGATTTATGTTTAACCGGAGTCCTGATAATTTCACTAATTTGAATATGTTTAAAGTGTCTACTTTAAATAAACTTATATGAAGCTTTCATTATTTCAAAATAAAACAAAAACATCGTTTAAAACCTTTAACATTTAAAAGATAACTTAACTCATAAAATAACAACCAATATATAATATTACCTGTGTTAAAAGTTCATCTGTAATTTAACAGATTGTATTACAGGTAATAAATGACTTGCATAGAAGTGAAGATATTAATGGTGTATACCTTCAATTTAAATTCAACAAGCTCGTAGTTGTAAATGTGAAGTATTCTTCAGTTATTTATTCAAAACTTTGATACCCATATCACAATTGTTGAATGCAACTCTCTTATTATTTTACTTTTTGAATTTTATATATGGCATTTAATGTTGACAATCTCTTTTAAATGTAACTCTTTGTTTTATTTATTAAGTTGCTGTAAAGGGTGAGGCAATCCGTGGTATGTCACTAAAGCATTTTGGAAAAATTCTATATAAAGTTGATACTAAATATCTAAGAATGACCACACTAATTTACCCTGTCACAAATTTTAGGTTGGCAATGAATGTAAATTTATGCTACATATTTGTTAACCCCCTTGTGCATCACCGCATTTAATTTTTTTCCCTGGTGATATTTTTTGTAACCTTCAAATTATAATTTTAATATTAAATCATTCTATATCTGAGTTCAATAAATGCAACCTAATTTTATAGTAACATATGTTTGCGAATAGAATAAATTCTAAAACTCACATTTGAACTTTGCAAGTATTGATAAGATAATATCGCAATAATAAGAATAGATGATCTCATCATTGAATGGATAGTGAAGTGGCAGTCAATGTTATAAAATGAACAATTTTTTTAATTACCATTTGTTTTCAAAATGCAATGGAAAAATATTAATCTCTGATACATCTATTAAATTCTGCTTTAAAATATTACATTTTCTACCTAATTTTTAAACTATCTCAAATCATTTTAAGATAATGATAGGAATGACAAATTAGCTATTATTTTCATAATGTGGGCTGATCAGAATGCAATGGCTTTCTTTATTAAAGCTATACTAGAAATTATTCTGTTTTTAAAAATAAAATATATATGAATAAAATAACAGTGTAATAATGTATACTTTTGATTTTTAGTAATTATTACACAAATATTGTTTATAAATAACCATGAATCTTAACAAACTTCACAAAAATATTTTTATTTATTATTAAAATATTTTCGAAGTAACTTTGTAAATAGCCATGGGTACTCTCATAGCCAAAGAAGAAATCATTAAAATAGAAGATGTGTGCTAAAACTCTTTATTCTGCTGCTATTCCACTTTGATGACCTCTATTGATTTTATTTTGAATTAAAACATCAGTTTATTAAAAGAACTTGAATTTATAAATTAAAAATCAATGAGCATAATATTTTATTAGGTTGCCATACAAACACAATTTAAAAAATACAATAGTAGCATTTTCTGGATTAATGTGACCTGTGTGCCTCCATGCTGATGACTAACATTGTTAAAATTTTTCAGAACATAGCAGATCAACTGAATTTCTTTCCATGATTTTTTTAGAATGCTGCAGATGATAAAATCTCTTAAAGATGCAGCTTTTAATGTATTTTTGGTTTTAAAATAATGTCAACCCTAACATGTGATTCATGTACATTTAGGAATTAACAAATATTATGTTAAATGTTTTATCACATGATTACCATCTCTTATACTAGCACATAGTTTTTTTATAAACAAGGCAAATCTCTCTATACAGTAGTGCCACTCTGTAGCCAGAAACTAGTCTCGGGATATTGGATGAGTAGGCATTAGATAGGTATTTTATGCACAAGCCTTCTGCTGTCCATTGATTACTCTGGTTGACACGGGGTGGCACTACTGTATAGAGAATTTTGCCTTGGTTAAATGTTTTATGTGTTAAAACAGTAATTCATTATTATTCTTTAAACTCCTTTAAAATAATTAAATGTAAAATTACCTTACACAATATTAAAAATGATCCTCCATGACATTTAAAAATATCCATACACAATCTACACGTTTATTGTTAACATATAAGTAAATAGCAAATATTAGATGCACACACATACATAACACAACCCATGCATACTTGTAAATGTTAAGAATTGGTTGCTTCCTAAAACTGTGTTTTTTACTATTATATTGAAGTGGTGTTACCCTTAGCATGTTTTATCTAGCTAGTTTCTGAAAAATGCATGCCTCATGGGATATTACATCCCATCCCTCTGCCTGCTATGAAATAATAGGCGACTATAATTACATGGAATGATTTTAATTCAATATATACATTGTATTTTGGTTTTTTTCTGACACTGTTACAGACCATTTGTTTTCTCAAAGTAAAAGATCCCATGTTTTCATTTTCCCAGCACAATTCTTTGTAAATCTGTGTGTAAATTATCCATCAGTATTTTCATGTTATTTTTAGCAACCTATTGATATTCTTTGGTCTTGTTTGACAAATAGTAAGCACAAAAATGAGCACATTTAACACATTGTTTGGAACAGCAATCAACAGGCTACATCGTAGGGCTTCATATTAAGTCTTGACAGACTATCCATTTCTACACATAACTATAATTAAAATGAGAGGATTAAGCACTCTTGTTGGTATTAGCAGATCATTCTGAGAAAGGCATAAAAATAAGGAAAGATTATCAATGATGCATTATGAATATACTGAAAAGTATTTTGAGCACATTTAAGACATCATTTGGAGCAGCTAGAAACGGGCTACAACTTAAGAATTTGTATTAGGTTTTGGAAAATTATTTATTCCTCCAAAACACTATGACCAAAATGTGTTAGGAAGAAGCACATTTATTGGCCTTGGCAGATAGATTATCCTAAGAAAGATGCAAGCATAAGAATAATTTACCATTATGACAATAGGAATATACTGTTAAGTATTTTTTGGCACGTGTAGACTGCTTTCTTGCTTCTTTAATTAAAAGGTAATTTTTTTTCCTGCTGATACAGTTATGGAATGGATTCAAGCAGTGCTCACGATTCTGATAATAAACCTTGAACTGCATCAACAAAATAAGAAATTATGCAATTGAAATCAGAAATGTGAATTAATTTGAGTGCTTACATATTTTCTTCAGCATAATGCTAAACTCTACCAGTACATGCATAGATATATCTATATTTTGAATAAAATATATAATCAACTAAGTAAAGTAATGATGTGTTATGACACATAATTCTCTTAAAAATTATCATAGTTATATTAGACAGTAGCAACATTTACAGGTGTAACAATCATGAGTTCTTCACATATTATTAAGAAATCTATATTGGCTGTGTAATTAGTGCTTAAAGATTTAACAAAAAACAACAATGCAATAACGTTAAAGTAAAATCGGTTGACAGCTCCATCTAATACACAATTTCAATCTATTTTACTTTCTAAATAATCACATAAGTCATTAAATTAATAAAGCTTTTATTTTACTTTTGGAGTATATAAACACACACAAACAATAACTTGGTCTTTAAGATCTTTATTCTAATAGTGCAGTGAAACCATGAATGATGCTATTTTTGTTCCAAGTTTTCTCACATGCAAATATATATAGCATATAATAACTCATGTTTTGTCAATAAATATTGATTAGGATAGAATACATATTGTTTGTTAAACTGCAAGGGTATAGCACTTTTCAGCACACACACATACACACACGCATATATATGTATATATATATATATCATTAAGAACCAGTGAATTCCTAGACAATCCTAATATCAACAACAATCTCAAACTGTTGCTTTGACAATTTTGAGATTGTTGATTGTTATAGATATTGCGATTGTCTAAGTAGTGACTGGTTTTTAATGATTTTTTATAAATCTATTTGGTTTTGAGTATTTCATTATATATATATATATATATGATAATCAAAACATAAATTTCATAACTTGCTTTAAGCTTGCATTTTATAAGATGGAGCTTTACCAATAGCTCTTAACAAGCTTTTGTTTACATAAATGCCAAAAGAGTTAGAATTTGAAATCTCTATTGTTGTCACCCACCTCCAAACCAGCTGTATTCGAAAGTTATTGGCTCACATCAGTGAAGACTTGGGAGACTAGAAACTAAATCTAAATACCAACTCTAAATTCAGCATTTATCAAACATGTTTCTATCAGTTTGAAAGCATGAAATTTATCAGACACATAATGTCTTCAAATCCAGCTTAACAAACTAGATAGCTATATGGGTCTGCAATCAGTTCAGTTTCACCATATAGTAAAAGCCTCTGCAATATATATCATTGCAAAAACCTTCAAAGGTACATTTATGATGTGAATCAAAACAAGTTCTAAATTTCAGAACTTGATTTAAGCTTGCATTTTATGATCACTAGATGGAGCTTTACCAATAACTCCTAACAAGCTGCCAAGAGATATAGAATTCAAAAGCATGTTAGGAACTATTGGTAAAGCTCAATCTAGTGATCATATATATATATATCACAGACTCTTATTTATATGTATAATGCATATATAAATTAAGATTATACTATAAACAATGTTTTTAAATAATAATATGGTCATTATTAATAAATTGAGGGAACATATTTATTTATATTTTATTGAGTGTGTGTTCACTTATGCATTCACTTAAGCAATAATTCTATGAAAAAAAACTACTTGTTTTGTATTTTTATTTTACAAATAAAGTGATTTAACAAAATGTCTGACTTTCATCACTATCGAATACATACTGGTGATATATTTTTTAAAAAAGCAATTTTATCTTATAGAAACATAATAGTTATCTTATTATCAAGAAATTAAACTCTCTCCAATTTATTTTTGATATTTTCAAATCAGTATCAACTTTTAGTATGTTTTAAAATTTTGTAAAACTTTTAATATTACACTCAGAAAATATTTTATTATCACGTGTTGGTAGCCTAGATGTCAGCACAGCTGGCTTAAAGCAGTTGCTTGCAGACAGTTGTTGCAGGTTCGCTTCCTGGCCAATGGTTTGACATATGGAAAATATTTTATTATACAAAATACTACAAATGAAATTCAGAAACATAATAAATCAATAAAATCTATGTGTTTTTACATAAACTAAATAAATTTTATTAATAAACATAATTATGTATGGTGCTGCAAGAAAGAAAAACAGCAATTGGCATATTATATAATTTATTTACAAAATTTCATTTTTTAAAAAACATAATTGTATATGGTACTCAGAGAAGAAAAATGGCCGCTTGAATATAGTAAAGGTTGCAAATTTTAATATTTTTTTTGTATGTTTTTTACCATTTTTGGTTGTTTGTTTACATTTTTTCTTTTGATAGTGTATAATTGTAGTCATATAATTAGATACAGTGTTGATCATGGCTAAACTCTGAGAGAATGTCTAATAATAAAAAGTAATTAGAAATGTTTTATTTCTTCCTAAAATTGTGTTTTGGCTGGGGTGTTAAGATGACATTACTGACTACTGCATTCTCAGTCACTTACTTATAACCAATTTTTAGCTATTATTTATTTTGTTTCATCTAATGTTTAACATATAATTATTATGAAGTTATAATTTCACAGCTATATCTTTACATTTATGTTATTAAACAAGAGTGACCTCTATCTTTACTCAGCAATTATATAATTTATTATCGATGGCCATTAAATGGCTATTCTAATAGCTTTCCATGATCTAGTAAAAAATGCACTCTTTGTACAGTGCCTCATACATTTGTTACTATGCATTTATATAATTAGAGTGAAAATAGAGATAGCTAATCTCAAACATAGTATAAATTATGAAATCTTACTATCGCTTAGTTTTAATAAATTCGTTATATTATTAACCTGAAAATTTAAATCTTTGTATCTCATTGATTTTATAAATATAAAAGTTGTAAGAATATTCATGAATGTCCTGGGAACAACTCATGAAAACATCTTTATTAATTTCGTATAAAATAACTTTAAAAAGACCAAGATTTTAATAATACATTTATTTTATTTGTTTAGGACTGAGTAAATGTGAAAAACAACGAGCAAAAGATCAAAAACTGATTGCACGTGGTGTACAGGATGTTTCATTAACACTTTGTGAGAGGGATGGCACGTACAGTCCTTACCAGTATAGCAGTTTAGGCCAGCGATATCCAGTTGAGTCATGGGAACCGTATACGCTATAGACATGGTTATCCAATAAACATTTAAGCCTTAATTTTTAGCACTTTTTAAATAAAATTATTTAATATAATTTATGATATAACAATCATTCAGTGATTTTCAAATTTCTAGTTCTTATACACATCCACTAACATTTGAAAATTCAGAGACAAATATATATCTATCTATCTTAATATTATGACTTTAGTTATATGATAACATTCTGCTATTAGAAACTGTATTTATTATACAGGTTGCAACATCATACATGGTGCAAGAACAGGGCTATTTTCGCATGTCCACATTCAGTGGGACATAAATACGCTTCATCAGTAGGGGTACCATGTTACCACAATATTTAATATAATTTGGACGTAAATGAAAATGTTTAGATTTCTGAATCATTCTACTGTTAGAAGCATATTCTGATGATAAATATTTTTTATTTAAATATGAGAGGATTACTTCTTAGTTAATTTTTATGAGAATTGCTTGTAATATACTACATATTACACACAACACAATTGCAATAAATTGAACAGACCAGCACCATGTGTCATGATAATTAACAAAATTTATATGTAAATGTTCAGATTTCTAATCGCTTTTATTTAAATATCATAATTTATATGAGAAATAACATATTACTATTAATAATTTATTTAACAATAAACTTATTTTAAAAATATTGCCCTTAATAATACAATAATACTAGAGTATATCAGACACTAATCTTATAGTTGGTAGTTACATTTATCAGTCATATTTTATAAGTACAGTGTGTCTTCAGTATTACGGAGACTCTGAATCATGGAATTCTGGGATTGATTCTGATGCCGTCTCAAAATTTGTTTGTTTTTCAATACTAATATTATAATAGTTCATATTTTTACCTTTGTAATAAATAAATTGATTTGTTACATTGGGAAATCATACGACGCTTTAACACCGAACTGACAAAATATACAACAATACATGGACTTCTAAATTTCAAGTTTAAACTACCGAGGGATATATTGTTAATGATATTCCTATTTTTTATATAGCATATATTTCTTCTAATATATCCTTATAGCGATTATTCTTCATTTAAATTGACATTCTTAATCTACCTGAAAGCTAGTGAAAAAATGGGTTACCGTTTGAAATACATGTCTGATTAGTTTACAATATTTTATATGTTTCCAAGAAAAATATAAATACTGTATTATTGATATCATTTGTATTATACAAACTAGACTAATTATTATCCTGAGGGATTTATAAATATTTATATAATGTAGTTTGAATAATTCAAGTTACAATTTAGTTTCATCCAAGACTCGTTTCAAATCAATATCCCCTTTTTGGATATTCAACCAAGAATCTAAAGAAGAATTATGGTGCAAAAATGGAGTTCTTCTGATGTTCCAATTCTCATTCCAGAAGCAAGAATAGACAACTCGATTTTATTTTTCTAAATGCGACTGGAGCGTCAGCAACAGTCTCAGGACAACCCACAGTCATTTGGCTCATCTGCTTCATAAATGGAATTTATTATCCACATATCTGTCCAAATGTGAACAAACACAAACTAAAACTGAATAGTTAATGGCCTCAAAATATATGGTTACATGGCAGAAATAAAGGACTTGATACAGCTATTATTGGTGAATCTATTTCCTGCTTGGGATTTCTGTAAGTTCCTTTATAATATTTTGTTAACAGTTCAATGGCAAAAAATACATAGGCATAAATGAATAATAATAATAATGAAATGTAAACACATACTATAAATATAATTTTACTTTTGCACTTATTTTCATGCTATATTATTTTTATGCTAACAATTTCAACTTATAATAGTCTTCTTCAGGGCTGAAAATATACAAATATATAAACGTACTGTAAGGGATGTCTCCAATATCAATTACACACCATGGTGGTAGATTTAAATCCAAGGCCTATGATAGTAACGTTTTTTATTAATCACTATATTAATAAAAATAAAGCACTAAAATTGACGAACCATTAATTGTGATACACATTTAAACCCCAACTTAATCATACTATAAATTCATATCTCTATTAAATTATAAAACACATATATGACAATTAACATTGAATAATTATTATCTTGTAAAGTATGATGTAACTCTGATATACTATAGGAATATGTCAGAAATATGTTTGGATAAAACAAACGCAAGCAAGAAATGAAAATTTATGTTAAAATAAAGAAATAACAAATAAATTTTTTATTATTAACACACTAACTATATTTAACAATAACAAATGACGTCAACAATGGATCTAAATGACAATCACGAACTTGTTATTTTGAACAACGAGCTTTTTCTCCATAGAGCGATAAAATTTCTCATCGGCTGAATAAAAATTTAAGCAGAGAATTCGAATTTACAACCCGAATACAAACACCAGCCTCCTTTGGATTGAAATAATATTAAAAACCAATATCTGAATATCTGAGAAAGCAAAGTCAAGAATATAGTATTAAAACTAGCCAACTGAGGAATGCGAAACTGAAATATTCGAAATTAAATTTGTTTGAATTTTCAAAGTGTCTAATTCCAAATCATAGATCGAATTATCTATAATTAAGAATATTTGATAGTATAAGAAAATATGGCTTTTATTTCACTCTGGATATTTTAGTAAAAATGTATAAATAGCAATATAGATAAACATGCATTGCTTAAGTGCAAAAGCGACATCGGGAAAGAAAGTCGTCCCTCATAAAGGTATAACTGTCAGAACTAGGAGAAAATTCACCGAGCATTTAACATCTTTGCCATGGAACATCAAATTTACTATTAAGAAATGGATAGGACAACTTTACAGTTGAAAGCAAAGGTTCCAAGGATACAAAGAATAAGTGACGTAATGGATGATCTAGAATACTCACAATTTATCACTTACACTCGAAATGGTTAAATGAGGAACACCTGAATGATTCACTAAGACATTTTTCCTTATAAACTTTAAAACTACATTTAGGTTGGCGTCATAAATTTTATTTATTTATATATTTTGTATACATGTTTTTGTTCATATCTTTCCTTTAATATGGATACAAAGGGGAAAATAACTGTTAATACATAACATAGGGGAGAAATATTATTGTCATTATTGTAAGGAAAATAAAATATCGGTTACGACGAGCACAGCTTGCTGGAACCCTTGCTTGCGTAAAAATCCGATCATCATCAAAGGGAAAAGATAAAAATTTACCTAATACATATTTAGACCAAACCTTTGTACAATTGTACTATATATTTTTTTCTTGGTTTGTTTATAGGAACAGTTGGGTTAAATGTTTTCGGTATACTTGGCTAATCATTTCTATCATAAATGCTCTTCCTTGTCTGTATCATAATTACAATATATAACAGGGAGATTCCATATCATCACTATGAAAGATAGGAAGTTATTATATCATGTTAATAAAACTAAAATGAATTATGATTTCCAAATAATAATTTAGTAAACAAGGATAATTGAGAAAATCATAAACATAATATAAATTTCATTTATGTTCACATGGACATCAAATAGCTATTCTTTGTAGTGGATCAGAGTATAGAATAATTATTGGAATCAATTACAAGCAAAGAGTAACCATAGATGTCGAATTAAATGTTTTATGGTTTATTATAAATTTTCTTTACTAAAAATATTGCCTCCTGTAAATATGTTATTAAATATATACATGTGTTTACATTAAAGACTCTCCATATAATTTTCTAAATTCACTTTTCAGTTGGTCATATCTTTTCACATATTTGTAAATGTTTTTGTACACTTACATATATGTTTATATATTCACACTTATCATTAAACACCTACATATGTTATACTTACCCGTATTTTAAGTGATATTAATATACCACAAACTAGACGATCACGCAGATTCTCCGTTAGTTTGAACTTGGGAATAATGTAAACGAAAGACCGTAAGGACGAGTTGAATTTAGACATATATTTTTATATTTATTTGATTACTAACTTCTCCTCTCTTAAAAATAAAATTAAAATGTATGTAGGTATATAGATGCAGGGATCTGCGATAAACTCTTTTATTCATTGTGATGACCTAACTAACCTATTTTCATACCAGGTAAAATTCCCTTCCGTTACAATCCTATGTAGTCAATCTAAATGCAATACCTTAACATACATTATTAGACTGCACAATTGAAGTATAAATTATTTTAATATTCCTACCTTTTTAATATTATTTTTTTTGGTCATATTTAATTTTAATAATTGCTACATATTTTAATTTATTAGATAATGCATTGTGATTAATAAATACAGATTGATGTAATGTTAAACACTGTTATATATTTTATGGCTGCAGAAAGGAGTTTGCTATTAACCGAAGAGATACTTTGATTCTTCTTTAAGGCCTTAAAGATATGAAATTCATAACATCCACTCCATATGTAGTTTTTGTTGCAGCTGTTATTACCATGTGATTATTCATATACTATATGAACATGGATGAACTTCTGAACAACATGCATTAGTCAGTGTGGTGAGTTTACTGGATTTTTACCTCTGAGTTTTTCTTCTCAGTTGTCTGATAGTTCTTAACTGAAATATCAGAGGAGTTTTCTTGAAGGCAGAATGAATGTCTGTATGAATGAACTTTTTAAAATAGATATTTACAATCATAACAAAACAAATTAAATTATTGCTCTTCTTCTCAGGAGGCTCCAAAGTCACCAGCCATTGTAGCGGTTGATGACAGGAAGCAAAGATGGCTAAAAATCCCCCTATTGTGACCCGGACTGTCATTTGATGACAAATTTTTATTTAGATACTTACAATTGCAGATCGTATTCAAGTAAACGAAGACTGCATGAATTGAAAGAAAGACTGTCTAATATCAAAAAGATCATTGTTGGACATTGTGATGAAATAGAGGATATTTATATGGATATACAGAAAGCTTTTGATTTGACCAAACAACATTATAAAATTGTCACGGGAGATTTTAATTCTAGAATTGACAAACGATTGAAAGATGAAGATGCTGTCGTTAAATGGGTTATGCTGATAGCAATGAAAGAGAACGCAGAGTTGACAGAAAAAAACCTTATGAATTCTTCCTTTGAGAAAAATGGTGAACAGAAATAAACATGGAATCATCCAAATGAAGATATAGCAGAATTGGATTTTACTTTAATTAACAGAAAATACGTATTTCAAGATTTAGTATTCTTAATAAATTGGTACTGTTGAGTTTTCAAGCAAATCAAGATGACACCCCCTATTTTTGGTAAATGTATAGTTTCAACGGTCTATAATCATAGGGGTGTTAATTGTTAAGTTAAAATAAAATTAATAAATCGATTGTTAAATTTTAAAAAAAAAGGAATAATTTCCGATAAATTTCATTAAGAAGTTTTATTTCAATTTTGGGAAGTGGTTAGACGTTCTTAATATTATCTACTTTGCTTCATTTCAGCGTGTTTCTTTTTGTCAGCAGTTTTTTGGTAAAATTGTTATAATGATGAAAATTTGGGACCTTTCTGTCGTAGAATGTGAAGTAGTGTACTATTTCCAAAAGGGTGGGATCCTGCCCTCCCGAAAAGTATGCGTTAATGATCACGACATGATTGCCTGCAGCAGATATGAATAAAGTTAAATATTGTATATATATATTCATTATTCTGCTAATAAGTTAATCCAAAAAAAAATAAAAATAAAATAAACTGAAAATATAGTAATTAATTTTTCCATAATGATTTTTTTTAAATAACGGTAATAAAAAATAAAATGTGATTTTTAAATACGACGCTTCCCAGCATGCATTTTTTTTGTAAACAATTTTTGGAACCCCCTAGAAACTATAGATTTATCAAAAATACGGGCTGCCATCTTGGTTTACTTGAAAACTTACGAATACCATGAATTGAACACAGAAAGTGATCATTGATTAGTGAGATAAAGGATACGCGTGAGAGACAAAAATCTTTAAGAAAAACAGTATTCATAGTTTAAATTCTCTTAATCTTCAGAAACATTCCAATGAACTAAAACATGACAATAGTTTTAAAATATTAACAGATTTTGAAGATGGTTGGATTTGTTCAAGATCAATAGGAAGATAACTACTAATACACTATTAAGAACTGCAACAGAGATAGTTGGTACAAAAAAGCAGCCGTATTTGTACTGAAACGATTAAAGGATATGAAAAAATAATGCATTAAGAATTGAATATCTAAAATTTTATAGAATAATACAAAGAGTTAATAAAGATATAAGAAAGAATAATTATAAAATAGCAAAGGAAGCTATAGAAGAGAATAAAAGTCTCAAGTGTAAAAAACAACATCTTGGTATTGGTAAGAAACTTATTTCAGCAAAAAGAAAAAAGATAGAGCTATTATTAAAACAGAGGTAATATCATGAAGTGTTTTGAAGAGTTTTTTAAAAAAAATGTATTGGGGAATAAAGAACAAGAAAACGAAGTATCTTCTTCTACTATTATATCTTCTGAAGTGCTTAGGTTTTTAAATGGAGTGATGCATGTAATTAAATCTATGAAGAAGGAAAAAACTTCAGGTAATGACGGAATCAAAATCGATATCTTAAAGTTGAAGAAATAGAAATTTTTTTGGCAAAATTATATACCAAATATCGGAATGATAAAGATGTATTATATGATTGGAAGAATGCAATACTAATGTTAATAATTTACCAAAGATGGTAAATAAGATATTAGAATTTGTTGATCCATCAGTCTTTTATCACTTCTGTAAAAACTTTTTATGGAGATCATTATAAATTGTCTTCAACAAGCTTGAAAGTTTGACCAACCAAAAAATCAAACTGAATTTAAAAGTTGTTTTAATACCCGGGATCATATCCAACTATTGAGAGAAGTTATAGAAAGGATCAATGAATATCAGTTGCCATCATGATTTCACTTTGTAGATTACGACAAGGTATTTGATTCTATCGCATTTCATCAATGATTAAAGCATTGGATCATCAGACATAGGATACCGTCATATTCTAAATATTTAAAACATAACAGCAATGATTAGATTATACGATGAAAATAGAAAGATTAACTTTGAGAATGTGTAGGACAAGTTAACTCTGTATTTCCAAAACATTTTTATTTATTAAGGCTATAACCTTAAGACTATGCGTCTAAAAAAACGACCGTAGGGACCTCTGCAAATCTTTAACACAAGATTTATTTCAAAGATAAGCGCTCTTATCTTTTAAATAAATCTTGTGTTAAAGATTTGCAGAGGTCCCTACGGTCGTTTTTTTCAGGCGCATAGTCTTAAAGTTGTAACCTTAATAAATATTTCTTTACGTAATGAGTATGCGCTTTATAAATATAATTATTAAAACCTTTTATTGTAGTTTTGCAAGAGGTATTTTGTCATTAAAATGGGAAGCTAAGAGAATGAACACAAATAAAGATTATTTAAGGCATCTACATTTTGCAGATGACATAATTGTTTTTGCAAATAATGCTTCAGAACTTCAGTAAATACTGCGAGAATTATCTGAAGAAATAAGAAAGTAACACTAAAGATAAATATTAAAAAGACTAAAGTAATGGTCAATGGATGTTCTCAAAATAATAAAAGATTGATAATGATAAATTAAAAAAAGTTATCAACTATAAATTCCTTGTTCAATTTATTAATACAGAAGAAAACCCAAGAGACGAAATTAATCATAGAATTAAACATGAATGGAATGCTTATGATTGAAACAGCGTAATATTTAAAAGAAATATACTTATAAGTTTGAAAAAGATTTTTTTTAATAAATGAACACTTAACAGAAGAGCAATACAGAAATTTTAAACCATTTAACTAAGTATTGATGTATGTTAGGATTAACAAGAAAGAATCAAAAATATAATACATGGATGAAAGAACAAACAGATATTTTTAACATCACTGCAAAAATTAAGAAACTAAAGTGGAACTGTGCTGGAAATATTTCTAGAAGAGATGATCTTAAACTGGATTCAAAATCATAAAAGATCTAGGAAGCGATCACATGTGAGATGGATGGATAGAATAAGAAAGTGTGCTGGCATGACGTGAAGAAGAGAGGCCAATAATGAGAAAAGATGGATTGAACTGGGAGAGACCTTCATTTTGCAGTGGATCGACTTGCTTGAAAATGATGATGGTATATTTTTGTGTTAGATATATTTTAGATAATACAAAATTAATTAATTTTTAAATATACAAATCATTAAAAAAAGATTAGAAGAGCTTAAAATATTATATAGTAAACAACAGATTAGATTAGTGTTTTTCTGAAAGTTTGTAATGATAATGCTTTAGTTGTATTTATACATTGGACTATTTCCAGCATCTAATATGAGTATTATATGTCTTTAGAAAAATTTAACTTTATTTAAATACTCCACATACCTTCAACTGTTAGTAACAGTACACAGGTTACTATATGCAGAACGTTTTGAGAGGTATTATTCTCCCATCTTCTTCAGATATTATTGGCCTGACCAGTCTCAGCACTAGCATGGGAATCGAATCTGGACTCTTAAATTTTTGAGTATATAGATACAACAAATTAGTTTAATTTTCATGTACAGAGATATTTGGAAAATAATTAATTAAAATGTAAGCTAAAATTATTTCTTAAAAAACTTATATCCTAATTGATCACTCAGGATACTTCAAATATATAAATGTAGGCAACAGAAAGTATAGTGAGAGAAAGCTGAAACAAATTCTAAAGGATCTATTCCAACAGGCAACAAATGGGTGCAAAATAATTTAGGTCGTAGAGATTTTTAATACTATTTATGTAAACTTTATGGTTATTAATGTGATAAGGTTATTTTTGTGGGAGGGTATATTATCTTGGTATTGAAATATTGTTATTAATATTGATATTAAAACTATTTGCCTTATAAACTGGTCAAGCTATCCTTTGGTATTAAATCCTTAACCTCTCAACACGGAATCAACCTTAATCCACAATAATAAAGTCAATAATTAGATAATCAATATAAATGATTTGCTTTTTTGGTTACTAAAAATCTTTTTTATATTTGTGCGAGTAATTTTCATCTTTTCAAAAAGACTATATAATATCTTGTATTTTTAAAGCGCATGTGCATTGGCTTAATCGCTAATATCACTATTACAGTATAAAAACATAGCGCTATATAGAATAATATCTCATTATAATTATTTTAAAAAAAAGTCTAAAGTCTAATCCATTTAATTACAATATTATTATACAGGATAATTTTAAATTGTTGATAAATATCTGAATTACAAATAAACTTGAGCAAATCATTTTAGCACTTTTAATAGTATCTTTATGTAAATTATTTAAATTAAAGTCATCTGTCGTCTAATAATAGATCACATTTTTATTTACATTCATTTAAATGCAATATTCAATAAATCCAAATTTTTCTAAAAAATCGTTAGCAATATTGGATTCAATATGTGCAAACTCCAATACATTTTTTTATTTTAGTAAATTTGGTAACATCTTAAACAGCTTTTCAATTTGTATCACCTGCAATCTGCTTCTTTCTGGAAGTTCTATTTTGTCTGTCTTCTTTGTATCTATATATTATGATAGAAATATTAAATCCATAATTCAGCGTCATGTCAAAAGATATGACTTTACTATAATCGATTCTGAAAAAAAACATCGATTGATCATATGATCATATCATGGTATTTTTACCATCTTTGCAGAGTATCCTCAATTAATGTTTTCCCAATGCCTTGATGTATAATTATAAAAGATCCATACTTACTTTAATATAATAAATTTGGCTGAATACCAACTATGAGAAAATACTCTACTTTTTTTAACTTGGCAAATGCAAACCCTTTGAAATCTACGTTCCACTCCATTTGATGCCCATTAAGATATTTAAACTGATTAATAATAATCATACTAAGTAAAATCTGTTAAAGATTTTTTTCCATCACTGGTTAAAAAGCCATGAGGTTTTTGAACAGTAATCACCAAATAAAAATCGATATCTATTTAGTTTGCAATGCAAAAGATTTGGATAAAGAATTTATATCAGTATATTTGTACAAAAGACGGGATAATTGTGTTAAGAGGATTATTGAGTGTTATAGTAGTAAGGAATGGGATAAAAGAATAAATTTATTAATAAAGACTAGGGAGTTAGAGAGATGGAGAAATAGTATGGAGAGTAAAAAGAGTTTAAATATATATAGAAATAAACAGAATATTAGGTGTGAGTTAATTTATGATAATAGTAAGGAAAGTAGTTTATTGTTTAAGGCTCGAACGGGATCTTTAGCTACAAAAGAATATACATGTAAATGGAAAAATATGGGTGATTTATTTTGTAAATTATGTAAGGAAGGAATTGAAAATATTAGGCATTTGTTAATTGAATGTAAATGTTTGAAAACAGAAAGGGTACATATAATGAAGTTGTGGAAAAATAAATATGAAAAGAGTGATTATACAGAAAATGAATTATTGGTTTTTATGCTGGGTTTGGGAAAAGATAAGGGGGATTTAGATATAAAGGTTATAGAGTTGACAAAAATTATGTTGTGGAAATGGGATAGAGCAGATTATGGGTAAATTTAGAGTGGGGAATGTAAAAGAAAGTGGCTAACAGGTTTATCTGGGCATAAATGCTGAGATATTCTTGACTTCGTTTAAGGAGAAGCCATAATACATCACATCACATCACATAAGAAAATTAAAGTGTTTGATAATGAAGAGAGAGTATGTAATAGTGATCATAGTTTCTTTATAATAGAAATGGTTAGTAATATGATGGAAATTAATAATACTATTAGAAAGGATAGTGAAAGATATAGATGGAGAGTGAATAAGCAGAATAAGTTAGAAGAATATAAAATAAAAGTAGAAGAAATCATTAAAGAATTGGTTGGGGATGAATATAAGGACGGGTGAGGTGAAGTAGAAAAAGTGGCAAATAGGGTTTTAAGTGAGAATATTCTGAAGAATAAAAGTAACAAAAAACTTAGAGTTAGTAAAAATGTAAAAGAGAAAAAAAAACGTGCAGAAAATGTAAATGTGCTATTAAAAACAAAATGAAAAACTGTTAATGTTAAATGGGAAAAATATTTAAAAAAAATAAATTGGCTAAAATAGATCATTATATAGAGAGAATGAAATTAAATAGTAAATTGTTGGAGGATATTAATAAAAGTGGAAGAGATGGGAGTAAAAAAAAATTGGAAATATATTAAAATAAGGGATGTACGGGAGAGAGATGTAGTCTTACTAGATGGTGAGGGAATAGAGTATAGTTCTAGAGAAGAATTAGAGACAATCTTAAATAAGTATGTAATGGATAAAGAAAAGATGATAGATGTGAAGGACAGATTGATAGCAAATATAAAAGCATAAAATAATGGGAATATTAGATTTACAGAAAATGAAGTGAATGACGCAGGAAAGATATTGAAAAACGGAAAGGCAAGAGGTTTAGATGAATGGCCAGCAGAGATGGTGAGAAATTTAGGAAATAGGACAAAATTAAATCTATTATCATGTTTTAATAATATGGCACAGAAGGGAGAATTTCCAGATAGCTGGAATAATACAAAATTAAGGCGTAAAGGAAAGGATACGGATTATAGAAAGTTAAACAATTATAGATCGATAGCGGTAACGTGAGTGTTATATAAACTTTTTTCAGATATGGTGGCTTGAAGGGCCGCAAAATGGATGAAAGAAAATAATATAGTGGGAGAAATGCAAGAAGATTTTCTATGAGAAAGACCTATAGGAGATAATTTATTTGTAGTCACACAACTTATAAATACAAGTATGGTTTTTATAGATATAGAGAAGGCAAGAGTATTAGAAATAGATTATGGATAAATTTAGCAAATTTATGAATGAATGAAATTTTAGGGGATCTTATTAAGAGATTGCATGAAAATAATTGCTATAGGTATCAACTAGGAAATATAAGATCAGTTAGTATTAAAAGTGAAGTGGAACTAAGGCAAGGAGGCTCAATATCACCCTATTTTGTTTTTGTTATATTTGAGAAAAGTGAAGGGAGCAATAGAAAGATTTGGAAGAGGGGTAGATGGCAAGGGAGTGTATATATTATCAGGTCTTTTATTTGTTGATATCTTCTTGTGCATAGACAGTAGGGAAAATATAGAAGTTATGCTGAAGACGTGCGCGAGAATGGGTAAAGAGATGGGGATTAAATTTAGTGGAGAAAAATCAAAAGTAATGATGATAAATGCTGGGGAAAAAGAAGAAAAATAATTTTTATTCGGGTTATAAAGATACAGGCGGTGAATAGGTATAACTATCAGGGAATCGTCTTAAGTAATCAGAGAAATTGCTTGGATAAATGAGAGAAAATTTTTATAAATAAAGCAAAGAAAAGAAAGGGACTGATAAAGAATTTAACAGGGTTTTCATATAATAAATATGACGTAGCAAGAATTTTATGGAAGGGAGTGGCAGGAGAAGAATTAACTTAAGGTAACGACGTGTTATGTGTTAGTAAAGAAATATTAGATTACTTAGAAAAAGTACAAAGAGAAAAAGGAGGACATGCATTAGATGCAGATGTGTGGACGGGCAAAGAAGGCAAATGAAGGAGAAATGGGATGGTCACGTTTTTACATGAGAAATGCAAAAAGAAAAATGAAAATATTCGGTAGATTGCAATTTATGGATAATAAGAAAATAGCTAAAATAGTATTCAATTGGGTTATGAGTAAAGACAGGCAACAAAATGGGCGTGGAAGGTAGTATGGTCTGCATAAAATTTGGATAACGACTTTGTGTCAGTATATTTGTACAAAAGATGGGATGATTGTGTTAGGAGGATTGTTGAATGTTATATTGTAAAAGAATGGGATATAAGAATAAATGCAGTAGTAAAAATAGAAAGGTGGAAAGTTGGTGTACTAGTCCGGAGGGTGAAAAAAGTTCAAATATCTATAGAAGTAAACAGAATATTAGGTGTGAGTTAATTTACGATAATAGCAAGGAAAGTATTTACTATGTAAGACTAGAACAGGATCTTTAGCAACAAGGGAATATACACATAAATGGAGAAAATGTGGGTGATTTAGTTTGCAAGTTATATAAGGAAGGCATGGAAAATATTAGGCATCTGTTAAATGAATGTAAATGCTTACAAGCAGAAAGAGTACAAATAGTAAAGTTGTGGGAGAATAAATATAAACAAAGTGATTATACAAAAAATGGGTTCTTAGTTTTTATGCTGGGTTTGGAAAAAGATAAGAATGATCTAGATATAAAGGCCAATAGAGTGGACAAAGATGATGTTATAGAAATGTGATGGAGTAGAATAGTGAAGAATATGGGAATAACTTAGGGTGAAAAATGGAAAGGGAAGTTAAGGTGGCTAACAGATGTCTCTGAAAATACTGGTGGAGAGATTCCTGACCTTAATAAAAGAGAAACCATATCGTATCATATCAAAATCACATCACATAACTAAGCAAAAAAACTTGATAGGAATCTTGTTTTTCCAATTTTGCTTAAACAACAATCAAAAACAATTATTCATTTGTTTAGAACTTTATAATTTTTTTTAATAAGAAAAAATTTACAGTGTCAGGTAGCTACATTTGAGAATTACAATAGTTTCATATAGAAGATTAAAGTTTTGCAACCAATCTGTGTGGCGTTGTCATCATAACATTTAGCGCATTTGTTTTTGTGTCTCCCCACTCACTTCCATATATCAATTTTCAATACTCATCATATGTATAAGCATAAAAATAATCTACCAGATACTTAGCCTGAAAGCAGTGATAACCTATCTCCACGTGTCAATAAGTGCAGTGTACCCACACAGGTATATATTTATTGTATTTATTAAAGATAAATAAAGATTGTGTTTGCAACCTTTTAATAATTATATGTAAATTACTCCACAAAAACAGTAACTAAATATGCAGAAAGAATTAAAACTTATTGGAAAATTGCAACAGGCTAATTTACAAGTTAATGTATATTAGCCAAATTGATACAAGAGTATGCAGAAGAATTAGGCAGTTATCTAGCGCTTCGGTCAGAGTTGTCAGTCAATGCAAGAACATTTGCTAAATGGTGTAAAGTGGCAAGAGAAGTTGCCAAAGTGCTGAACTGCAAGAGTGCAGAAGTAAAAGTGAACGGAAGAAAAACAAAATAAAAAATAAACTAATGGAAAATTAAATTAGCAAATGTAAAGTTGATTTGGAAATAAATAAAAAAGAGCTCTAGTCAAGAATCTATTTGGGGCTATCTCTGATAAAATGTGTGTAAGCATTAATGTGCTTGCAAAATAAAAAGACTTTAAATATATATATATATATATATATATATATATATATATATATATATATATATATATATATATATTAATCTCTCAAGGAACAATGAATTTTAAGGAGATCTAAGTGAACTTACACTCAACTAGCAAACTAGCAAGTCGAACAACTAACTTTATTACTAATACCATTATTATTCAGAATAAATAAACTTTGTGTTTAGTTTTCTTTATTCAACAACATATATATTCAGCTGTCAACTGACTGCATAGCCGTGAATATATTAGTTAGATGCTTCTCAGAGAATTATACAGGTAAGTCATCATTAGTTACTACATTGATGTGACATTTCTGTGACATCATGATCTTCTGAGAGATGGATCAAAATGATTCATAGCTAGTCTTTATCAACAACATTAACAGAAAAAAACTATTATTTGTTCTAACACCTGTTTAATATAACAATTCATAGGCTTTTTCTGTGCTTTTTTGATGAACAATTAAACCTAATTACTATCATTTGTTCATTAAAATTGTCTAATGTTTTACACTCTCTCAAATGTAGTAGTATTTTGGCAGACACGCACAGGTTTAAAAAATGTAACACATTTTCCTTAACTACAAAAAACGAAACTATTTACCATTTAACATTTTTAAAAGTATTTCGTGGTTCCCAATATATATAAAAATCCCAGAGTGCAAACTAATAGTCTTTATAACTGCATTCAAACTATTGAAAACATTCTGAAGATTATTCTTTGAATTGTTAAAAATGGCACAACCACCTACATGTTTAAAGAAAGTTATTGTTTGTGTTTTAATTCAGACTCTAATTAAAAGTTCCACTATTACATCTTGATGCCTGTTTCGTGGTTAGTGATTATAAATGGTTCCAAAGACTATTGTCCTAAAAATGAAAATTGAAGTTGAAGCCAGTACCCATCTTCTCATTTTAACACCAGTTTTCATTTCAAATATAATTTTCTAACACAGCAATGATGTTTTTTTAATTCTATCATAGTAGAAGTTATGTAACATAAGCAATCTAATGCATAAACAAATTAATACAATTTGAGATACAAGTGTCAAAATTTCCGCACTCACTATTTTGACACCATACAGTAAAAAACAGTATATTAATAATTATTATTGATCATTTATTAGTCTACAAATTATCATATAATTCTTAACCAAGATATAAATTTTCAACCTCAGTTAAGATTAATATATCTATCTTTTAACTAAGCATAAATACAAGGAATAATTCAACTTTATTTTCATTTCATCACATAAATTCATAAAACATATGAATAGCAACTTCTAAAAATATGACTCCCAGAATGCATTTCATGCTATTGCAGCACCAGATTTAATATATAATAATGTATTATGTGTTTCCTAAAAGTGATTGGATATTATAAAGAAAATTTAAAAAGAAGTTATGATCTAAGTTAGGATGTGCAGTAATCAAAAACAAGAAGTGATAGAAAGCTTTCATACGAAGAATGCAAAAGACAATCAATATCAGCATTTTTTAGTTTCTCCATGTCTACTCACTTAATTTCAAACATTACCATGGATTAGAGATGGGGAACATTTTTGCCAAGGGCCTTGTGAATATTTATAACTTCATTCATGATCCACACAAAATTATTAACAACAAAATTAGCTTACCATATATATTTGTTCAAAAATGTAATTAATTTGCCTTTAATCATTAATGCTGGGAAATCTTTTCAATTGGTAGAATTCTTCTTTTAAATAAGAGAAATCTTTTTTTTTTTTTGTGAATTAAAAATAAAGTAACATTATTAATGACTGTTCCACATTTAATTACAATTTTTCCAATTTGCCTTAAAACTATCATCCTTACATATATTCTTCAATTTCTTTTTAGGTTAACAAAGGCAAAACTCTCCATACAGTAGTGCCACCCTGTGCCAAACAGAGTAATAAATGAATGCCAGAAGGCTTGTGCATAAAATCCCTATCTAGTGCCTACTCACAAGCCTTCTGGCATCCATTGATTACTCTGTTTGGCACAGGGTGGCACTACTGTATGGAGAGTTTTGCCTTTGTTTACAACAATTATGTGCTAGTATAGAGAAGGTGATCATGTGATGTTTAGTTCTTTTTAGGTTCTGGACAGATTAATTCTTCAGTATCTAGGATGCAGTATTCTACAAACTTCTCAGAAAATGATTTTGAATTTTCTGCCTTTTTTTTGAAATAACTTCCTCTCAAATAATTTTCTGACTTGTTTGTACTTTTTATAAAATATGTCAGCTACTTTATGAAGGTCCTTTTCAAATTTTCTATTTTAATATTTTTTCTTCCACGTGTTTGATAAATAGTGTCTTTTAATAATGTATTCTTTATTATCTGAAATACTTTCCAGATATTTCATGCACATTGATTTACTATTTCTTTCTAAAAAAATGCATTGGCCCATTTGTTTTCAAACACACAATTTTCTGTGTCAATTTTTCTCCTCTTACTATGTAGCTATTCTAATAAAAAAATTAAGTAGAAAATTTGAGTGTTATTTTTCCTAGTTATTCAGTGATCTGTGAAAATCATTATAAAAGCAAACCAAATGCCATTACTGTAGTCAGAGAGATCACATGATATAGATAGTTTGTTAGAATGTTGAACCTCTAGTAGACAGAAGTAGAATTATTATAAAGATTGGAGAGAGAAAGAGATGTGGTTGAGAAAATAAATATTTTATTTTACTTTACACTTTATTGAGATATTATTTTATATAGCGCTATGTTTTTTTTATGTAATAGTGATACTAGTGATTAAGCCAATGCGCATGCGCGTTAAAGACAAATTATAAATGAATACTCTCGATTTTTCCAGACATAAGATATAGTATTTTAGAAAGAATGAAATAAATCCATCCATTCTTTTGACCCAAACATTTATGTATGGGAAAATCTATATTTGCACATATATTTGGACTGCCCTGTGTGCGTGTGTTTAAATAGAAGTTTTATACAGATTCATTTTTTATACGATTTGTGAAAATGTCTGGGGGCCAGATTGAGAGGCTTTAAAAATTGGACATAGCCTCCAGGCCAAAGGTTTCCCACACCTGTCAATATCCTTTCAATTAACTGAGTCAAATTTCTTGAGCAAATAGAAAAAACAATGTATAAATTGGATATTTTCTCATGCCATTTGCCTTCTAACAACAAATGATTTTATAGTGCTTTTTGATTCTTAAAGCCATAGTTTAATTTTGGTAACAATTTATTTATGATTGGAAACAATCACCTGCTATAATGAATACCACTTTTATTCTATGATAATTACTTCAATCTTTTGAATTTAGATCTACACATACACAGAGAATTTTAATGCATAGCGCTATTGAAAAATATATAAAGAATTATAGATACTCACATATTAATACCATAATCCAGTTCAACTATTAAGCTACTTGGGTATAGTTGTTTAGCAACATCTTTTTCTATTTGTTGCAAGCAATTATATACAATTGGATTAATAGATGAACTGGAATGTGACATCAATATGTGGGTAGTTGTAATTCTCTCTCTCTCTCTCTCTCTCTCTCTCTATATATATATATATATATATATATAGAGAGTTCAAATTCCTTCTAATTATATATATATATATATATATATATATATAATTAGAAGGAATTTGAACTCAGGTGTTCAAGCTCCCTATTACTATCCACTCCATCTTATACAATTGATACATATGACTACATAGGGTGAAAATGATAAATGATTTCCAATAGATGATCAGTTGTTCCAGATCATAGCAAATCTTCAAACTTTAATGGACAGCTTCTCCATTCTTCAACTCTTCAGCCATCTATATTCTTGAAAATCTGATGATGGAATGCTCAAACCCTTTATTGATGCCAATATTATTGTTATACCCATGTTAAGTTTAATTCATTCTGACTGCTCACATATAGGATTGTAATATGTCTATTTAAATACACAGAAAAGGGATGATTAGATGTCATTACCATTTAAGGCTTCAATATATAATCTGGTTTATAGGAATAGGCATTTGTTAGGTGGAATGAAAGTTGCATGGAGGAAAGGTTCTGATTTGAATTCATTACTTAATGGTTCAAAACAGTCTATTGATAGTAGGTCTATTTCTGATATTGTTTATAAGATTCCATGTAGTTGTGGTAAGTTTTATGTAGGCCAGAGTAAGTTTAGCCTTAATGAAAGAGTTAAGGTTCATATAAGTAGAGTTAAACAAAGGTATCTTAACTCAGCTTTATATATTCATGAATTGAATACAGGTCATAGAATATTGTTTTATAATGCTTCGGTTATTTTTTATGAAAAGAATGAGTTAAAAAGAAGAATAAAGGAGACTTTGATGATAAAACTTCTTGATTCTGAGGCTATCAATCTTATGAAGACTTCCTTTGATATTAAGGGAAGGTGGAGTTTGAAATGAATTATGGGAAGGTTTGTTTTGTGTGTATATATTTGTTATTTCATTTAGTTTGATTTTAACTTGAGAAGGTCTATTTGTAGTAGATGAAACCATGGTTGTGTAAGGATTTTGGTAAAATTTTGGATTTAATCTAGTATTGTATTGTTTTATGGTTTTGTATATATATATATAATTAACCTTAAATACTTATTAAAAGGTGAACTTTTCTAAAATACCTCTTGATCAATGCTGATGGGTAGGCATTACTGTTTGTCAATGAACTGATAAGAATTTTTATCATTTTAAAATTTACTTTTAATTTAGAATAATTATATATTTATTTACTAATTAATATTGAATGGATGCATGGGTTAACATAAAGTAAATATTTTGATCTTTTTAAAAAATCTTCAGTTACCTGTAAAATATCCTATTTTCACTCAGGGCTTGAATTGCATGCCTGGGGTTTTGAATGCTAATAAGGGTGGGGGACTTGTTTGAAAATATATGAAAAATATTCGACTGATATCATTGGATCAGGTTCATATATTACAGATAAATTACATTTATAAATATGTACATTAAATGGAAGCAGACAACCTCCAACAGCTAGGAATGAACGCACTCATGCTTCAATGAACAGTACAATAATTCTTGTCATAACTGGGAAGTATTGCCTAATGTATGTTTATATTTTAGGTTAAGGGTAATATTTAATATATACATGAATATATCCCAGTGATCCTTTTGGGTCATGTTGTCTGAAGTTCAGACTTTCTATTTATTCACAGAGGGTGTTTCTGAAAAAACATAACATTTGGATAGGAGAACATTGCAGCATATGATTCAAGAGATTATCCTTTTGAGTTGGCTTTTTTAAGTTCAGACTTTATATTTATTAACTAGAGGGCATTGCTGAAAAACAACATTTGGGAAGATGATTTGAAAATTCTATATATAATTATCAAAACCCTTGCAATGCACATTTTAAATATTTATAAGCCTATTTAACCTAAAAAATAGACAATTCGTTCACTACATACATATGCTTCACATTGAATATATCTTTACCTGGTGTGCTGGAATTTTTCATTATGAGCTAATCGCAGTAAAATAAATAAATCACAAAACATCTATAAATAAATGGACCTAGAATTATGAAGCTGATTTGATTCTAGTAGTAAATTTGAATAATGTGAAGATTTATTATTCATGTCATAGAAACATTTCTATTAATGTAAGAATAGTTGTTTAAAACAGGCAAAACTCTCCATACAGTAGTGCCACCCAGTGCAAGCCAGAGTAATCATTGGATGCCAAAAGGCTTTGTGCATAAAATCCATATCCAGTGCATACTCATCCAATACCCCCAGACTAGTTTGCATCCATTGATTACTCTGGCTTGCACTGAGTGGCTCTACTATATGGAGAGTTTTGCCTGTTTTAGTAACAGTTATGAGCAAGCATAAAAAGTGGTGATCATGTGATATTTAATAGTTGTTTACAGTTCTGTCACACCTGATAAAAGGAAGTGAGATTTATTTTGGTAATTATCAACAATTTCTATGCACATGATTATGTATATACATATGAGAAGATGGTGACTAAGGTTCTGGACCTGTTTGCCATTTTGTGTATATTGGAGGAAGCAGAGCATGCTTATTTGTGAGGTTAATCCTTAAAATTTATAGAACATAGTATATTCCTATTATGAGTTTTGTAATGACGTCATCAGAGAATGAAAAAAAATAAAGGAGGCGTAGTTCAGTATAAATTTAAAACACAACCAACACTAGAGTCGCATTGAAATTTATTTCTCTATCCTATCAAAAGATGTGAACATATCGAAAGGGAATCTCAATTGAATATTCAAAAGTCTAAAAGAAGAAACAATTCTTAATGATGTATTAGTATATAAAATATTTACTTTCTCATAGTTATAAATAATTATCTCTTTTGTGTTGTGGAATTTAAATTAAAATCAATAAGCTTCTATATAATTTAAATAAAATAATTATTGGGTTATTGTTTTTTAGTTAATAAAAACTTGTCTTACTTAATCTTCTTATAAAACAAATTTCAAATTAAACTTGTATTGGATTTTTATAATTAAATTACAAATTATTTACTTTTTATTTATTATTTTAAGCTGCTTCTTAATCTTAACTTTTAATTTATAATGAGAATATTTAATAACAAAACTATTTATTCTAGTAATTTTTCTGAAGAGGAGTTTTTTAATTATTTTGGAAATGTAGAAATAGGGTTTGAACTCTTATCTGCATTTTTTACTATTATATTTACGTTTTTGACCAATGCCCTTCTTTTAACGACCATATATAAAGTTAAAAGTGTACGAACCATTCCCAACCTATTCGTTGCGGTATTGTCAATTTCTGACATTTTAAAAGGGTTATTGGAATATCCTGTGCCCACGTCTGAAGCAATATGGGGTCCTTGGTTAATGAACAGTAAACTAATTTGCGACTTGCATGGCATTTTCACTCTATTTGTGGGTGCCGGTTCTTTTATGACCATGATGGTTATGAGTCTCAATAGGTACTGCATAATTGTCAAACCGCAAATATATTCAAAACTTTTTACATTAAGATATACCATTGGGATGATAGTGTTGTCGTGGTCTTTTGTTTTTTTAAACTGCTCTTTGATATTCTGCGGTTTGAGTAAATTAGTGTTTATATTAGAAGTATGCATTTGTACGTTCCAATTGGATTTTTATTTATATTATATAACCTTTATAGTGTTTATGATACCATCAAGTGTAATTGCGTTTTGCTATTATAAAATATTTAGCGTTGTTAGAGAAAGTGCGCAGAAGGTACGCGGAAAATCAAAACAAGAACAAAACAAAAAGAGCGATGCTGAAGAAGCCAGAAGGAGAAAAGAAATTAAACTAGCCCAGACGCTTCTTATTATAGTGGTGACATTCTTTTTATTATATTCTCCGTTGGTGACTCTGGTTGCTGTTAAGTTATCGTTGAACCCAACCGTTGTTATAATTCCTAGATGGGTGTTTGCTTTGGGAGAGCACATCTGGGGAGCAGCTAGTTATATCAATCCCATTATATTTTATTACTCGAATTCGGAATTTAAAAGAGCGTTTCATATTTCATTTCCATTCCTTGGAAAATTAAAAATTTCAGAAATGTAAATTATATAATGTATGTTGTATTTCAATAAATAAAAACAATTCCGCGTATAAGGTTTAGTAAAAGACTTTATTTACAAAATTAGATTAAGTGGGATTCGAACTCAGACTTTCAAACAACCCACTACTCTCAGTGTCATCTCATATTGCTGACCTACCTGATCACATGTTGAAAAGATAAATAATCACATGGGCTTTGAACATTCCATCATCAGATTTTCGATGAAATGGAAGCCTGAAGAGTTGTGGGTTAGAGTAGTTTGAAGCCTGTACATTAAAGTATGAGGATTGGCTATCTTAATATAAAGCTAAGCACTGATTGTATATGTGTGTGGAGATAGTAATCTAGACCAACTAATGATTGCTGGTTTAGCATGAAATACGTGTATTGGTGATTATTTATCTTTTCAACAAATGTGTGATCAGGTGGGTCAGCAATATGAGATGGCACTGAGAGTAGTGGGTCATGTGAAAGTCTGAGTTCGAATCCCACATATATTACATATATAAATGCAGGTTTAAGCCTGTAAAATATATTAAAATTGAATTAAAAAAGGGTTCTTTAAATAAATAGAAAAATTACTCCAAGAAAGATGCTTTCTAAAATCCAAATTTAATTGCAGTATCTCTTATTTTTACCAACAATCTATACTGTATATCATTGATTTAAAAACAGATTAAAGGCAATTTGAGAAATTCGATTTAGACATTTTTGATTTATGTAAAAATAATATCATCAAAAGATTATAATGCACAACCATGTACTGACTATAGGTTACATTTTGGCCAGTAACTTATATAATACTTTAGTGGATAATACGTAGATAATTATAATGTCTGGTATTCTATTCTAACAAAAGTTATACATATTTTAATACTTTAATTGTACCTGGATTCCCTGACAATATAGTGAACTCTTGTAACAGAGCCAGAATTCTCTTCTAGTCTGTATCTTTCTATATCTTAATTTACATAATTTTATTTTGGATCCTGGCTTTGGTTGACAAATATATTGTAATAGTACAATGTCATGAGGTAAACATGGAGTGATGGAAAATCATTATCACTCATCAAGTCAATGCAAAATATAAAATTAAATATATAAGGAATGGATATAATGAGGAATGAGCACGGCACATCATCTAACAACTAACTGTAAATTCACCAGCATTACACAAAAATAATAATCATTCATCATCATGAATGATCACTAACAAAAATAAATCAACATTAAATCTTGTGAATGGATTTGAAATGGGTCTATTGTAGACCAAGATAATTATTTAGCCCTTGCCAGTTTGGGGCAGATTATGTAAACATAATAATTTGGAAGGACACACTTAACTCAGAATATATAACAATAAAAACAATAATGCTGGGATACTAAAACATGCTGATCTTCATCAATGTCCTGGCCATTTAATAACATTAATGTGACCAACTATAAACTTAATTTCTAATAAATACTAAACTAAATAAAATGAAATGTAGTGCATAAACATTAAAGTGTATACCTTTGCACCATCCAGCATTAGAGAAGTAAGAAATCATCACCAACTAAATGTCCATAAACACCTAAATATAAACCCTTTTATATAATAGACCATTAGGCATGAATCCATCTCAGTGAGCAATAAGTCTATAACTGGTACTGTGAGCAAGAGATATACTACAAACATATAATAATTTACAATATTTTAGATTGAGTAAATTCCCTGGAATAACTTTAACAATGAAATATAAATTTATTAATTAGAAACCATAAAATGAAATTAAGATCTGCTGAGCATTCTATAAATATAAATTTGTCATTCTGATTTTGATTAATGTAAAAAAAAAAAAGCTATCACATTATAATTTACAAATATTTCAATAGGTTTACATAAAACACCTATATATCAGCACACAGACATGACTGTATAAAAAATTACTTATCAGAATTGTGATGAATTAATAATAAAATTCAGTAATTCATTTTAATAATTCATAAAGTATGTTTAATTTTAATATATATGTGTCTACATGACCCATATATGTATAAGCACAGACATGCTATAACATATGGAAATTGTCATAATGATACATAAATAATGACTGTTTCACATATATATGTGAGTACCCATGAAAATGTGTGTGCACACTGATATTTCATTAGTAAAAAATAAACATATTAAAAATATTATAATTCGACTGACATAATTAATTCAATGTCAAAAAACATAAAATGTACATGTATGTGTGTATATAAAAAATATAACCTGAATTGATAATTTAAAAAAAAAATTATATATATATTACTTTTTGACAGATCTTCATCAAAGTTTTTCTTTTTCAGGTTATTCTTAATTAATTGTAAACTTTTTAAAAAATATTCTAGCAACTTCTTTTGTACTCTAATTTAGAAAGATTTTTCTAGTTTACTTTTTTTTAAATTTTAAAATACAATCAGCATTTTTAATAAAGTTTCATTTAAAATTCAGATCCTTGTGGCTTCATTTTCAATATTTAAGAAAAAGATCTTCAGAGTTTTCCTTTCTCTCTCTGTCTTTTTTATAAACAATAATGGGAACAAATAATCTAGACACAAATGTCATTTATTATTTTTCTTTTCTTGTTTTATTTTTAGTTGACAAAAGTTATTTACTTTTAAAATTTGTTAATTTTAAAAATTTTAACTGTCATTTTCAAGAAATTATTTAAAATAATATTGTTCTCAACATATAGCACATTCTATTGACCAACTGTTCTTTATATGCATCTGACACAGTACCTTTATCTGTGCTTTGCTACATATAGATAAAACAGAATACATTTCTGGGTAATTAGTTAGCTCCATTTAGTGTAGAAGTTAATAGATTTTAGGCATATCAGCCAGTACACAACATATATGGGCTAATAAACTATAGAAAAGGTTGCCCAAACTAAACTTCTCCAATGTAGCACTAGCAGCAGCTATATCCACTATTTCTTGTCTTCAGTTATAACCTTATATTCATTATGCTGTCATAGTCTCTCTTCTAATCTTTTCCCAACTGTTTTATAGTCAGAGTGGAATTTAAATAAATATAGTAATTAAAACTAAGTTTTCTTCATCCTGATTGAAAAAAGTTAAGGACTCTTTTCAATTCATCTTAATCCCTTTCAAAAACAACTTTGTAGAATTTTTATCAAACTATGTTATACAAGTTTTAGTTAAAATATTTCTTAATGTAATCAAAATAGATTGTGGAATTTTATAATTGTCAGTATATCTATTGTAACATAAAAACATGCTTATTTAATTTCAACATCAGAATTAATAAAATATTCATTAGTCCTTTTTATTATAAAAAAATTTAAATTCAAAAATATTTAATTTCCAACTGTTATTCCAGTGTAATTGTATTTATTTCTACATTTCCTTTCTACTTTATAAATATACATGTACACTTACTACAATGTTGTTGTATAGATGTTGAATATTTTGAAATAAAAAATATAAGTTGTAATTTTCATACATTTCCATGAATAGCAGTTAAATAATACATTTGCATCTCTATCATCTTTCCATATCTTTCATTTATTTTTATTAATCATCTGTTCACTGTAATGTAATAATAATAAATATTTTGTATATACCAACTTTAGATGAAATTATGGGGAATTTAAATGCAGGCTTTTAAGATTCCTTCAGCAATCCGCTCCATCTTATCTAATTAATACACTTAATTATATACATGTAATAAAAATAAATAATCTCCAATATACATATTTTGTGTTGAGCTAGCATTCATCAATTGGTCCAGAACATCATCTCCCACACACACATGTACAATCAATGCTCAATTTATATTAAGATAGCAAATCTACAAATTTTAATGAACAAGCTTCAATCTTCTTCACTCCTCAACTCTATCCATATCATTGAAAATCCAAAGATGGAACATTCAAAGCCCTTGTTCATGCCAATATATATTGTCATACCCAAATTAACTTTAAGTCACTCTGACCCCTCATGTATAAGACCTTAATATTTTCATTTAAATATACAGAAAAGAGATGGCAAAATAAGGCTGAATATGTAATATCTAAATACTTATATATTTTCTATATTAAACTTAATGTAATTAGAAGTGAGCTCAGACATTTATGTTCCCTACAGCTATCCACTCCATCTTATACAACTGATACCCATGATCACATGTAAAAAGATAAATAATCTCCAATATACATATTTTGTGCTGAACTAGCACTCATCAGTTGGTCCAGATCATCATCTCCCATTCATATATACCACCAGTGCTCAGTTTATATGATGATAGCTCATCTTCAAACCGTATTAATACACAGTCTTCATTCTTTTTCATCCTCTAACTCTTCAGCTATCCATATTATTGAAAATCTAATAATGGAATGCTAAAAAGTCCTGTTGATGCCAATATTGTAGCCATACCCATGTTGATTTTAAGTCACTCTGAACCTTATGTACATCATTAATATGTCCATTTAAATACATAGAAGACAGATGTGTAGAATTCAAGCTGAATCTGTAATATTTAAATACGAGTATACATTCAGTATATATAATATACTTATATCTAAATTTTACAGATTCATCTGGAATTATGCCCAACCCTTTTCTGTATATTTAAATGGACATATTAAGATCCTACATATGACGGGTTAAAATGACAAAGTCAACATGGATATAACAACAATAACATCAACAAGAGCTTCCATCATTCCATCACTCCATTTTCAACACTATGAATGCCCGAAGAGTTGGAGGGTGGAAAAGATTGAAGACTGCCCATTAAAGTTTGAAGATTTGCTATTTTAGTAGAAACTGAGCGTTGATTGTACATATGTGAGGGAGATGATGACCTGGACCAACTGATGAGTGCTGGTTCAGCAAGAAATACTACATTGGGGAGATCGTTTATCTTTTTCATATATGTCATCATGAGTGTCGGTAATATAAGATGGAGTGGATAAGTGAAAGGACCTTGAAAATCTGTGTTCAAATCTCTTATTATAATAATAATAATAATAATAATAATAATAATAATAATAATAATAATAATAATAATAATAATAATAATAATAATAATAATAATAATAATAATAATAATAATAATAATAATAATAATAATAATAATAATAATAATAATAATAATAATAATAATAATAATAATAATAATAATAATAATAATAATAATAATAATAATAATAATAATAATAATAATAATAATAATAATAATAATAATAATAATAATTCAATTCAATTCAATTCAATTTATTCTATGAAATAAAACAAAGTACATTACAAATATTTAAAAACTCCAAACAAGAAAAATCTTGTGTGTGGAATTTACATGTAAAAATAAATTAAATAAAAATACAATCAAAAACTCAAAAGAACAGTTTAGGAAATAAATAAAATTAATAAAATAAATAAAATAAATGCCAAAATTAATACATACTACACAACCATTGACACAAATATTTTTTGAATGATATATAAGAAATATTATTCAGATCAATTGAACATTCATATACAAATTTATTAAACAACTTTGACCCAGAATAAACATATTGTCTTCTACTAGATTCCTTAAAAAATTTTGGTAAAGGTAATTAAAATTTATTAGAAAGACGAGTATTTAGAACATAAACTCTAGAATTCAGAAAAGGTTTAGCACAAAAAATATCAAAAATAACTCTATATTGATATAAGTGATTTACATCAAATAAACCAAATGCAATATAAATATCTCGAACAGAAGAGGAACGAGATCTACCAAAAATAATGCGCAAAGTATAATTTTGCAAAACACGCAAAGAAGATAAAATATGTGGAGAAGCATTACCCCAAATAATGATATTGTAAGATAAAATACTCTGATAACAGGCAATGTAAATAAAAATGAGAGCAGACCTAGGAAGAAATTTAACTACATAATAAAACATATAGTTTAAATTACGTAACCGTTGACAAAGATAGGTAATGTGATTTGTCCAGGACAATCTGGAGTCAATATATATTCCCAAATAACAATAATTATCTACCAAAGGAATATTCTCACAAGTACATATACTATTATAATGCAAAATATACTTACAGCAAATTTTAATCTTAAGAGAAAAAAAGTACGCTTGTAAGAAAAAAGAATAGCTTTTGTTTTATCTAAATTGACCAACAATGAATTATATGCCAACCATTTACCAATTGAGTCCAAATCCTCATTCACTAATTTTTCAAGAAGATTATAAGAAACAGCATTGCAAGATAAAGCAATATCATCAGCAAAACCAAAAATCTTAGAATGTAACTTCAATGAAAATAAATCATTAATATAAATTAAAAACAATAGAGGACCAAGTACTGAACCTTGCGGAACTCCAGAATTAATCAAGACAACATCACTGATAGTACCATAAATATTAGTAAACTGTTTCCTATCATTTAAATAACTCTCCAACCAACTACCAATAGATCCACGAAAACCATACAAGTAGCAACGCTTAATCAAAATATTATGATTAACAGAATCAAATGCTTTAGATAAATCAAGATAAATAGCCAATGTTTTAAGTTCCTGATCCAATGAAGATGTTAAATACTGAACATGATGTTTTAAAGCATCTAATGTACTTCTGCCAGGAAGAAAACCATATTGATAGTCAGATAAAATTTTATTTTTAAACAGAAATGACAACATTTGATCCCTAACAATCATTTCCAATAATTTAGAAAAAACAGAAATAATAGCAATTGGCCTATAATTGACCATAAGAGTAGAATCACCCTTTTTATAAACAGGAGTAATAACATTAACTTTCAGACATTCTGGAAATGATCCAGACTGCAAAGATAAATTAAATAAATGAACTAAAATAGGCAAAAATGCAACCTTATTTTCTTTAAGCATCTTAGGTGTTATACCATCTAGTCCAAAAGAAGTGACATTTTTTAAACTATCAATTGCTACAGACAACTGAGATTCAGAAACATCAGAATATAAAAAAGAATTCAAACTTGAATAAGAAGACAAAATCTGCTCAGGCACATCACGCATCGATAAATTTACAAAATACTCATTAAACCGATCAGCTAAATATTTTTCATTATTCTGTAACTCAATTAAACTTTCATTATATTTAATACATTTAATACGATCAGGAGAAGATTTTTTAATCAAAGAATTTATTGTTCTCCATTTCAAAGAAACATTTTTATCATTAAGAAATTCTTGATAATATCTAAACTTCAACTTTCTAATATCAGACTTAATTTCAACATTAAGTTTTTTTAAAACATCTGATGAGCCATCCAAAGATTTTAACACATTTCTCTGATTAATTTTACATACCAGCGCATCTGTCACCCAAAGAGATCTTCTTCTATTCTTACTTGTCAATTTTAAATGAAACTTTGCTTTAGCAATTAAATCTAAACAAATAGCTTGGAACCCCAAAAATGCATCATTTACATTATCTATCATAAAAATCTCATCCCAATTCTGAACAGATAATAAATAATTCAATTTAGAAAAAGATAATTTCTCAACATATGCACAAACATTAATATTATCCATACAATTCAATATTTTTAATTCAGTAGCAAAATGATCTGTAAGAAATAATTTAGAAAGAGACGAATCAGAAAATAAACTGCGGCTTAATCTAACAAAAATATGATCTAAAAGAGATTGAGATATAGGAGTAATACGCGTAGGTGAAAAAAGCGTTTGACTAAATCCATAGCTATAAAGTAAATTTAAATAATCTATAGTAGACTTACAAGCATTATTTAACAAATCAATATTTAGATCACCCATTAAAACAGCAGATTCTGAACCCAAATCTAATAACAAAGAATCAAGTTCAGTAACAAAATCCAAAACTTTACTTGTACATGATCTATATATAGCCAAAATAGAAAGCACACATTTAGGGAGTTTCAAAGTTAATAAAATACATTCTGCAGTATTAAATGTTGGAATATTGAAAGAAAAGTCTAAACCGGTTTTTATAAAAACCATAACACCACCAGATCGTAAATGCATACGAGGAGAAAGTATACTCGTATAGCCATTCAAACTATATAAATTTTGTTCTTGTAAAGAAATCCAAGTTTCCGTTAAAATAATTATATCAAAATGAAATAAAGGAAAATTATTTAAATAAACTACAAGTTCATCAAAATGACATCTAATGCTACGTATATTTAAATGAAATAATTTAAGTGAAGCAAAATCTTTTTCCTGAGAAATCAAATCAGAATTTATCATAATAAATAAATTTCAGAATGACTCCAAATCACTTTCATTTCTAATTAAAACACGAGGAGAATTATAATCTTTTCTCACATACACTGATCCATTATGAATGAATGCAAAACCTTGACCAGAACGTAACTTCTGTTTCGCCAACCATAAAAGCCTTCTATTGAATGGAGTCAAACGCTGATTAATATAAATACGTTTGTTATTATTAACCCCAGGCAAAATTTGAGAAACTGTTAAAACAGATTTTTTTTTTTATTAAAAACTGTATGGCAGAATTTCGTGATTTAAAACGAGCTACAACAAAACCTGGAGCTCCCGATTTATTTTTTGTACGAAAAACGTTTTCCAAATCTATAGTGACATCTGAAACACCGAGCTTGTCCGCCACGTTAGTTAAAATTAACGGCAAATTTTCATTTTCTTGAAAAGGCAAACCCTGTATTTCAACTTCATGATCCAGATTAAATCGTTCCATAGAATGTAATTTATCTTTCAATAACAAAATCTCATTCTCATTTGAAGTACAAGAATTAGAAAGACGAATTATTTCTTGATTATTCCGATCCACATTTTCACGCAAAGAAATAACTTCTGTCCGCAAATTAGCAACTGCTTGAGATAACTCTGAAATTGTGTTGTGAATCACCGGCAATAATTTTAATTTATCCAAAATTTCCTCCAAAATTAAATCAGGTGAATTTTTAGCAGTCATAGATGAATCCAAAACATCACTAGCCTTAGAAAAACTAACTCTACAAGCAGCACACCTCCATTCTTGCTTCTTTTTTATAGACATTCTTCGGTAAGTAGTATCACTCAACGATGCACATGCAAAGTGCATACCGGACGTACAACCAAAGCAGGATACGAAATTACCATTTTTTGGTAAAAGTTCTTTACAAATAGAACATGAATCCATCATTAAAAATTTAAAAATCAAGAGAACAAGTAAACACGTCTTTACACTAGAAAACCGGAAGTAATAATAATAATAATAATAATAATAATAATAATAATAATAATAATAATAATAATAATAATAATAATAATAATAATAATAATAATAATAATAATAATAATAATAATAAATATTTTAAATATTATACATAGATCAACTTTTTAATTTATTAAAAAAAAGATCTGCTAATCATAAGGATTATATATAAATATGGGCAGTGGAAACGAGTGTTCAGCCAAAATGTCTCCTGATACAGACTACACACACAGAAAATCATAAAGAATTCCTATGCAGAAGTAACATAATTCATCTTATCAGCCAGATCAAAAAAATAAGACTGATCGGAAACATTCAATAAAAGGAGAATACTCCCAAACATCTAGATTTCATTGGTCAATCATAAAAGATCTAATGAAATTAGTTTTATTAACAAAGATCATGAATATCAACACTATGGAATCTCAAGAAGCATGTTTCAGTGACAGCCTAACAAAAATTATGGAATTATTTAATCCAAACATCTAGATTTCATTGATCAACCAAAAGAGATTTGGTGAAATTAGATTTAATAACAAAGATCATGGCCATTAACCCTATGGAATCTCAACAGCCTACCAAAAATTATGGAATTATTTAACCCAAACATCTAGATTTCATCGATCAACCATAGGAGATCTGATGAAATTATATTTATTAACAGAGATCATAGACATCTACACTATTGAGCCATAAGAAGCCTGATCCTATGACAGCCTAACAAAAATTGTGGAATTGTTACCAAAGGATCTATTTACATCATTCAAGTGATTCTTTACATATCAATCATTAATAATGATGACAACAGATAAATCTTGCTTTCTCTACAGATTCCGGAAAGGACTCTTAATGGACAAGCTCAATGAAAAAAAAAACCCGTGGAACAGGATTGTATAACTTGCAGAGCACCCAAACCTGAGATATCTAGTGGTAGAAATTGAAAGCGAAGAGAAAAAACGATCGACTTCAAAAAAAGAAATTAACTCAGTGAATAAATCGTACTAATTTTAGTTAACCCAATAGAGAAAATTATATCACAGGTCTATTTAAAAATATCTTTCTACATTATCCCAATGATAACTTTGTCAAACCAATGAAGCCATTCAGAGACTAATAAATTTTCAACCCATATTATCTTAAAAATATACTCACTCCAGTGCTGGCAACAGCTACATTTTTAAAATAAAACTGCGAGTAATAGCCTCATTCAAATAACAAATCAAGAAGACACGTTATTTTGGATAATGATTAAAACCTCAGGGTTTATATTGTAAAGAATATGGTTATATTATCAGTAATTGTTTTAAGCTATATTGCATACACCTTCACTCATCAAGGTTCTAAAGTAAATAAAAAATCCAAATAAGGTGAATTGGAAAATAAAAGTCTTTAGAACAAACGTCAAAACCGGAAGAGAGTAAAAAATCAACATGAACAATAGCGACAAAAACACGTCACAAATCAGCAGTACCAGACAATATAAATAGCATTTTAATGTCATTATAACTCAAAATCCTCCTGCTGATATATTGACTGCAATAAGCCTCTTAAATAAAATATCACTGGACATCATGGACATTCTCACCAGCTGTCTACTGGAAGTAATTACAAATTTACATCATCTAAAGAAAAATCCTAGTAGACCCTCAGTAAGAAGTGGGAAAGAAAAGTGAAGTCTAGTAATGAATAACAGTGATGAACAATCCTCAAAACATTTGACATAATTAAAAAAGTAAAAAAATGAACAATTCTAAAGACTCTTACACCATATCCATCATCAGACAAAGAAAATAGGCCCATGGAAGAGGTAAGTGGTCCAGTTTATATAATTTAATGTATAATAGAGGCACAAACATTGGGACAAATGAAATCAGATGAGTGAATGAAAAGGTTATCAGCAAGCTCCAAACAATAATCCAATATACATAACTAGCTTGTTTATATTTAGTATCAATAATCTTCTAAATTTTTTCTATATATTTTTATTTAAATTGCGTAGAGATTTTAAACCTTAGTATAATGCGCTTGAAATTTTTTTTTGAAAAGTCTTGGGTAATTAAATTAATAGTGTTTTAAATTTTACTATATATGTTTTGTATAATTTGTGAAAAAGAATGGTGTGGCCTACTTTTCTACTTCATCAAAGGTTTTTGATAAATCAAAATAAATAACATCCAAGTCTTTTCTAATCCTCAATCATATGTGCTATATGATCATAAATAGTGAGTAAATCAGTTTCCATGTTGTAAAGAAGAAATGATTTTACTAATATCAGAAATAATTGAGCAATGGTATGTAAGACAGTAATAGGTTTATAGTTAATAACACAATTCCTGGATCCATTCTTAAAAATTGGGATCATTTTGGCACATTGAAGCACATTAGGAAATATACAGAAATTAAGCGACAAATTAAAAATAAAGGCTAGAGGGATTGTAATAAATTCTGCTAGACTTTTGTAAATAAAGGCAGGAATATTATCATAGTCTAAACTAGAATGAGTTTTAATTCGCTTGAGTGTACCTTCACATTCTCCTTAGAAAAATGATCAATAGTGCAATTTATAATAGAAGAACCATAAGATAAAAGTATTTTTTGAAGATAATACAGATTATGATGAATATAAAATGTTTGGAAAAGTTCTCTGCATTTAACGTGAAACCATGAATGACTTGAACTATTTTCTTACCCAAGTCAGAGGTATTAATAAAATCCCAGTATTTTTTGGGTTAGAAGAAACCTTATAGTCAATTTTTTAAATATAATTTTGTACCTCACTTTTATAACAAGTTTATTTAATCTTCTGAAGTTAATAAAATTATTCTTAAAATATTCAGTGCTTTAAAATAAAGTCTGAGATGATAAGATTTTCTCTTAACAATCTCAATGAGGAAGTACGAAAACTAGAGAAAAGCCATTATGGAGAGAGAATTTGTTGTTAATATATAAATCTATAAAACTATTAAGAATGTATAAAAATAATCTAAACAATGATTCACACATATCATTATGGGAATACAATTAATTCCAATTGACTTTAAAAACATTCTTATAAAAATTAACAATTGATAATAAATTGAAAGTATGCTAGCCTTTCACATGTGCAATTATAACAGAGACAGCCAATCAGATTTTAAACAGATATCTAATAAATAATCAAGCTTAGACACGAGACAGAGATTTTGATAGAAAAGGTTGATACCATCTTTTCTAAACTTAACTTTTATATATATAAGCCAGTCTTAAGCATCTTAGCCCGAAAGCTTTAAATATATAAACAAATACAATTATCATTCATTGTGTTATTAATATAATATATTACGGCACGAAATATTAATAACACAATGAATGATAATTGTATTTGTTTATATATTTAAAACTTTCGGGCTAAGATGCTTAAGACTGGCTTATATATATAAAAGTTAAGTTTAGAAAAGATGGTATCAACCTTTTCTATAAAAATCTCTGTCTCGTGTCTAAGCTTGATTATTTATTAGATATCTGTTTAAAATCTGATTGGCTGTCTCTGTTATAATTGCGCATGTGAAAGGCTAGCATACTTTCAATTTATTATCAATTGTTAACAACATGCGATTTAGATAAATATTGTTTAAAAATTAACATAAGTTACCATCTTTTTTATAATCTATTTTTGTAATATTAGAATAACTAATTTTTCAATAATTCATCTTAATAATAAACCTTAATATATGGGCGATAAACATCAATAGGAAAAAATAATAAAGTGAAAGTTATCAACTATTGGGAATTATAAAAAGCAATTAAAAATGCATTGAGAAGTATTAACAAATAGGTTATCTTATTTAAACCCCCAAAATTTACAAATTGTACCATTCTAGAAGCTTTAGGAGACAAAACAGAAAGAAGTATAGTAATTCTATTCTGAAATAAATCTGGAATATTTATAATAGCTATAATAATAATATTATTATAGACAATCGAAAAATGGTAGAATGAGAACAGAAAATAATCAAGCTCTAAAAATAGAAATTGGGTTTAATGTATATATTTCCTAAGATAAATTAAAAATTATGATTTAAGATAAATTCACACCATGTAGATTCACAAAGAGAAGTAAAATTTAAGACATTTATACAAAACATTTTTATGAATAGAAATAAGACTATAACATTCTTGAGTAACATATTCCATAGATCTGACCGTTCATAAAATTATAAATCTACTATAATATAAGAATGATCAGAAACAGAAATATAAGATCGAACTATTCTGTTTCAAATAATTACTTAAGTTGGTTATACCTAATTCTCATCTTTCTAAGATCCATATAAAAACAAGAAAGGCCTGCCATGTTAACCAATAATAATAATAAAAATAAAGCAAATAAAAGTAAAGAAAAGAGATGCCATAGATAGACAAAGAGGTAAGAAAATAAATTAAACCAATAAAGTCTTAAAGAATTCGCTAAAGATCGATAAAAAACTTATGGAAGTACTGCAAGGCCATAAATTAAGGGATTTTATTTCATTGAGTGCAGTATAGAAGCGGAAATATAAAAAGCAAGGAGTTTTAATATTACTCATATTAACTTAAGACAAACATCTTTAGTTATTAAACTATTTTTAAGGAACTTTATAACATCCTTTGAATTAAGATTCACTGGCATATTAGAAAGAAAATATCTATTTTTTTGTGTTGATATTAGAATAAATGTCAGCTAAGAATCCGATAAAATTAGAATTGCCAACGCTAGCAAATATGTTACTTTTTTTTATTATTGTGAAATATGCTACCTTTCTTACTAGAAAATAAAAAAAGAATATCCAAAATTATTTTTCCTAAAGTCAACATTATTCTAGAAGATGCTGTTAATAAATTCGATGTAGCGAGATTTATGAGCTAGAATATTTAGAACCGAATTAAATTTAGGGTACATCAGCTGGACAATTATATATTACAGTATTAAAATGCTTTTGAGAAGTTATATTAACAGGAAAATATCTATTATATATTTGCTTTATAAAATAAGCATTTTGTGAATAAACATTCCAGTTGCCGCATCTCATAGGAATTTTGATAAACCAAACGCTTTCCATTACAATTACGTGAGTTTGGAATGAGGGAAAAAAATTTCAAAATATAATTTCTTTGAGATGGAAGTTTAGAGTCTGAAAAGAAATCATAATTTATTAATAACTGAAAACAGGCTTATTATATACCTGTGTGTCTATATATGTAATATAGGGTATATGAACACAGACTTTCAGATGACCCATCACTCTCCACTCTATCTAATATCACTGATACACTCAAGCACATATATGCTGAAAAGATAAATAATCACCAATATACGTATTTCATGCTAAACCAGCAATCATCAGTTGGTCCAGATTATCATCTCCCACACATATATACTATAAGTGCTCAGATATATATTAAGATAGACAATCTTCCTACTTTAATGGACAGGCTCCAATCTACTACACCCTCCAACTCTTCAACCATCCATCCAATTGAAAATCTGATGATGGAATGCTCAAAGGCCACCCTGAGGCCGAGATTCTTGTCACACCCATGTTGACCTAAAGTCAATCTGAACCCCACATGTACAGGACATAATCCATTTAATACATGTGCAAGGATAGGCAGACATCTGCTTGAGTGTATCAGTGATATTAGATAGAGTGGAGAGTGATGGGTCATCTGAAAGTCTGTGCTCATATACCCTATATTACATATATAGACACACAGGTATATAATAAGCCTGTTTTCAGTTATTACATTATAGAGATGTCTGCCCATCCTTGCACATGTATTAAATGGATTATGTCCTGTACATGTGGGGTTCAGATTGACTTTAGGTCAACATGGGTGTGACAAGAATCTCGGCCTCAGGGTGGCCTTTGAGCATTCCATCATCAGATTTTCAATTGGATGGATGGTTGAAGAGTTGGAGGGTGTAGTAGATTGGAGCCTGTCCATTAAAGTAGGAAGATTGTCTATCTTAATATATATCTGAGCACTTATAGTATATATGTGTGGGAGATGATAATCTGGACCAACTGATGATTGCTGGTTTAGCATGAAATACGTATATTGGTGATTATTTATCTTTTCAGCATATATGTGCTTGAGTGTATCAGTGATATTAGATAGAGTGGAGAGTGATGGGTCATCTGAAAGTCTGTGCTCATATACCCTATATTACATATATAGACACACAGGTATATAATAAGCCTGTTTTCAGTTATTACATTATAGAGATGTCTGCCTATCCTTGCACATGTATTAAATGGATTATGTCCTGTACATGTGGGGTTCAGATTGACTTTAGGTCAACATGGGTGTGACAAGAATCTCGGCCTCAGGGTGGCCTTTGAGCATTCCATCATCAGATTTTCAATTGGATGGATGGTTAAAGAGTTGGAGGGTGTAGTAGATTGGAGCCTGTCCATTAAAGTAGGAAGATTGTCTATCTTAATATATATCTGAGCACTTATAGTATATATGTGTGGGAGATGATAATCTGGACCAACTGATGATTGCTGGTTTAGCATGAAATACGTATATTGGTGATTATTTATCTTTTCAGCATATATGTGCTTGAGTGTATCAGTGATATTAGATAGAGTGGAGAGTGATGGGTCATCTGAAAGTCTGTGTTCATATAATTTATTAATATAATTTTTCTCAAGCTGGGATAAGTTATAAAAAAGTCTATTTAAATATAACCTTTTACCAGATCGAATATAGGTAAAATAAGGGAGTACTGACCCCCCCCCCCCAGCGAGCTATATATAAATTGCTTGTCACTAAACGTAAAATGTAGAATGAGCCCACTTACATTTTAGCTTTGATCGTATATAAGCATACTATTTATGAGTTATATATAAACAAACGTAAAATGGTATGCTTATATATGATCAAAGATAAAGTGCAGATGGCATTTTCTACATTTTATGTTTACTGACAGTTAGTTTATATATAGCCCGTTAGGGGATTTCAGTACTTCCACATTATTTCAAAATATCTATTTCTATAACTAGGATTAGGCAATTTCTTGAAAACAAAATTGTAGTCCGTTTTATTATGAAAACCAATTAAACTCTTATTAGAAGAGCTATTGCATGTGCTTTTGACATTAATTGAATTATCTCTATGGAAACAATTATTTATTATGACCTATTTGGTAAGATCTTCAGGGCAATTGGTTGAATACGTTACTGGGAACAGTAATAAATTAATGGTCTTTAGTAATGGAAAAAATAAAAAGTTGGTCCTCAGGATAATCAGATAATGATAACACACATTTAGTGCCAATGCTATTTGTAATAAGGAGTTTATCTTTGGCTAAAGAAGAAGAGGAATTTTTACAATAATACACTTTTATCTATTAAATTATATATATATAAAAAGAGGAAAAGATAACATAATTTCAGAAGTAAAATTACAAACATCATGGTCAATACTGCCAAGGAAAATTTTAATATCATCAATTTTATTAGGGCATAAGTCACCTTCTTTATTAGATATATAATTTGAGGATAAAACAGTATTAATGTCAAATTCACTTTCATTAGACTATCCATCATTATTATTTTGCTCTGTTTTGCTGTCTATACATACAAGTATCCATCTCAGAATCACTATCTTCAATAAAATTACCAAAAACAGGATTATCAGAAAAAATATCTCTTAAGATCACCTCATATGCAGAAGGAAACTTATTACAGCCAATACATTTATAGAAGCCAAAACTAAAAGTAAGAAAAATGACAGTATCAGTTTTGATAGAAATTTAATAATTTTATATAAAATAATTAATGTATTTTAATGGTCGTATTTTTTGTGTGTTCAAATTTTGTAGATCTGATGAAGACTGCATGGTACAGTTGAAACTGTAATCAATAATAAAAGTTTTTTTGCTGAAAAGTGAAAAGTGTAAGATTTTTGAAATTCAGTATCAGTTTTACTTAAGACAAGAAGCATGAAACTTTCCCTGATATTGACAGAAACAATTAATGCAGCTAGAGGGAATCGATATAACAATAGAATAGACTTTGCAAAGAAATCTGGTTGAAACAGAGTTGAAATTAGAAATGTAAACAGAAGTAGCTAATACGGGAGATGGTTCAGAATAATTTATAAAGGCCACATTTGGAAATTGGTATGCATAAAAATCTAAAAAAATAGAGACTTTCTTATAATAAGAGCTATAATATGTGCATAAAAATTCAGGAATATTATTAATAGAATTATGAAGAGCATTTTTATTGAATAATTTATAACATACAACTGATATTTAAGATAACAAAAACATGAACATTTAAAAAAAAAAATTCTGCCAAAAATGTCAGAAAGACACAAAGGGTATGGAGTATTATAAGGTACAATATGAAACCATGAATTAAAAAAAGAGTAGATAAAATCAAAAATTATAAGTAAGAACTTATTACGGTAAGTAAACGAATTACCCCCCCTCTCCCGATTAATGATAATAATAATAATGGTAAACCAAGATAATAAAAATTTAAATTATTTAAAAACGTATATAATAAGCCTTAAAATTAAAAGTTTCTATTTAAAAAAAATTTTGATTTAAAATACAATTGAAAAAAAAACAAAACAATTTTACTGTTCTGTTCTTTGTTATTGAAAACTATGAACAAATAAAAGATAAAATTCTTAGTATATTTTAGTTATTATCTTTTATTATTGCATGTTTTAAATTCTTACATAACAACAGTTTTAAATGCTAAATTTATCAAAAAGTATACTAAAAATTAACACGATTTCAAAGATTACAAAACAAAAAACATTCAGACAATTATTACTAAATTGAATCTTAGAAAAAATCGATATAAATTTATATCTATATTCCCCATATTCAGCTATACATAGTTCTAAAGTTTTTACATTGCTTATATGTGTGTATATATAGTTCTCTTTCCTAATATATACATATCTTGTTATTTACAGATAGTTTTAAACGGTTAGTATATTAAAAAAAATATTTAACATATATATTAAATGTTTTTAAAATCTATAGGATGACATTCAATAAATAGGCATTTGATTTTAAAATCTAAATCTAATTTCCAGCTAACATGTAACGAAGGCGTCAACCATTTAAAACTAGCTGCGCAAGTCTAAAATAATAATAAATAAGACATTGTATTATCGTTTACTACTGTTTCGGTCTGTATCTTGGATGGAAATGGACATTTTAAACTAGATTTTAACATGGAATTCCCACCATTAAATGTTTTTATCACACACACACATATATATATATTAATAGAATATAAATAACTTCTACAGTTTCAACTGTACTATCTGTGTTTAAACTCTTGAAACTGTAGCAGTTGGCTGTATTCTATTACCATATATGTTCCATCTAGTTTTATACATTGTTTAATTTATACTTATATGCATTGACACGCATTCAGTACATATAACTTTTATTTACATTCATCTAAGGAAAGTTGCTTAATTTTATAATTGTTTAATTGAAGCATTCTTTAATATATGTCTATATAAATAGGAAATTAATTTTAATGCTCAATCGTACAATTTTAAACGTTACTTGTTAAATGCAGCCTAACGTAAATGAAAAGAAAATAAATAAATAAATATATGTAGTATGAAAGATTAGTCTGTTTATTTTAATTAAATAGCAGATATTAAAGTTCAAATTTGCATTAAGAAACTTTAAAATAACTATTTATTTAATTAATTTTCAGTAATTACCAAGACTATTTAAATAATAGTTGAAGTTTCTTCTGCTATAAATGGTTACTAAATACGGCAGCTAGAGTATAATTCAACTGTTAATTGTAAAAAGATTTGGTAATTATCAGTAACTTCATGTTTATTTATTAATACACACACACATATATATATATATATTGTTAAAAGTAGGTTGCCTTGACAATAGGTTGAAATTGTTGATTGTTATTGATATTGGGATTGTCTAAGTGTTGACTGATTTTAATAATTATATACATATATGCAAATGAAACCAAGCAAACCAATTTCCATAAGCTGTCAAAATAGAAATGTATATATCCACTTTCACTGCCAAAAAAATTGGAAAATAAAAAGGGCCCTACTTATTTTCAGTCTGGGATTTTAAATAAGTTTTAATTTTTTGATAATGAAAATTGGATGTATACATTTATCTTTCCACAGCTCATAAATCTTGGTCGGCTTTTTTTCATTTATACATATTTTAATACTGGGTTTATTTAAATATTTATAATATATTATATAAGTCAATTTGAATAAGGCTGCGAGATCATCCTGTCTGAATAAATATGATCACTAATAAAATATCATTGTGTAATCTGTAACTACAAGCAGATAAAAGTGGATCCATATTTTATTTGCAACTAAATTTCTTCAATACTAGGGGACATTGTAGTAATATAGTTTGTACACTGGAAATTTATTGAATCAGTTTTTACATATTATTAGTACTCTATAATTCAATATGCATACAACATAATGGCCGATGATGCTTACTTAGGCCATGATTGTGAGCCAAATATAACTGAAAACTAGCTAACACAACGATGATGATGATGGAGATATGGAAGAAAAACAAATATTGATATAATAAGAATGCAAAGGGAAATTCTATTGCTTCCATACTAGTCTAATTATATGTTTAATATAATCACAATCTATATGTATCTTCACTAAGCACATTTATATTCTGTATGTGCGAGTGTTGTGCTACCATGAAATTAACATTTGGGCATCTGGATTAACAAGTTACTCCATAACAATTATCTACGACCCCTACCATTCATCTTCTTAATAGAGCAAGAAGATTGGGTTTATGTTATATGAGACAAAAGCAATTAATTTTCATATTTTCGAACACTAATTAACTATATCTTTAATTAAGGGTCGAAAACTAAAAACACAAAGTCAGTTTTAATGAGGTATAATAAATATGTTTATTACAAAAGAAATAAAAAGTCTATACATTACAATTCAAACATATTTTATATGCTCTCAGTTCTTCCATGACTTAACCCGAATTTACGTTAATAACATTATACATCTTTTTTTTTGAAAGATGTACATTTATAATTATATTTTAGTCCCTCGAAAAGTATAAAACGCAAAGACAAGTACACATGTTAAATGGACTACTATATTTATAAATGCATAGATGTGTTTTAAATAAGTATAGTAAAACCCGATAGAAGCAATTAAAGTTGCTTAAGTTTGGCAGAATATAACACTTAACTTCAATTAAATTTGTATACACAAATAATACATGTATCTTAGAAGTTCAGTGAGGGTGTAACTAATTATCGTTCTTTACTATTTCATATTTCAACTATATAGATTATGAATAAAATATTTTATTAGTTAAACATCATTCTAAGGGACTTGAACTTCAAGCTTTCTACATCTACCCAACCTATGTTATCCAACCGATACACATATCACATACATGTGTAAAAGATAAACGATCTCTAATATACATATTTCGTACTGAGACAGCATTCATCAGTTGGTCCAGACCCACACTTATATACAATCAGTGCTCAGTTTATATTAAGATAGCAAATCTGTAAGCTTTAATGGACAAGATTTAATCTTCACCACTTTCCAACTCTTCAGCCTTTAATTTCATTGAAAATTCAAGGATGGAATGCTCAAAGCCCTTGTTGATGCCAATATTATTGACATACGCATGTTAACATCAGCAATAGCTTTGAACATTCCATCCTCAGATTTTCAATGAAATGGATGACTGAAGAGTTAGATTGAAGCTTGTCCATTAATGTTTAAAGATTTTCAATATTAATATAAATTGAACAATTATTGTATATATGTGTAGGAGATGGTGATTTGGACCAACCCATGAATGCTGGTTCAGCATGAAATACGTATATTGGATATCATTTATCTTTTACACATGTATGTGGTTATGTGTATCAGTTGTATAAGATAGATTGGATAGATGTATTAGGGACTTGAAGTTCGAGTTCAAGTCCCTTATAATCACATTAAATTTAGTATAGATAATATGCATATATTTAAATATTATTTAAACATCAATGAATATTGTGACATCATTAATGATTTGTTGTCATATAAACACCTTCTTACATGGTTTGGAAAAGCTTGGTGACTTGGGATTGGGTGAACCAACGACTGATTCTGGTGGGGCTTGAAGTTCTTATGAAATCCAGAGCAATAAAATCATAAGCCTTTTTTTTAAAAAAAAATATAAACATGGTTTGTGTAGCTCAGCAAGCATTATTTTCTCTTAAGTTATTGAATGAGAAGGAAATTATTTTAATTTTCTTGTAAAATGTTAGAAATTGTGAAATTATTTGTATTGTTTCCAAATTTAACAATAGCATTGCATTATTTCTAGTATTGATATTAACAATTGTTTCAGGTAAAAGATCCTTGTCCACATTAAAATTAACAATAACCAATAACGTTCAAGCTTAACACAAGAACGACTTTCAAATTTAGTTAACTAATAATTTGTTAAGGCATACTCTTTACCTAAGCAATATATATTAAGGCTATAACCTTAAGACTAAGCACCTAAATACATAGTAGGGACATCTACAAATCTTTAACACAAGATTAACTACTTTAAGAGGCAAGAGCAGCCACTCTTATCTTCAACCTACTTTTTAATTATATAGGTGAATCTAAAGCATTTTGATTTGAGAGCGTGAAGCTATTGAATACTTCACTGATTAAGTTCACAATTTCTATTATAATCTAACGTCAGTGTAAACCTTTTATGATTAGAAATATTTTAAGACAATTTAAAGTTGTAACTAATAAATTGTGGACTTAATCAGTGAAGTATTCAATAGCTTCACGCTCTCAAATCAAAATGCTTTAGATTCGCCTATATAATTAAAAAAGTAGGTTGAAGATAAGAGTTGGCCACTCTTGTCTTTTAAAGTGATTAATCTTGTGTTAAAGATTTGTAGAGATCTCTACTGTCATATTTAGGCACATAGTCTTAAGGTTATAGCCTTAATATATATTGCTTAAATTTGGGTAATGTAAGTATAGAAGATAAAATGTGTAAAGGTTTAGATTTGGACGATATTGTGAAACAATTTTCATGTATGAAAGCAAGAAAAATACATTTATAAGCAACAGAATTATATATATATAATACATATTTTGCAGGTTCATCCGTGTTAAAAACTTTTAATATTAATATACTGACGTTTTGACTTGGTCACACAAGCCATCCACAGAGTTATAAAAGGTAGAAAGACGGTTGTAGAGGCGCTACAATCACTGATTTGAATAAAATGTTAAAATTCCACCAATAGCAAAAAATGTTAAATTTAGGAATGTTTTTTAAAAAAATCTTTCCAAATAGGAGGAAGTTTACATGTATCATCTCGCTTATTGATACAATCTGGTCTTTTAAGTATCTCAATGGCTTCTCTAATTTTGCATTGGTAGAGATTATCACATCTGGATATGATCCTGGTACTAGAAAAATCAATTTTATGACCTGAATCTATAGTATGGAGTGAGAGTGCTGATGATGATGAGTGTTGTTTAACTGCATTAGCATGCTCATCTCTCCTAACACTGATGCGACGATTACTCATACCTATGTAAGAAGCTTTACAATTTTTACATGAGATTTGATAGACACCATGAGATTCAAGTGGGATTGAATCCTTAGGCTTGGTTATTATATTGCTGATCTTTTGATGAGCAGAAAATGCTGTATCTATATTATAGCATTTTAATATACGTCCGATACTGTCTGTAGTTCCTTTTACATATGGAACACAAATCCTAATAGCTGATTTATCATCTTTTTGTTTCCTATTTTGTCTATTTTGGGCTTGAAATAAGGCTTTTTTTTATAAATTTGTAATTATAACTATAAAAAAAGCCTTATTTCAAGCCCAAAATAGACAAAATAGGAAACAAAAAGATGATAAATCAGCTATAAAAAAAGCCTTATTTCAAGCCCAAAATAGACAAAATAGGAAACAAAAAGATGATAAATCAGCTATTAGGATTTGTGTTCCATATGTAAAAGGAACTACAGACAGTATCGGACGTATATTAAAATGCTATAATATAGATACAGCATTTTCTGCTCATCAAAAGATCAGCAATATAATAACCAAGCCTAAGGATTCAATCCCACTTGAATCTCATGGTGTCTATCAAATCTCATGTAAAAATTGTAAAGCTTCTTACATAGGTATGAGTAATCGTCGCATCAGTGTTAGGAGAGATGAGCATGCTAATGCAGTTAAACAACACTCATCATCATCAGCACTCTCACTCCATACTATAGATTCAGGTCATAAAATTGATTTTTCTAGTACCAGGATCATATCCAGATGTGATAATCTCTACCAATGCAAAATTAGAGAAGCCATTGAGATACTTAAAAGACCAGATTGTATCAATAAGCGAGATGATACATGTAAACTTCCTCCTATTTGGAAAGATTTTTTTAAAAAACATTCCTAAATTTAACATTTTTTGCTATTGGTGGAATTTTAACATTTTATTCAAATCAGTGATTGTAGTGCCTCTACAACTGTCTTTCTACCTTTTATAACTCTGTGGATGGCTTGTGTGACCAAGTCGAAACGTCAGTATATTAATATTAAAAGTTTTTAACACGGATGAACCTGCAAAATATGTATTTTATATATTTAACCCGTGCAAATCTTCGTTTTAACATATATTTATATAATATTTTATTTTTATATATTTCATATTTTTTTAGGAGAGGTTATTTAAAATAATTTGAAGGATGTGACAAACCTTCTACTTCGTGATGTAAACTCATAAAACAATCTATTATATATATGTTGCTAACTTTCTTAGACTAATTGTAATTCAATCAAAGGGCACTAGGAACACTTAGATATGAAAAGTTTAAATTTCAATGTATGTTAATAATATTATGCTAAACTGCTTTTGATATCTTGAACTAAAATCATACTCTTAGCAATTACTGGTGGACAAGAAGGGTGAGAAGTATAAATAGGTCCTAAATTTATGTAAATTTGCACAAATGAGTTAAATCACCCACTTTTTCAAGGGAGGGAAACAGAGTTAGAATTATTAGTGATGTACCATGCCTCATTTATTTCGCACTTGAAACCATTTCTCTTGATGTACACAATGTTGGATAACATAGTATCAAATATATGGCTGATTTTATATTTGAATGTACATCAGCCACCATCTTGTGCACTGAAAAAAACAATTTCAAGCACAAAATAAAAGAAGGATGGTACATCACTAATAATCGTAACTCTATAAACAAAAAGGAATCCTGCCTTCCCCTCTTGAAAAAATGGTTGATTTAACTCATTTGTGCAAATGTACATAAATTCATCTCACATTTATATATCTCACCACCCTGTCCACCAGTCATTTCTAAGAATATGATATCAGTCCATGAGACTGAAAGGGGCTTAGCATAATATTACAGCATACATTAAAACTTAAGCTTTTCTTATCTAAGCATGCCTAAGGCTTATAATTTGATTGAAAAACATTATATTGTAATTCATACTTAATTCAAAAATAAATTCTATTTCTAGTCTATGAATAACAAAATGCAGAATCCATGTTATCAATGCACAACCCATGTTATCAGTGTGCAAAATAGAGCAAATTTTCTGAAATATTAATAGACAAACATATTTTCAGTACAGTACACCAGATTCATGGAAATCAATTATTAAAGTGAATAAATCATTATACTTTAATTGTTTTTTAAGAAAATAATTAAATGTCTGGATATGATTTAAAATGTAAATATTAAAATGGTATTAAAATTATCCAATATTAACCTTTCACTGAATAGCCAACTTTCTATAATTTAGGTATATTTGTACAATTATATTGCATATTTAATAAATTGTTTATTATATTTATAAAGTATTCCTCTTTGATGTTTCTTTTTTTCAAACCACTTTCCACATGCAAAATAAAAACATTGTCAAAAAAAAAACTTTCATTGCAAATAAATTAATGTTCTACAAATACAGATTTAAATTTATTCTAAGAATAATGTAATTTTTATATGAAATATATGATGATGAATTATTAAATGTAGGATATAAAAAAGGATTTTAAATATGGTACATAAGTTTTATCCCATAGATGGATTAAAGGCAATAAGATTACACATAGAAAAAGAAAAAAAAACATGTTAAAGAGAAAATAATATTAAAAAAAACATTTTTTAAATAATGTATTTATGTAAACAGCCAACTAAAAAGTTAAAAAACAACAAATTAATCCAAGTAAAACACTTGTATTGTCATTTCATATAAACATTTGAACTTTTTGATTTTCATGGTCTCAAATGCTTTTATGAAATGACATATTTTTTAGTTGGATTACTTTGTAATTTTTCAACTTTTTAGTCAGCTTTTTACATAAAAGCCTTATTTAAAAAAGTTTTTTTAAATATTTTTAATATTTCAGTTATAAATAAAACATATAATTTTAATGTGAATAAAATAATTTTTAGTCATCAGGCTTTTTAAATCATCTTTATTTATATGCAATATTATCAATACAATGTTAATGCAGTCATTTTTCTATAAGCGTTATTTGATGAACATATATATACATATATTTAATTTTAATTAATTTATTAAATATAAATTAAATCAATATTAACATAACTTTTTTTTACAAATGTAATGTTTCTATCAGATATATATTTTTATTTTAATTGATTAAATTAATTAAGTATGAGTTAAATCAATATTATCAAAATTTTATTCTACTAATGTAAGATTTCCATTGGCTCAGTTGTTAAGGAGTTTTCTTCGAAAGTGTAAAGATGTGCATTCAAGTTCTAAATGGGTATGAATTTTTTTCATTGTTAAAAATTAAAAAATGATGACATACAGACAGAAACACAGACAGGGAAAGCTAATATAAAAGCATTTAAAATGAATTTCATTGTGACATATTAATAGTAGAATGTGTGGTTTGTTTTCATCAGTTATGTCTTATCATTTTAATAATGCACTTAGAGTATCATCAAATGTTGATAAGTTAATTATTAATGGAAAAAATACTGTTTACAAAATCAAATATCATATATAAAATTGTATGTCAATGTTGGTAAAGTTATATTGGTGAGTCAAAATGTGCATTAAAAAATTCATGAAAATAAATTATGTATAAAATTGTATTATTCTATGGATAGATTTAAATATATGTTTGCAGTTATTTGTAATAGAAGTTTTGTTTGACAATGTTTTCATTTTCCGACAATGTTTTCATTTTTTATGTGGAAAATGATTTAAGAAAACCAAACCCAAAGGTATATTTTAAAATATGATGGATGATTTATTAAATAAACAATATATTTAGGTAAATAGTTTCAAATTATGTAAGATTGTATCATTCAAGTATATATTGTATGACTTAAAATTTTAATTATAAATGCTACTGGAGTTGACAGTTATTGGTAAAGTTAGTTATATGGTTATTTCTGGTTTAAATGTCTCAACATTTATTTAAAATTATAATTAAATAGAAAAGAGAAAACAATTAGTATATATATATAGTAAAAATTATGGAGTTAATTCTAAATGTTTTGTTTATTATATATTATTGTGTCTAATATATATATATATATATAACAATAAAAAATAAATATACCAGTAATTAACTATTATATACAGTTTTTCAATCCATAGAAGTACTTTGTGGTAATTCCTTAACCTTTCTCAACTGCCATTAAATTTTGAATTTAATGGTAGTTGAGAAGGATTAAGGAATTAATTGAAAGCACTAATTAATTACTGTTATTTAATTTAATGGCAGTTGAGGAGGATTGAGGAATTAACTGAAAGTACTTCTGCATATTGAAAGGCTGTCTATAATAGTTAATTATGTTATATTTATTAATTTTATTGTTATTACAATAGTTTTAATTAACAGACATTTTATTATATATATATTAAATACCCCATAATTATAATAATTCAGCCACACTCCCCCTTTATATAAAGAAAAGCTTGAATTTTGCAAAATTCAGATTTTTGTTTATTTAAAAGGGGAGTGTGGTTTAAATAATAAAGCTGTGGGACATTTAAAATATTTTATAGAGATTTCAGCTAGCGTTATGCATTGTTTCTCTTTAATATGTATATGAAATAATCCCAGGGCATATCGCTAATTGAAATTAAGTATCAAATTTCAAATCACTCTCCAAATGTTAAGAAATTTTAACTGCACACTCTGTGGATAAATAAATAAAAGTCCAACTCTCAAACGGCCAGCCCAAAAAAGGTATCTCTTGTAACCGTAAACTGCTACAATGTTAAGTATTTATATATATATTAGGAAACTCTTTGTATATGTTTGACAACTACTGGATCTAATAATATGTTTGACAACTACTGGATCTAATAATTATAAATGCATTTAACTTTATTGAAAAAAACATGCTTACTTTACTTTTCTATGGCTTTGTCTTAAGTCCGACAGAAATGTCTGTAAGTACAAGATAGCAATTCTATTTTCTGGGGTTGCCATGCATCTATATCAGTGCAAAAATTTTTTTTAGTTGTGGGAAAATGTTTTTTTAAATAGTTTTTTTTTAAAATCATTTTCATAGGGCTACTATCATGTAATTAAGTAAAAAAGTTCCTAAACAGATTTAAAATATATATTAGTAGTAATAAATTATAAGGGATTTGAACACAGACGTTCAATCTCCCTTCAGCTATCCACTCTATCTCATACAAATCTGTGTTCAAATCCTTTATAATTTACATCTAAAATACCAAGTATATAAATTATACTTGTATTTAATCACATATTAATAATAGTAATAATTGCATTATTCATCCCTATTTGGGAGCATTCCAGTACCGGAAATCACAGGATTGAAATTCAATTCAGGATCTTTAGCTCCCGAGTTATTGCTTTCTTAATGCACTAAATCGAGTAGGGCAAAATATGCAGTAAAATATGGTAGATTGCTGAGTCTTTCTACAGAACTAAAGTGCAGAAGATACCAGAAGGTTTCAAGTAACATAAACAGAATTATCCTATTTATAAATAGTTATAACTAAACACACAAACACACACAGCCGTAGTGGGAAGTTTCGGCACTGTACGCACCCCCCTATCTCTTTCTCTAAACAGTCAGTAGAAAGGTATAGCTTGCTTGTTCACTTATAAAATAAATTTCAAAGAAATTCAAATGACTGAGATAAATTTGAATCAACACAATGGGGTCGAATTGACAGGCACCCCAATTAATTGTCGTTTAAACATTTGTTTTCATGTCTGTACATGTCTCCTACATAAAAAAATTATAACCTTTTTATTAGCATATTTTAAAACTATTTTTATTTTTTTTAAAATTTTATATTACTTATAAAATATTTGCTTTTTTGTTTTTCAGATAATAAACAAAATGTCTACTACTAAAAAAAACAAACAAAAAAACAACAAATAAATATTAATAACAGCGAAAGATTGTAAATAAGTATCATTTGGATTGTTTTAAAATTTTAGAATTAGGCGAAAACAATTTTCATTTCTGCAAGTTTAGAGGAAAAAAAATACAAGCATAAGAGTATGTTGGTACTACTGTAAGCCATCTTTATCTACAATGTCTTCGGAAATTAAAAAAATTGATTTTATTGCCTTACAGATAATCCAGCCGATTATTGTAATTTTTGGATTAATTGGAAATATAATTAATATTTCAATATTTAAGCATTTTATAACCAAAAATTCAATGCACACATATCTTTTTGCCTTATCCATATCTGATTTCATAAATTTGATTATCAACTTTTGTTCGGAAATAGTTTACGATTGGGCTGATCTTTGTCGCCTACATTTTTTTTTCTCTTTACTGAATGACATAATATTTCAATTTTTAGAAAATGTATTCTTTGCCTTCAGTAATTTTATAATTCTTGCAATGACGTTTGAGCGCTTCATGGCTGTAAGTCATCCTTTAAAAACTTCCCAGCTATCTAGACAGCTACTAATTCAAAGATCAATATATATATTTATTATCTTATGTATTGCTATATATATTCCATACTTATTTTGCTTTACTTTCGATAACAACAGTACCTATTATAGAGTTAATACAGACATCACAAATACCCATTTGTATAAAATATATTTGTGCTCTCGTAAAATTGTGGACAGCGTTTTACCGTTGGCGTTAGTATCCATAATGAATTGTAGAACAATTTACATCTTTAAACGTGTTTCTGAATCTCGCAGATGTAGACACCAAAGCAGTGAGAAAACTCTACAAGAAGAAAAACGCTTAACATTTATTTTGATAACGATATCAATTCTATTTGCTTTCTGCACTATACCCGATACGTTCAGAAGGATTATGTTATATACAAGTGGATTAAATGTAAACCCGTTGTTTTCTCATCTATTTTATATTCTAAGTGAAAATTTAAAACTCATGAATTACGCATCGACATGCATAATATATATTCTGATAAACAGTTCTTATAGAAGAATGCTATCGGGTTTTTTCAAAAGAAACAAAGTAGTTTTCTTAAATGGTAAATCCTCTATCAAATATTAATCCAGGGGTATGCCATTGTTTTTGCAAATGGCAGCGATAACTAAGAATTGTAATAAAACCTGTTTTTCAAGAAGTCAATTTTCACTTAGGGTAAAATGTGATATAGAAAATAAAACAGCATTTAGAACAGGACTAGCCTTAAATAAAAATAATTGAACGGTATGTTGTATTTACTTGAACACTGGCATGTCAGAAATTGAGCTGTGATCCATGCACCGGTCACTTCTAGAGCTTACAATCAACCATGTAGTAATAGTTTAAAAAATATGACTTTAATCCTTAGTTCAAAGAATATGATTTCAATCCTGATTACTAATGAAATAATAAAGATAATTAACCATATCTAAGGACTGTTTGGACACTTAGTAAAATGTTCTATACTAAAGTAGAAAACGATCTGAAATCGTTAATTATGTAGATCATAGAATTATTGAGCGGGAGAGATAACAGGGAGAGCTTTGACACAGAATTCTTCAACTTTAAAATCAGTCACCTTAAACTTTACAGAAAATAATGTGGAATAATTATTTGAATAGATATAAAAATACATGAGAACTTATAACTTGTTATCACATTCTGTACTATCATGAAATTTATATTTATGGGATTCCCAATTAAAAGTATATCAATTAGCCTTATACTTTTAGTGTCAGCAAGATATGCTCATTATGTGGAATTTACCAAAAGCTTTTATTTAAGGATGCTCTTTGCATATCCAAAAAAAGGCTAGAAACTAAAGCCTCCACCATAAAAACCAACAATAAGATTTTCTTTAATTGTGAACTATTTTATGTTATTTATATTTTAAGTGAGATATGCGTTTGTTTTTGTAAAACACAATTGCAAATAAATATTGATTCAAACATATATATATATCAGAAGTCTAAGATTAAAGCTAATATTTATTCGGATTAAATAACATAACACATATGCTCATCAGCTAAACATCTTAATACGTTCATATTTGCATGTATTTAACAAACAAATAAATATTAAAATTTAATACATTTTAAAACCTGCCTTTTAAAAAAAATAAATCACAATAAAAGCTTTAAAAACATCAAACGTATATAAATAAAATTAGCTCTGCGTCTGAACTATAGATAATACAACACACACACACACACATATATATATATATATATATATATATAATTAGTTTCCAACCAGTAACCACCTAAACATTCACAGTAAATATAGCAACCAATATCTCTAACTGCTGTCAAGGCAACCTTCACACCTTTTAATAGCAAGAATGGAAATCCATTCTTACTAATGATCCATTGAATATATATGGACACTTAAAGATTGCAACTTGACTACAGAGTATGAAATATTGTTACAATGAAGTTTAAATAAACCTCTTTAAACATGAAATAAACATGTCACTATAATGCAGACTAATAAATAGTCATCTAAAACATTATTTAATGCAATACTTTTAAATTGCCCATGTATTATTTAGAAATAATAAGCGAAATAGTGCCTAAAGCTAATCTGGGATAATGATATAATTAGTTTCCAACCAGTAACCACCTAAACATTCACAGTAAATATAGCAACCAATATCTCTAACTGCTGTCAAGGCAACCTTCACACCTTTTAATAGCAAGAATGGAAATCCATTCTTACTAATGATCCATTGAATATATATGGACACTTAAAGATTGCAACTTGACTACAGAGTATGAAATATTGTTACAATGAAGTTTAAATAAACCTCTTTAAACATGAAATAAACATGTCACTATAATGCAGACTAATAAATAGTCATCTAAAACATTATTTAATGCAATACTTTTAAATTGCCCATGTATTATTTATATATATATATATATATATATATATATATATATATATATATTAGTAAAATATCAGTCATATGTCACATGACCTATATACCTTGTATTACCAATATGTAGTATATAAAGAGCCTGCTAATAGCTCTAAACAAGCTTATTTATTTTATGTTTTTATGAGTTAATATTTTGAATCTAATGTCCTAGCTCCTCACTGATGAGAGCCATAAGCTTGAAACCGGTCTGGGGATGGGGACCATCATAGATAAAGGCTTCAGGTATTTTCTCTTGTAGCATTTATCATAAAAAAATAAAATAAATAAGCTTGTTTAGAGCTATTAGCAGGCTCTTTATATTATATATATATTAATAACTTTTATTAGTCATTCATTAGAATAGAGATTATACACTTAATGAAATTTCGGTAGTGTAATTTTCTCCGAGTGCTGGTTCAGCACAAAATGTGCATCTTGGGAATAATACATCTTTTTCATATGTCTTTGGTCATATGTTTATGATTACACCCTTCCACAAGATGTTAGAAAGAGGATAAAGACCAGCCCCTACCTTATGTGAGAGTGGAATAGTAAAAATTACACTATAGAAATATTATTCATTAAGTGAACAATCTCGAGTCTAATGAATGATTAATAAAAAATATTAATATACTTCCATTAAATAGTTTGTGTCAAAGTTGTGAGAGTGGTAAGTCTGACACATATTATTAAACTGTCGTAATTGGCTCTCTATTTATATACCAAACAATGATGAAGATATGGGTAAGAAATTGTGATCTAGACCAACTTCTATGAATGCTGTTTTAGCATGAAATATGCATCTCAGGGTCTATACATCTTTTTACATGTCTTTGGTCATATGTTGATGATTATGTTTATGATTACTCTTCTCCACAAGGTATTAAAAATGGATTGAAACCAGTTCCTACCTTGCATGAGAGTAGTGTAATGAAAATTATACTACAGAAATATTATATGTGTATGTCAATGTATTATCAAATTAATTACCTTTTTAAAATATTAAGTGCAGTACACCACAATCCTGGCAAACAATCATTTAAAAAAAAACGTTTTAACAATCAAAATTCCAGAGCATGCTCAGTTATACCCTACTAAATATTTGATTTATGTTTTTAAAACTAGCAATATATCTTTTTCACATAATGCCTTTTTTACTTTTTTTGGGGAAAAGCAGTTTTATGCAGTATATATATATATATACTATATATATATATATATATATATATATATATATATATATGATAGAAATATATATATATATATATATATATATATATATATATTGGACCATTTCTATCATCTAATATTAAGTATTGAAAGTCTTTAGAAAAATTTAACTTTATTTAAATATTCCAATTACATTCAATTGTTAGTAATAGCACACAAGTTAGTAGTATATACACAATGTTTTGAGAGATATCATTATCCTCTACTCTTCAGATGTTTCTGGTCTGACCAGTGACAGTACTAGCATGGGAATCAAATCTGGACCCTTAGATTTTTTAATATTGAATTTCAAGGCAACGCTCTAATCAACCAAGCCATCCTGTCAAAGGCATCCTTGATTTTATTTAATGTGATGCATTTTGATTGTTTTACCAAGAAGAAATCTTCAGTCAGGTATCTATATGTGTAATAAACCACTAAGCATCACATGATCACCATCTCTTATAATAGCACATAATTGTTATTAAACAAGGCAAAACTCTTTATACAGTAGTGCCACCCTGTGCCAACCAGAGTAATCAATGGATACCAGAAGCTTGTGCATAAAATCCCTACCTAATACCTACTCATCCAGTATCCCCAGACTAGTTTCTGGCCTGTGGTCATCATCAGTGAGGAGTCTTGGATCTGAAAACACTGCACCTAAATCTTAGGATCTAATGCAACCCTCCAGCAGCCACCTTTTATCTCTACTTAACTACTATGAAAATGAAAACAATATTTTCAATCTAAGCTCAACAGCTTATATAGTCATATGGGTCTGAACTCAATTCAGCATCCATATATTTTGGTGTTTTTGGCTCTTTAATAACCACAGCTACCACTATCCTATTAGGCAGGATTGGTGTTAACCCACTAAACGTCGCATGATCACCATCTCTTATACTAGCACATAATTGTTATTAAACAAGGCAAAACTCTTCATACAGTAGTGCCACCCTGTGCCAACTGGAGTAATCAATGGATGCCATAAGGCTTGAGCATAAAAAACCTTCTGACATCCATTGATTACTCTGGTTGTCTTAGGGTGGCACTACTGCATGGAGAGTTTTGCCTTATGTTTAATAAACTTATTTTAAAATCATATATAATCAATACATTTTTTTGTAGATTTACGGCTCTTCTTGCAAGCTTATTATTAAATTGTGAGTTATGGTCCAGTTTAAAAACTTGCCAGGCCAATCTTTCTCATATATTTTATGAAAAAAATCCCTCCAGATGGATCTAGAAGCTTGAAATACTGAAACAACTACACAGAACAAATTTTTAGTTTTATGTCAAGATTATGACATGCTTTATTAAAACCTTACTAACATTTAATACAACATTTTTCATAATTCATTTTTTACAATGTAGTAATTTTTATTTATTCTTTGCTAAGATTTTTTTTATAGTTTCAACATAAAGATTTAGATTAAAAAACAGCCCAATAATAAAATGTTTATATAGTTGTTAAAAAATTATATATGAATATTTATTGGGTTTTTAAAAATTTAATTGTATTATGTATATTCTATTATGTAGAAATATATTATATATTACATATTTAATTATACGTTATATATAGAGTAAGTTAAAAACAAACTCTATATATAACATTTGTAAATAGGAGCTTTATTAAAATTAGGTCATCTGACTTGATTTTTTATCAATTTAATTATACGTTAAAAGGTTTTAATTAAGTGAACTCATAACAGAGGTAAAACTCTCCATACAGTAGCACTACTCAGTGCAAGCTGGAGTAATCAATGGATGCACTAAGTGGTGCTACTGTATGGAGAGTTTTGTCTCTGTTTAAACAGCTTGTCTAAGCATAAAGAACGATGATCATGTGATGTTAAGTAAACATATATTTGAATATTGTAGCTCTGATGAAGATTACTAGACAATTGAAAATGAAAAGAAATTCCAAAGAGTAAATAAAATGTACTGCATTGGAAAAAATATATTAAATGATATTATATACATGCAATGCATAAATGATCAAGAAGTGAAAAAAAATTATTAAAAACTTCTAATCCCTTTTTGATTTTGGATAAATATATATATATATATGGCTTGAATGTATTTGTATGTATGTAAAATAAAAAAACAACACATATAATAAAGAGAATAATTATCTTTTCTAAAAAATGTTATGGCTGGGTGCTTATTTGCTGGTTTGTTTAGCGTTTGAGGGTAGATATTTGCCAGTACATAAAAAAGTAAATCTAATTCCCGAACGTAATTCTGTTTTCTTTAATTTAATTTTTGGATAGGTTTATTGTCCTCAGAAAGTTAATATTATATGTAGTGAATCAAATGACAAGGGAAAAAAAATTAAATAGGCTTGGTACATTGCTAATTCTACAAACATTATAAATCTAAAATTTAATAGTGTACAAAGGAGTATGCTCTGCAATTTTGATCGTTAAAAACGTTTTTTTAATGGTTGTTTGCCATGATTCTGGACTTCTGCATTTAAAGGGAACTCATCTATTAATATTTCAAAAAGATTATTATTCTGTTTAATATATTTATGTATACATGTTTTATTATTTACAGTTTGGATGCATATGTTGATGTTTTTATAGATTTTATTATGATTTATTTTTCAAAGAAGATAAGTTTTAAAATGGATTAAATTTTAATATTTATTTGTTTGCTATATACATGATGATGAATGTGTGTATACATTTATGTGTATTTGTGCATGTATGCACATGCTTAATATATATATATATATATAAACTTAAATAAAAGAGGCTATGTTGATTTCAAAAAATTATCAAATGTTAATGAATCACCAGTCATCAAATGTTAAGTTAACAGAATGATGGAAAATCTGAATTGAACTATGGGTATCGTTGAAGATTGTCTCGTTTTGATTATTCAATGTTATATAGTTGATAAAGACTACAAAATGTTTAGTCGAAAGTACTTCTAAAAATAATATAATTTATTTAAATTTTACTATATTTTGATATATATATATATATATTGATTTATATATATATACTGTCTTTCATATATTTATGCAAAAGATCCCCCCCCCCCATTCAAAATGTCTAGCGTGATTCAGTCTAATTGGAAACGCAATAAAGTTGTGATTCTTTAAAAATGAAAAATAAAATCATAATTTTGATTTTTAGTATTGATGGATTTAAATAGAATGTTATATCGTCTTATTTTATTTTATTATTTTTTTTTTTATCTGTCTCAATAAAAAAAAAAAAAAGAAATTAATTATCCAATCATTAAAAAGAAAGAAAAAAGATACTTGAGTTAAACTGAGGCAGTATTCAAATTAGACACGTCGTTGAAGAAAGAAGAAATTTTTTTTCTCTCTATCGTCTTACACAGAGGGCTTTAACAAAACGTGAAAATAAAAATAAAAAGTTTTACTAGAGAAATTATAATGAAACTGGAATAAATTAAAAGCTTCACTCTCTCCATGCTGTGCCATGACTTTCTATTAATGAAATAGCCTGCCTTCGTTTGAATAAAATGGACCGTAAAACTGGAAGGTAACTTTTATAAAATATTAAAACATAAGTCTCAAATATTACAAAATGAATTATTGTATAAGCTATAAATGCTTGACTGCTTATAAGGTTCTTACCTTAAATAAATTATTGTATAAGTTATAAATGCTTGACTGCTTATAAGGTTCTTACCTTAAATAAATTATTGTATAAGTTATAAATGCTTGACTGCTTATAAGGTTCTTACCTTAAATGAAATTATTGTATAAACTATAAATGCTTGACTGCTTCTAAATCATGAAATGCTCCATAAACAAAAATTTGTTGAGTTCAAATGTCTACCAATCAGTAATAATTCAATAAAATGATAAATACTCTATAAATCATAAATATTTGGATATTTCTGGGTTAAATCATTGTAATGTAATAAAGTTTATGTGTAAGAATATGCTTCTACATTTGGCTAAAATATAAATGCCTCAATTATCAAATGATAAATACTCTATAAATCATAAATATTTAACTGCTTTTAAACTCATTGTAATGTAATAAAGTTTATGTGTGAGGATATGCTTCTACATTTGGCTAAAATATAAATGCCTCAATTATCAAATGATAAGATACTCTATAAATCATAAATACTTATCTGCTTCTAAATTTACTATAATGTCACAAAGATTATGTGTAAAAATATACTTCCATACTTGGCTAGAGTATGAATGTTTTAATTATCAAATGATAAGATAACGAAATGTTATATAAATCATAAATGTTTAATTACTACCAAATTTCTTCTCATAAAAAAAATTAATGAACTATCATTGAATTAGGATATTCATAGTTTTCTTCTCTCAAGTGAATTCAAAATGAACTATTAAATGAATTCGGAATGAATAATTATTAAATCAGTATAATCACAAGCTTTTTCTCATAAAAAAATTAATGAACTATCATTGAATTAGGATATTCATAATTTTCTTCTCTCAAGTGAATTCAAAATGAACTATTAAATGAATTCGGAATGAATTATTATTAAATCAGAGTAATCCCAAGCTTTTCTCATAAAAGAATTAATGAACTATCATTGAATTAGGATATTCATAATTTTCTTCTCTCAAGTGAATTCAAAATGAACTATTAACTGAATTCGGAATGAATTATTATTAAATCAGAGTAATCACAAGCTTTTCTCATAAAAAAATTAATGAACTATCATTGAATTAGGATTTTCATAATTATCTTCTCTCAAGTGAATTCAAAATGAACTATTAACTGAATTTGGAATGAATTATTATTAAATCAGAGTAATCCCAAGCTTTTCTCATAAAAAAATTAATGAACTATTATTGAATTAGGATATTCATAATTATCTTCTCTCAAGTGAATTCAAAATGAACTATTAAATGAATTCGGAATGAATTATTGTTAAATCAGAATAATCACAAGCTTCTTCCCATAAAAGAATTAATGAACTATCATTGAATTAGGATATTCATAATTATCTTCTCTCAAGTGAATTAAAATGAATGTTAATTAAATTGGAATGAATTATTACTAGACCAGAATGTTTACAAGTTTATTCTTTAATTGTTATCTAATAAATTTTTTGTTACTAAAAATTAAATTGGTTGTCCAGTTATCCAATTCTATTTTGTTTATCTATCACATCACTCACCAATTATAGCACTGGTTCATGAGAATCTCATGTTCTCTGAGCTACGTCTGACATAGCTAGACCAAGGCCAGTCAGGTTGTAGTAAGACAGAACTCTAATGGCGCTGTTTGGAAAACCAAACATATAAATGTTTAGATGTTCCCAGTCTCTATTGTACTACATCCTCTGATGAGCAGGAAATATTGTTGTAGGTGCCATTAACATCTGCATTAGGAATGTCAATTGATAGTTCCTTCCTACAGCATGCTCATCAGAAAATTGTTACGACTGAGGTAATAAAACGGTTGTATGGCGGTCCGGTTACATTTGGCGTCCAACTGTGAGGCTTTACCTGGCTAACCTACGGGGGCGGTTACATTTGCGTCAACGTGAGGCTTTACCTGGATAAACTATTTTTAGGTTCTCCAGTTACATTTGTCTTTCAACTGTGAGGTTTTATTCAGCTAGCCTAACCATAGGCACTTATTACATTGCCACCTTACTATGAAGTCCGATCTAGCTAGCCTACTAATAAGCATAAGCAGATCACGATTCTGTGATATGAACAGTGCATATGATGTAGTGATGTAAATTGTTCAGGAAGGATAAAGAAATAAAAGTTTAAAAGAAAGGCAAAACAAAATGAATGGCATAAAGAATGAAACAGGCATTTCAAAGAAGATGGAGTGAGGTCATGGTGTGGATGGAGAGAGAAGCTTATTAAGGTTGAATCTAAAAAGATACCATTAAACTAAAAAAAAAAATATTGATGAAAACCAGATCAAAATCAAAAAAAATGATGAATACAGAAAGCATAGAGGATCCTCCTGAGAAAGAAGATAAGCAAGAAGCTAAAGCAGATGAGGAATCAGAGAAAACAGAAGAAATAGTTACATTAGCCCAGTTATTGGAAATTATAAAAGCAGGCCATAAAGAAAGGAGAAGAAGATAACAAAAAAGAGATAAGCAAAGAGAAGAAGATACAAAAAAAGAAGAGGAGAAGAAAGGAGGGGAAGGAGGGAAAAAAAAAAGAAAAGGAGAAAAGAAAGAGAAAAAAAAGAGAAAAAAAAGAATCAAACAGAGAGAAGAAGATAACAAAAAAAGAGATAAGCAAAGAGAAGAAGATATCAAACAGAGAGAAGAAGATAAAAAACAAATTATGGAAGCAGTGGAAAATCAGAATGAAAAATTTGAGCAAATAATTAGACAAGTAAATGATCAAATATTGAAAATAAAAGAAGATGTCATGAATGAAGTTAAAGGCTCACTAATAGAGCAAGAAATCAAAATGACCCAAATATGTGAGACCATGGATATGAAGATAATAGAAATTCAAGAATCCATGCAGGAGAAGGTGGATATATTGACCACCAAGATGAGGAAGATGGAAATAAAAGATAGCAATATATTGCCTAAACAGAATGAGGCAGAAACAATCCCAAAAGAAAGCCAAAAAGAAAATTGCCGAGTTAGTTATGAAGTCCCCCCAACCAACCAGATGTCTGGAATTGTGAACCAATTCCTAAAAATCAGAACTTTTTCTGGGAGCTGCAATGAAGCACCGATAGAATATATAAAAAGCTTGGAGAGATATTTTACTATTAACGTATTATCAGAAGAGGCAAAAATGGCAATCGCATGTAGCCACCTCCAAGGAACAGCACAGGCATGGTGGGATTCACTGTTTGCCCAACCTACAAGTTTTGACGAATTTAAAGGGGCGCTAATGAATTGTTACTGGAGCGATGAGTGTCAAGAGGGGATTAAATATAAGGTATCCCAGGAGAAATGTCCTCCTGGAGAGCTTTATACACCATTCTTTAGAAGACAGGTGGCCAAGTTGAGAGCCTTGACGTATGATCCTCTATCTGAACTCCAGATCATCAGATTAATACGACACAGTTTTCCAAATTATATAGAGAGAATGCTAATTGGGACTGATCGTCGATCCATCGAGCAAGTTGCTGAACTATTAACAGCTTATGATAGTTGCAGTGCCTCAGCAACCAAGGAAGGAGGAACAAAACAACCACAAAATAAACCTCCCTATAGAAGAGATAATGGGCCTAACATAGGAACCATTAGATATAAAAGGAAAATGCCTCCTCGGCAATATGGCAATGACAACCCACCACCACGGTATCAGCACCAAAGAAATCAGACACCACCATGGAAAAGGCAAAGACGATATTCGACAGGCAACGTGCAGAGTCCTTACCAAACCCGAGTTATCAGAAGATCCAACAGTGATGATAACCTGCAAAGAAGTGTGGGCACAACTACTGAAACACGGAGAAAAGAACAAGAGGGAAGCCGCCACGATGATATCTGGCCTAACAAACATCCAAAAATGGGACAAGGAACGGATCCTAAAAGACTAAATTATGAAGAGTTAAACAGGGAGGGACCTCGATAAATGATTCCTCGCCCTGGGGTCCTAATATTAAGCCGAGGAATCAAGAAATAAGTAATAGGAAATACTCAATGGCTAATATGATTTGTGATTGGGAAGAGAAAGTCCCTCAATATAATATGCAGCAATGCCCCAAAATTAAAATAATGTTGGAGGGTATTATTGTTGAAACTCTGTTGGATTCAGGGAGTCAGGTATCTGTGATCTCTGAAGAGTTGTACAACCAAATGAAATTATTAAATCCTGACCTTCGAACCCTGCCACTCAGGGCAACTCAAGTTACATTGGCCAATAATAGGAAGGCTCGGGTGGAATCCAAACAGATATGGATTCAAATATGGATAGGAAAAATCCATATTAATCATACCTTTTTAATAATGAAGGGTCTAATACATGAAGCCTTGATGGGAGCAGATATAATGCATCGAATTCATTGCATGTTGGACTTTCAGAGGTGTCAAGTCATATGTGGAGATGAGGTTATACCCTTTACACTGCGGGAGGCACATCTTTCAATGGAAGTGGGTTGTGTTCGGAAAGATCCACCATGGCAGATGATTGAATCAAAGATTCAAGAATCTTCACTAATCAAAGAAAAACAACAGCAGATAGAAAGGCTCTTAAGAGAATATCAAGTTATTTTCTCGGAGATACCAGGGATTATTCATGGGTATGAACATCGGATAAAAGTGACAGACGAGCAACCATACCAGTCCCGGTCATATCCTGTACCCTATCAGTATAAACAAGAAGTGGAGAAGCAATTGGCAGAAATGCTAAAATGGGGAATCATTTCTAAATGTTCATCCCCTTTCAACAATCCACTAGTAGTCGTAAAAAAAAAAGATGGTACTGCCCGTTTATGCTTGGATGCGCGTCAACTGAATAGAATAACAGTGCCAGATCGTAATATACCACCTCCAATTTATGAGTTATTAATAAAATTTCAAGGGAAAAATATCTTTACCACCCTTGATCTCACAGCCAGTTACTGGCAAATCAAGTTGCATCCTGAAGATAGAAGATATACGGCATTCCGGTACAATGGATATTCGTATCAATTTAACAGGATGCCCTTTGGCCTGAAAAACAGTGGTTCTGGTCTAATGAAGTGTCTAGATAGAGTATTGTCGGATGAGATTAAACGAATTGTAACAATGTATGTTGATGACGTAGTCATTGCATCGAAAAATTTGGAAGAACATATCCAACATTTACGGTTTTTTTTAAAGAGTGTAAAGAAAAGGGAATAAAAATTAACATAAAGAAGAGTACATTGGTAGCAGAGGAGGTAAAATTTTTGGGCCATATCGTTGACAAACAGGGCATTAGACCCCAGTACGAAAAGATACAAGCTATTCAAGAGTTTCCAAGACCCAAAACAAAGAAGCAAATTAGATCCTTCCTTGGGCTTTGTAACTTTTATAATAAATTTTATAAGGATTTCGCCCTTGATATGGAACCATTACTTCAATTAATACGGAAAGACGCACCGTGGAAATGGAGTGGCGAACAAGAAGAGAACTTTGGGTCAATTAAAAAGAAGTTTCTGGGGCAAGTGATGTTAACTTACCCAGACTTTAATCATCCGTTTTATCTTCAAACGGATAGCAGTGGTTATGGCCTGGGAGCTACCCTATTCCAAGTTCATGAAGATAATCAACCGAGAGTTTTATATTTTATTAGTCGATTGTTGAAAGGTCCAGAGCTGAATTATACTGTGACAGAGAAGGAGGCTCTGGCAGTTATATGGGCGTTTCAAAAGTTTCGCCAATTTCTCCTTGGGTCACAAGTGATTGTTATCTCGGACCACAAAAGTTTAGAGTTCCTGAACCATAGTTACTTGACCAATAGCCGTTTGGTGAGGTGGAGCTTGTTGCTTCAGGAATTCGATTATACAGTCCAATATTGTAAAGGGTCAAACAATGTAGTTGCAGATGCATTGAGCCGGAATCCTATTAAGTTGGAACAACAACATTTGTGTGCAGATAATGTGTGCATTGCGGCTGCATGTCTAAGCAATACAGAAGATGTTGAAACCAGTTTATACCAGTTAGAAGAGCGTCAAACAGAGGACACATATTGTAAGCAAGTGCTAAAAAAAATTGAAAAGCAGAAAAGGAGACTGAACCAAGAAGCTGACCCGACGGGAGAACAATGGAAACGATATGCAGTAAAAAAAAAAAATCTTGCAATATTGCGTCAATACTTCTACTGATCAATGGCGAATTGTGGTACCTATAAAAATGTGCCACCCACTTATTATGTACACCCATAGATTATATGGACATTATGGAGCAGAAAAGACTTACCATGTGTTGCGAAGTTGGTTCTATTGGCCAAAGCAGTATAAAGAAGTAGTATCATTGATAAAGGGGTGTGAAATCTGCCAAAGAACCAAGCCACTGAATAAATCATATTCGGGGTCCTTGAACCCAATTTTCGCAAAAGAACCTAATGAAATTCTGGCAGTGGATTATTATGGGCCCTTGCCCCCATTTCGTCGGATGAGGTATTTGATGGTAGGGTATGACATATTCTCCAAATGGGTAGTTGCATACCCCATACCTCGGGCTAATGCCCGAAACACTATAAAAGTGTTACAAAACCAATATTTTAGCAAAGTGGGAAAACCACAGACAATCATTTCTGATCATGGCACTCCATTCGTCTCTACTGAGTGGAAGAAATGGATCAACAAGGAGAATATAAAGCATATACTGACATCTATTCGCAACCCTCAATCCAACCCATGCGAGCGTGTGATGCGGGAGCTGGGTCGGTTATTCAGAGTGTACTTGAATGCGAATCACCGGGGATGGGTGGACCAGGTCCAAAGAGTAGTCAACTATATAAACTGGACACTAAATTTGTCAACAGGTTTTGCCCCCGTGCAACTTCATTATGGGAAATCTATACCTATGCTTTATCGTACAAAAATCCCAATAGTACCAGATATTATTGATAAGAAGAAAGATCAAGAAAAAGCCCTTCAACAATTAAGAAAGAGTGGTGAGATACGGAAGAAGAAATACATGAGCTCATCTCATTCCTTTCAAGTGGGAGATCGAGTGATGGTTCGAGGATATCCAGTAAGTTATCCTGAACGAAACATATATAAGAAGTTTCAAGATATTTATGAAGGCCCATATACAATAATGAAGAAATATGGGAATAATGCATTTGCAGTAACAGAAGCAGGAAAAGAAAAAGGAACGTTCAACGCAAGGTTGTTACGACCCTTTATAGAGATAGCTGATGGAAAAAGTTTGTGAGTGTGATGTAGTGATGCATGAGCTTATGTTTTTCATGTTGAGATGGTGGATGATTGAGCAGAGCTGCTTGAATGCATTGTGTTATGATGCTCCGAAGTATATGCTCGGCACTATCCCGACCTGGATGTTGTGCTTCAAGAGTAGTCCAGGAGTGCGTATATATAGGTCTCATGGATAGACCTTGGTCTCATGGATAGGCCAAATGATAGCCCCTAAGACTCACTGGAGCTGAGCAGGGTTGGCTGAGTGCCAAATTGATTTTTTTTTCTCTGATCTCCTAGCTCTTGATTGGATGATACTTCTAGGTACAAGGGAGGTAGTGCTTAATAATGAGGTATTTTCTCGTGACGTCATGAGGCGGTGTGTGCTGGTAGCTTGTGCTTGACCATCTATTTGTCCCGACATTGGAGGCTGTGGTTCATGTATTCACTTTTCCAGCTCATCTTACCCATTCATCAGCATATCTAAAACCAGGCAGTACTGAGAAATAATGTGTATAGTATATGGAATGAAATCGTACTTCCAGGCGATTTCATCCCAAAACTTGGTGAGGGGTAATGAGACAGGAATACTGTCCCTCATATAAATATTTATAAGAACCCCTACCCCATTCAATAACGTCTAGCGTGATTCAGTCTAATTGGAAACGCAATAAAGTTGTGATTCTTTAAAAATGAAAAATAAAATCATAATTTTGATTTTTAGTATTGATGGATTTAAATAGAATGTTATATCGTCTTATTTTATTATTTTTTTTTTTTTTATCTGTCTCAATAAAAAAAAAAGAAAGAAATTAATTATCCAATCATTAAAAAGAAAGAAAAAGGATACTTGAGTTAAACTGAGGCAGTATTCAAATTAGACACGTCGTTGAAGAAAGAAGAAATTTTTTTTTCTCTCTATCGTCTTACACAGAGGGCTTTAACAAAACGTGAAAATAAAAATAAAAAGTTTTACTAGAGAAATTATAATGAAACTGGAATAAATTAAGAGCTTCACTCTCTCCACGCTGTGCCATGACTTTCCATTAATAAAATAACCTGCCTTCGTTTGAATAAAGTGGACCGTAAAACTGGAAGGTAACTTTTATAAAATACTAAAACATAATAATCAAATATTACAAAGTGAATTTTTGTACTAAGCGTATAAATGCTTGACTGCTTATAAGGTTCTTACCTTAAATAAATTATATGTATAAGTTATAAATGCTTGACTGCTTATAAGGTTCTTACCTTAAATGAATTATTGTATAAATTATAAATGCTTGACTGCTTATAAGCTTCTTACCTTAAATAAATTATTGTATAAGTTATAAATGCTTGACTGCTATATAAAGCTTCAATTACTCAAATGATAATTATTCTATAAACTATAAATATTTAACTGCTTTTAAACTGAAATGCTATAAACAAAAATTTGTGTGAGTTCAAATGCTCTACCAATCAGTAATAATTCAATTTCAAATGATAAATACTCTATAAATCATAAATATTTGGATATTTCTGGTTTTCATTGTAATGTAATAAAGTTTATGTGTAAGAATATGCTTCTACATTTGGCTAAAATATAAATGCCTCAATTATCAAATGATAAATACTCTATAAATCATAAATATTTAACTGCTTTTAAACTCATTGTAATGTAATAAAGTTTATGTGTGAGGATATGCTTCTACATTTGGCTAAAATATAAATGCCTCAATTATCAAATGATAAGATACTCTATAAATCATAAATACTTATCTGCTTCTAAATTTACTATAATGTCACAAAGATTATGTGTAAAAATATACTTCCATACTTGGCTAGAGTATGAATGTTTTAATTATCAAATGTTAAGATAACGAAATGTTATATAAATCATAAATGTTTAATTACTACCAAATTTCTTCTCATAAAAGAATTAATGAACTATCATTGAATTAGGATATTCATAATTTTCTTCTCTCAAGTGAAGTCAAAATGAACTATTAAATGAACTCGGAATGAGTTATTATTAAATCAGAATAATCCCAAGCTTCTTCCCATAAAAAAATTAATGAACTATCATTGAATTAGGATATTCATAATTTTCTTCTCTCAAGTGAATTCAAAATGAACTATTAACTGAATTCGGAATGAATTATTGTTAAATCAGAGTAATCCCAAGCTTTTCTCATAAAAGAATTAATGAACTATCATTGAATTAGGATATTCATAATTTTCTTCTCTCAAGTGAATTCAAAATGAACTATTAAATGAATTCGGAATGAATTATTATTAAACCAGAGTAATCCCAAGCTTTTCTCATAAAAGAATTAATGAACTATCATTGAATTAGGATTTTCATAATTTTCTTCTCTCAAGTGAATTCAAAATGAACTGTTAACTGAATTTGGAATGAATAATTATTAAATCAGAGTAATCACAAGCTTCTTCTCATAAAAAAATTAATGAACTATCATTGAATTAGTATATTCATAATTATCTTCTCTCCAGTGAATTCAAAATGAACTGTTAACTGAATTCGGAATGAATAATTATTAAATCAGAGTAATCCAAGCTCTTCCATAAAAAAATTAATGAACTGTCATTGAATTAGGATTTTCATAATTATCTTCTCTCAAGTGAATTAAAATGAATGTTAATTAAATTGGAATGAATTATTATAGAAGAATGTTTAAAGTTTATTTTTAATTGTTATCTAATAAATTTTTTGTTACTAAAAATTAAATTGGTTGTCCAGTTATCCAATTCTATTTTGTTTATCTATCACATCACTCACCAATTATAGCACTGGTTCATGAGAATCTCATGTTCTCTGAGCTACGTCAGACATAGCTAGACCAAGGCCAGTCAGGTTGTAGTAAGACAGAACTCTAATGGCGCTGTTTGGAAAACCAAACATATAAATGTTTAGATGTTCCCAGTCTCTATTGTACTACATCCTCTGATGAGCAGGAAATATTGTTGTAGGTGCCATTAACATCTGCATTAGGAATGTCAATTGATAGTTCCTTCCTACAGCATGCTCATCAGAAAATTGTTACGACTGAGGTAATAAAACGGTTGTATGGCGGTCCGGTTACAATATATATATATAGGCATAATTCTCCATACAGTAGAACCACTCAGTGCAAGCCAGAGTAATCAATGGATGCAGGTTTAATAGCAATCCTTCCCAATAGGATTATGGTGACTGTGGTTATTAAAGAGCCACAGACATCAAAAAGTATGGATGCTGAAGTAAGTTCAGATTTATATGACTATCCAAGCTAATGAGATTGAATTAAAAACATTACCATGTTTTCATTTTGGCCTCAAATCTTTATAGTTTACAAGGTAAAAGGTGACTGCTGGAGGGTTGCATTATATTGGAAGATCTGGGTGTAGTGGTCTCAGACCCAAGGCCAAAATAACAATAATAAACTGTGGGTTAAGCTCAGAGGGATTTTACACATGGCATATGCTACAATAAAAAGAGTCATATGCAATAAATAAATATTATCAATATAATATATAACATTTAATAAATTATAAGAGGAAAACGTTCATACTCAATTTTACAAATTACAGGGATGCTCTTAATATTGAAGGCATACATCATAAAGTGGTTAGATTATATTAAATCCTTTTCCCCCTCCTCCTCATTACAATACATTTAATAACTATCACCAGCATCTCATTTCTATGATCAGCTCCACATTTCACATCTTTTGATAAAGAATAATAAGTTTATGTTTTAAATTTTAATCCATTTCTTATGTTTTGTGTCACATTGCTTATTAAAATGATTTCTTTTGCAAAACAATTTCTTTAGTATAGATTTATATTATATTGAAATCTGAGGGTTCTTTAAATAATTATAATATTAAAAATTTACTCTTTTCTTTCATTTAAAAGTTATTAGACAGTGAATAGAATCCTAGTAATAAGATAATGTCTACCTAACTGACAATAATAATATTAAATTTTAAAGGAAATATTTTAAATAAAATAAAATATGTAACAAAACTCTTAATTTGGAATAAAATAATATATACCATGATTTTATTCAGACATAATAAGTGGATAAAGGATTGTATGGCCACTCAGGATATCCCACTAACAACTCTTACTAAATCTTTCTTTGAAATATGAATTTTTTTCTACAGAACGGGCTTTTTATACCTGCAATTATATATGTATTATATATGGGATTTGAACTCAGACTTTCACATGATCCTCAACCATCCATACTATCTCATACCACTGGTACACTTGATAACACACATGTCAAAAAGCTAGGGGTTTGAACTCAGACTTTCACATGACCCTCGAGCATCCATGCTATCTCATACCACTAATACACTTGATCACACATATCAAAAATATAGGGTTTAAACTCAGACTTTCACATGACCCTCAACCATCCATGCCATCTCATACTGCTGATACACTTGATCACACACATATCAAAAATATAGGGATTTAAACTCAGACTTTCACATGACCCTCAACCATCCATGCTATCTCATACTGCTGATACACTTAATCACACACATGTCAAAAAGATAATTCTTTCTTTATGAATTTAAGATAAATAATTTAAACATTTAAACTTATGATGTATAATCAACTGTAATCTTTTGGATAAAGCAGTCTTCTTTTAATAAATGCAATTGGCTAAAGTGATCATTTAAATTTAAGAAAATGAATAATCTATCTATTAGACGCTTTCTTAACATCTACAGACCAGCTTGAACAAAGTGATTATGATATTTAATATTTATGTTCATGTACTCTTAATAACCAATATATAAGATAATTGTATAATAGATTATATAATGTTAAGATTAATATGTGTTAATGATGATGTAAATACTATAAGACATACTTAATAATAAAAACATTTATTTTGACAATAAAGACAATTGAATAAATAACAGTCTTGGAAATCAACCATATTTTAAAATAAATTATTTAGACACTATGCTATACAATTCACTGCAAAGAAGAAATAATTTTAAATTTACAAATAAGAATAAAGTAATATTTGCATATTAAATAATAATTGATTAATATTAGATTCATCTGACTAATGAAAGATTTTCTTAATATTAGTATTATCACAAGAAACTACACTACAGTCATACCATGATATTGTCTTAAAAATAAATATATTTAAACATTAAGCATATCTTACCAATCCAGTGATGAAAAAAATGCTAAATATTGATGTATATCACTTATTAAGGTCCTGGAATACAATTTTTAATTTGTAAAATAAATGTGTATCAGTTTTCTGTCTGCAAGGCTGACAAAGTACAGCAAAAAAGCAGACCTACTCATCAAAAACATTCATAACCTAGAATTAGAGAATTGGAATACAACAGAAAAAAAGATGATGTTCCTCAGAACAAACAACACTATCAATTGCATAAAAATAGAATCATGGTGGTACACCACTGATGGCTTCATATAAAATATACATGATACAATATGTCTACAAGGTAAGATTATATAAGGCAATGAACATAAATGATGGCTTGAACACAAAATGAAGCACCTACATTTTGAGGACAAAAATCATACTAGGATTTTATCTCTGAATATAATGAAAATGAGACTGAAACATCAAAATATGTTAGGAATAATAATATCTACCTGAAATAAAGCATTTGTGCTCAAATATGAGATACAAAAGATATAATTCATGGAACATATTATAAAATTCTCAACCACCATCTCTTAAAAAATAACAAATATCTACAAGAGAGAGATTAAGTTTCCATCTCTTGGAAAAATATACAGGCAAAATGAGCATATACAATAAATATGTACAAGACAGAGACAAAGCTATCATTTCTTGAAAATATATATGCAAGATTGAAAATAAAACAGTCTAACCCCACATTCTAAATAAATATAATAATTAACTGATGTGTAAAACTGATGACAAAATTATTTGCCAAATCTTGCCTAATAAAAACATAACCTGAAATAAAAAGTAATAAATTAACACCATCTTCACTTGCTCAGCATATACATATACATTCAAATAAAGAAATAAATAAATTAAGTATTATAGGGGACAAATAAGTCTTTAAACTATATTGCATTATAAAAAGATAAATATTCTGTAAACTTTTGGATATTACAACTTAAAAATAATTCATAAAATTATATCAGACAAAATGCATAGGACAAATAAAATATAATAAAATTTAATAGAATCTCACTATATCCCAATTTAGATTGACATTTACAGCTAAAATTTCTCATCACCAAGTTAGGAGAGAAATTTTTAATGGATTTCTATTTTTATTTATGATCTATATTTTAACAACAATAATAGTTTATAATTATAAATTTATTTAAATGCACATTGATTATGTAAGTAATATTTATTAAGGTTGTAGCCTCAAGCACATGTGTTTAAAAATGTGATAGTAGGGACCTTCACAAGCCTTAAACCACATGCTTACTCTTTGGTTCCCCTCTTTTCTTCCAAAGAGTAAGCTTGTGGTTTAAGACCTGTAGAGGTCTCTACTGTCACATTTTTAAATGCATGTGCTTGAGGCTACAGCCTTAATAAATAATAGCTTATATAAATTGGTGATATGGTTATATAAGCAGAGGAGATAATATGGTTAATATTTTTCCGCATTAACTAGACCAATGAGCAGACTGGGATCATATAAAAATTTGCAACATGTGGCCACCTTTTAAGACAATTGCAAGCCTTCATAACTGCAAGAAGCAAACACCTCTCCTGCAGATACTTTTATTTATACTGAGGATAAATTCTTGGTCACCATCCAAACAAAGGCTGGAATATCAATAATTAAAGGGTTTGAAGTGCCTTAAGTGCTTGATTCCCTGTCAGGCACAAAGAGCAAAAAACTGACATGATTCAAGCTATCCAACAATGCATTTTAAACACACATATATAATTGACACAATTTTATATTAATTAAGATTGTATGGTGAGGTATGGAGAGAGAATTAAACCAAATTAACAACTTAAAACATGTTTATTTAGACAAACACATAACAATAATAAAAAGTAAACATAAACTAAATTACATTAGATAAAGTTATTTAGTATAGATCAGTTCATTTCTAAATAGGGATCAGAATTAAGTTACTTTGTTTTATAAAAGTTTGTGAATAGAATAAAATATGTCTAGACTCTAAATTATCATATATAATTACTTAGGTTTTGTTATAGTTTTTCTGAAGTGTACTCCTGTCTTTATGAAACTTGATTGAATTCATGGCTGGTATTCTTGGCTCCTGTTAACAGCTTGTCACTTTTTTCAGGGCAGCATGTATCTTGGTTTTGTTCAGTACTAATCATCTATAATGATGGATAGGTGTATCTCAGCAATAATGTTCAAGAATATTTATTAAATTTCAGGCAGACAAAAGAAGTGGGCAGAGAACAATGAATAAATATCCTTATTTGAATTTAAGAATGCATGGTGATGTTAAGATGTCCACATAAATATTTATATATTGCTGATAAATATTTTTCTTCCTATGACATATTACCCTAAAGATGTACTACTCTAATCTTCTGATATTTAAGATAACATCTCCTAGTGATTTCCAGACAATGTTAATTGCTAAAATTTGTCCACAGATCATGTGGAGGCATTACATTAAAGATTGAAAGATTAGAGTAGTACGTCTTCAGGATAATATGTCATAGCAAGAAAAATAGTAAAGAAGCCAGCCATCTGGTAGACATCGGACACCATGTTTGTCATTTCTGAAAAAAAAGAAAAAAATTACTATAATAATTAATTAGTATTAGACATCTAATAGCAAGAATAATACTAAAGAAGACATCTAATAGCAAGATTAATACTAAAGATTCCAGTAGACATAGCAAGAATAATACTAAAGAAGACATCGAATAGCAAGAATAATACTAAAGATGTCGGTAGACATAGCAAGAATAATACTAAAGATTCCAGTAGACATAGCAAGAATAATACTAAAGAAGACATCTAATAGCAAGGATAATACTAAAGAAGACATCTAATAGCAAGGATAATACTAAAGAAGACATCTAATAGCAAGAATAATACTAAAGAAGACATCTAATAGCAAGGATAATACTAAAGAAGACATCTAATAGCAAGGATAATACTAAAGAAAACATCTAATAGCAAGAATAATACTAAATAAGACATCCAGTAGACATAGCAAGAATAATACTAAAGAAGACATCTAATAGCAATGTAAGACATCTAATAGCAAGAATAATACTAAAGAAGACATCTAATAGCAAGGATAATACTAAAGAAAACACCTAATAGCAAGAATAATACTAAATAAGACATCCAGTAGACATAGCAAGAATAATACTAAAGAAGACATCTAATAGCAAGGATAATACTAAAGAAGACATCTAATAGCAAAAATAATACTAAAGAAGACATCTAATAGCAAGGATAATACTAAAGAAGACATCTAATAGCAAGAATAATACTAAAGAAGACATCTAATAGCAAGGATAATACTAAAGAAGACATCGAATAGCAAGAATAATACTAAAGATGTCGGTAGACATAGCAAGAATAATACTAAAGATTCCGGTAGACATAGCAAGAATAATACTAAAGAAGACATCTAATAGCAAGAATAATACTAAAGAAGACATCTAATAGCAAGAATAATACTAAAGAAGACATCTAATAGCAAGAATAATACTAAAGAAGACATCTAATAGCAAGAATAATACTAAATAAGACATCCAGTAGACATAGCAAGAATAATACTAAAGAAGACATCTAATAGCAAGGATAATACTAAAGAAGACATCGAATAGCAAGAATAATACTAAAGATGTCGGTAGACATAGCAAGAATAATACTAAAGATTCCAGTAGACATAGCAAGAATAATACTAAAGAAGACATCTAATAGCAAGAATAATACTAAAGAAGACATCTAATAGCAAGAATAATACTAAAGAAGACATCTAATAGCAAGAATAATACTAAAGAAGACATCTAATAGCAAGGATAATACTAAAGAAGACATCTAATAGCAAGGATAATACTAAAGAAGACATCTAATAGCAAGAATAATACTAAATAAGACATCCAGTAGACATAGCAAGAATAATACTAAAGAAGACATCTAATAGCAACGTAAGACATCTAATAGCAAGAATAATACTAAAGAAGACATCTAATAGCAAGGATAATACTAAAGAAAACACCTAATAGCAAGAATAATACTAAATAAGACATCCAGTAGACATAGCAAGAATAATACTAAAGAAGACATCTAATAGCAAGGATAATACTAAAGAAGACATCTAATAGCAAGAATAATACTAAAGAAGACATCTAATAGCAAGGATAATACTAAAGAAGACATCTAATAGCAAGAATAATACTAAAGAAGACATCTAATAGCAAGGATAATACTAAAGAAGACATCGAATAGCAAGAATAATACTAAAGATGTCGGTAGACATAACAAGAATAATACTAAAGATTCCGGTAGACATAGCAAGAATAATACTAAAGAAGACATCTAATAGCAAGAATAATACTAAAGAAGACATCTAATAGCAAGAATAATACTAAAGAAGACATCTAATAGCAAGAATAATACTAAAGAAGACATCTAATAGCAAGAATAATACTAAAGAAGACATCAGTAGACATAGCAAGAATAATACTAAAGAAGACATCTAATAGCAAGAATAATACTAAAGAAGACATCGAATAGCAAGAATAATACTAAAGATTAATAAAAATAATACTAAAAATAGACATAGCAAGAATAATACTAAAGAAGACATCTAATAGCAAGAATAATACTAAATAAGACATCCAGTAGACATAGCAAGAATAATACTAAAGATTCCAGTAGACATAGCAAGAATAATACTAAAGAAGACATCTAATAGCAAGAATAATACTAAATAAGACATCCAGTAGACATAGCAAGAATAATACTAAAGAAGCCATTTCATAGGGAAAAAAATATCATATGGTGCCATGTTTGTCATTTCTTGAAAAAAAAAATTACATATGCCAAAAAAATACATAAATTAATAGTAATTTACTAAAATTATTGTAAATTCAAATTGACTACAAAATAATTGCAGAAAAATTTATAATTTTTTTTTGTAATTTTAAAATTAAACAGACAACAAAAACACTTCCTGATATAGTGTGAATCTGTAATACAATGGAAATGGCAGACATAAAAACATCTTAATTAAAAGGTATTATATAAAATTATGAAATTAAAAGTATAGTCTTTTTTTAATGAAAATAAGGATAATTTATAAGAAAAATGGAAAAGAAGACAATGAACCAAAAGAAGTAAATAAAAAATAACCTAAAAGGTAGTACATAAAATTATGAAATGTTTTTTTTAATGAAAATTATAATAATTTACAAGGAAAATGTAAAAGAAACAATGATGAAGTAAAAAATGTCTTAAAAGCTACTATATAAAATTATAAAATGTTTTTTTTTGTAGTGAAAACAAGAATAATTTATAAGTTAAAATGTAAAAGAAGCAAGCATTAAATATATATGAAAATGCATACAATTATGTTTAAAATAATACACCAATTATCACTACAAAATAAAAAATAACCTGTAATGGTGATATATAAAAACGTCTTAAAAGCTACTATATTTAATTATTAAAAAACAAAATGAAAATTACTTACAAATAATGGCAGTGGAAAATTACTATAATATCATTCAATCGACAGTTAAAAATTCACTGTATATAGTAATATGTCAATATTAAATATGAAAATATTCTCAATATGATCAAAAAATCACTGTATTCACGCCGATAGCAAAACCACAAAAGACAAAGAAATGACAAAATTTCCCATAGGTCTCTCGACTTTTTAAATCTCGTGGGTCACCACAATAAAAAAATCACCAGTGTCTTTGTTGCCATGACATCGTTTATCTATTCTCCGATGAAATCTTACTGGCAGAAAACATATTAAGCATAATACGTCATACTAAACTACCGGATATTCTATATGAAGAAATCAGAAAAATTATCAGAGCTAGTTGGTAGTAGAATAATTAATAGTATACTATTTTTAATATCAGCAAACTGAAATGACAGTAAATTAAAATGGCAACAAACTTTTACGAATAAAATTCAGCAGACCTAGAAAACTGAATACAATAGAAATTTAGTAGCTTTTATATTATTGACAAACTCATTGTCTGAGATCCCCCATCTCATTAATTTCAAATTCTTTTTGCAGTTAATCCTCTTTTTTTCTTAATTACAACATTAGTTATAATATTATGTAATCAGTTGAAAATATTACTGATTTCCAGTATAAATTAATCTTCTTCTAATTAAAAAATTTACAAAACTATTCTGATCTCTGATTAGATCATAATTTTTCTAATTAAACAGTTTTCAATAATAAATTTGTACAATCATTTACATTTTTCTTTAAAGTTACAATTTAGTTTTTTTTATACAGTTCCATCTTAATACTTTAAAATTTTTTTAAGTTAAAAGATCCTTTGAAACAAAATTCTATATTACAATATGCTTTAATTATATTTTTCCTTTTGTTAAATTACCTTTACTTCATTTATTAATTTGGGAATTAAGATACCTTTTATTTATTTACTAATAGACTTTTATTTATTTTAAACATATCTTTACATTTTAAAATTAATTTGACAGTTCTTTTTATTTATAAAAAACATCACATAACCAACACTTCTTATGCTTGTGTATAACTGTTATTAAAACAGGCAAAACTCACTATATGTATTGCCACACACAGCAAGCTAAGTAATCAATGGATGCCAAAAAGCTTGTGCATAAAATCCCCATCTAATGCCTACTCATCCAATATCCCCAGACTAGTTTTTGGCTTGTGGCATTTGTCGGTGAGGAGCCTTGGATCTGAGAGCACTGCACCTAGATCTTAGAATTTAATGCAACCCCCCCCCCAGCAACCACCTTTTATCTCCACTTAACTACAAAACTATGAGTCTTAAACTGAAAACACCTTAATGTTTTCAATCCAAGCCCATTAGCTTATATAGTCATATGGGTCTGAACTCAATTCAGTGCCCATACATTTTGGTGTCTTTGGTTCTTTAATAACCATAGATACCACTATCCTATTAGGCAGTATTGGGTTAGGCCAATAAACACCACATGACCACCATTTCTTATGCTTGTGTATAACTGTTATTAATTCTGCCTAATAGGAAAGTGGTGGCTATGGTTATTAAAGAACCAAAGACACCAAAATGTATGGATACCGAACTGAGTTCATATCCATATGACTATATAAGCTAATGGGCTTGGATTGAAAACATTAAGGTGTTTTCAGTTTAAGACTCATAGTTTTGTAGTTAAGTGGAGATAAAAGGTGGTTGCTGGAGGGTTGCATTAGATCCTAAGATCTAGGTGCAGTGTTCTCAGATCCAAGGCTCCTTACTGACGAAGGCCACAAGATAGAAACTAGTCTGGGGATATTGGATGATGAGGCACTAGATGGGGATTTTATGCACAAGCCTTCTGGCATCCATTGATTACTCTAGCTTGCTGTGTGTGGCAATACGTATAGTGAGTTTTGCTTGTTTTATTTATAAAAAAACATCCACCACTTTTTGACTGAATATTTTTAAATGTTTCATGTAACACATGTATGCATACATATGTGTTATAAGATAATAAATTACAATAGCATAATATTGAAATTTAAAATTATACCCAGTTTACTGAAATATATAATTAAAAGTTCTTCTTCCTGGAAGTTCTACTATTCAACAGGATACAGTTTATGCAATCTCCAATATGCAAACACAAAAATTTTCTTTTTTTTGTTGAAAACACAATAAATTTAAATTATATGTACAGCATTTGAAATATTTCATATAAGATATCGATTTCCTAATAGCTATAAGCATACAATAGATCAATGGCCACTCAATTTTCATAAAGAATTTTTAAATAAAGCAGTGTGTCTTTTGTACAATATTATATTATTTTTTTTATTAATTCTATGAAAAATATAAATTAACAACAATGTACAGAAGCATATATTTTTTTGAACAAAATGCAGGTTTCATTACAGATAAGATTCATATGAAATAGGTGAGCATATGATAAACTTCAATAAAATTTATAATTGAGGAGCCTTTATGTTTTATTCACATAGGATGCCACTTGTTTCAATTATTCAGTACAAGTGATAATTTAAAATAATAGTAATAACGTTGAATAAATATTCTATTAATATTTTATATATAGGGTATATGAGCACAGACTTTCACACCACCCACCACTCTCCACACTATCTCATAACACTGATACACTTGAACACATATATGTTGAAAAGATAAATAATCATCAATATATGTATTCGGGCTGTATTGCAGCAGTAATCAGTTGGTCCAGATTATCATCTCTACACATATATGCTATAAGTGCTCAGATATATATTAAGATAGCCAAACCTCATACTTAAATGGACAGGCTTCAATATACTCTACACTCCAACTCTTCAACCATCCATCCAATTGAAAATCGATGATGGAATGCTCAAAGGCCACCCTGAGGCCAAGATTCTTGTCACACCCATGTTGATCTAAGGTTTAATGTGAACCCTCATGTACAGGACATAATCCATTTAATACATATCTACTATGTAATAACTGAAACACACAGGCTTATTCTATACGTGTGTCTATATATGTAATATATAGGGTATATGAGTACAGACTTTCACACCACCCACCACTCTCTACACTATCTCATAACACTACTTAGTCATAAATAAAATTTCAGAACAATAGAGTAAGTCTATAATTTTAATTTCACAGACTTAGGAAATATTTTACTATCTCTAATCGGAAATAGATATAAAATTTTGCAAATGAATGTTTTCATCCTGCTGCTAAAATACCAATAAATAAATAAACGTCATTTCCAAAATTCAAGCAAGCAATTCATTAAACCCTATCATCTAATAGATTCTGCTATCCAGAATTTTAAATAGTCTACACATTAAAAGAGGAACTATTTTGTAGAAAAACATTATTTTAGAGATATAGCAATATTAAAATAAAGATATTTCTAAATATATGCTGCTGAAGGATATTTAAAACATTTGAATGCCTTTTTAACAAACTTCTTATTCGTAAAGTCAATAAAAACATTTTTACATTATTAAAAACTGCTTTAAAATACCAACCACAGTATGAACTTTTTATCAGCCTTAATATTATAGTATATAAAATATTAAATTGATAATATTGTCTACTATTAATGAGAAAATAAGAATCAATAAATGTTCTTACATAATAATGATAAGTCATGGAGAATTTCCTCAAAATCTACACTTTGTCTAGACATAACTTGAACAGTATTGTTAAATATTTAGATAAAATTTCTATTACATTTTTTGATTATATAGAATTTAAACTTTTTTTTAGTACTTTCAGCTTAGAACTTTCATGTATGGAGAAAATTAGTTAAAAGTATATGTTTAAGTTTAAGCAAAATAAAGTTTGTTATAAACAATTAAACTGAATAAAATTAATTATTAATCAAGTAAGTTCCCTAGTAAAAATTACCCAAGGCAAGTAGAAAATTTTAAATAAAAATTAACAAGTAAGTAAAGCACATTAAAGCAAGCCTGCCTCTATTTACATTGTTGATCATGTGACTGATTTTGTTGGATGAAATTGACATTTAGATTTACACCTTCCTTGATCTTAACTTATTAAAGTTTAAAGATTATCTGATATCTTGGAAGGCATAGCTAAAAATAAACTCATTTAACATAACAATATAGACTTTTTAATTAAAATATTACATTTTAACAATTATTTATATAATTAAAAATTACTACAATGAAAATAAAATATTATATAATAGATTACATTATTTTAAATAGAATATTAATTTACTTTCTTTTTATAACAATTTGATATATTATGTGATAGATATAAGTTCCCAGAATTCTTTTTAAGACTTTTAAAAATAAATATTTATGAGTAATTTTAATATTGCAATGAGGAAGTTAAAATTGAAATTTATTTTCCAAGAACACATACACATGTTTACCAGTTCTTTTATATTTATAATTAATAGTTTTTGATAATAATAAATCAACTATTTATCTTTTTTAATTAACTATCTTAAAACTTATTATAATTAGCATTAACAAAAATGTACTTTTATTAGAAAATGACTTAAATAAAAAATGTTATTTCTAAAAGCAAGTAATTTAAATATTAATAATGAGTTTTAAAGATTCAAACTTGACATTAAAGTTTAACTTTAACTTTGATTTTTACACATTAGTACCTTTATTAAAATAGCTTTGACTTTTAATATTTTTCTATCATTAGCTCATTAATATTTAGAGTAAAAATATCTCTAATGTAAGCAATTTGAAGTACATTTACAATATACAGATGGGTTTTAAAACACTACAGTAAAATATTAAAATGACTTTTAAAACAAGTCTTAAAATAACTTAGAGGGTAAATTAACATTTAAGTGTTAAGCTCTGATAATTTGGCTTGTTATAAAAATGAACTTACTGAAAAAAAAAATTAAATACTAATAATTAGATGGCTGAAAATTTAGCTTTACTGACAAAGCTAAAGGTTACAATATATTGTGAGAGTACAGTCCAAAACTAGTAGAAACAAAAGGGATCTGAAACAAAACATACTTAATTAGAGGTATAATGAATTTATTGATATCCTTAATTATTATAAAAAATCAAGCCAGATGTCACATGACTTAATTTAATAAAGCTTGTATTTACAAATGTTATATATATAGAGCTTGCAAAATAAGCTCTTAACAAGCTTTTGAGAATATCCTCAACCCCAAACCGTTTTCTGCTTCTGTTGTCATCAGTGAGGTGCCAGGATATTCTAGCCTTAGATTAATATATATATATATATATATATATATTATATTTAATGATATATATATATTATATTTAATGTTTTCACGGTTATATGATGTAGATAAATTATAACTTTTTGGGCTGCACCATGTATTGTTTTCCATTAAACACCGATATTTTGACGGACTAGCAACCACTATTATCAAGGTTAACTTTTGAAAGAAAATCCATTAGATCTTAAAAAATAACGTATTCCAGCTATGTGGAAACCTCTCATTTTATCTAATATTAACTTAAAATTAATAGATAAAAATACTGAGGGAAATAAACATTTTGATAAGCCTCATATTGTGAATGCTGAACTTAAATCTCATTTCTCATCTCGCACACAGTCACGTTATTTTTTAAGATCTAACGGATTTTCTTTCAAAAGTTAACCTTGATAATAGCGGTTGCTAGTTCGTCAAAATATCGGTGTTTAATGGAAAACAATACGCGGTACAGCCAAAAAAGTTATAATTTATCTATCTATATATATATATGAATACATAGTATTATTTCATATTATGCATTCACTGTTTATCGATGAGAATATTAGAATATATATATAAATAAATTATTATTTTTGGGACTAAACCATATGTTATTTTGCATTACATACCAATATTTCAATGAACTAGCATCCACTATTGTCAAGGTTAACTTTTTGGTTAGTCCCAAAAATAGTAATTTATCTGTATCATACAATCATGAAAATATTAAATTATATATATATATATAACTACAACCATTAAATGTCTGTATTTTTAAATCATACAATAATAATTCAAACAAATATATTTAACACAATATTCAAAATTAAATAATATATTCTTTACCAGAAGTACTTTCAATTGTTTCACTGACAATCTTTATCAACTGTTAATACAAACGTACAAAAAATAAAACATTGCATTACCCATCATTCAATCCATTCAAATTTCCCACAATTCTGTTGTCTTTATATTAGCCAATTGTCTATTCATTAAACCACCTCTATTCCTAGATATCATCATTGCCTCTTTAATTTTACATTTTTCACTACATCTTTCATATGTTTTTTCACTACACCTTTGATATGTTGAATGTTGATTATCAATATTATTTATAATACAATTACAAAATATAATCAAAATAAAAGTAATAATAAGAAAATATTAAATAAATTAAAAAGTGATAAATGGATTTCTATTCCTTTTATATCTAATCAACAAGCTAAATTAATTAATAAACTTTATAGTGGTTTGTATAGAATTTCTTTTTTCTCTTCAAATAATATAAATGATATGATAAATAACTCCAAAGCCAAGATTTCTAAGTTTGAATTAAGTTCTGTTATATATATGTTGGAATGTGGTTGTGAAATAAAATATATAGGGGAATCCAAATGTACATTACAAAAACGATATAATGATCATAAGACATTATATAAACGTGTACAGAAAGAAAATATATCTTCAGTAAATATGAATACTCCATCAATTATATTTGATCATAATAGAACATGTAATTATGGTTTTAAATTTAATAATAGAGATATAAAAATTGTTCAAATTGAAAGGTGTAGTGAAAAACGTAAAATTAAAGAGGCAATGATGATATCTAGGAATAGAGGTGGTTTAATGAATAAACAATCGGCTAATATAACGACAACAGAATTGTGGGAAATTTGAATAGATTGAATGATGGGTAATGCAAGTTTTTATTTTTTGTACGTTTGTATTAACAGTTGATAAAGATTGTCAGTGAAACAATGGAAAGTACTTCTGGTAAAGAATATATTATTTAATTTTGAATACTGTGTTAAATATAAACAGTGAGGATTACCAACTTCTCTACAAGCTTTATGATAAATGCTTAGCCAGAGCCAGCACTTAAAATATCTCTGTCAGGAACCCCTCCCCAAACCCCTGACCATGGTTTCGTGCTTTGGCACTCCTCAGAGTGGTGTCAGGGTAGGTTCAGACACTAGATCTAAAAATACCAACCCAAAGCTAAGCACTTAGCTAAAAGTTATCTATTGAGTGGAAAATCTGAAATTTTCAGACATCTACATGTCTTCAAACCCAGCTGTCCAACTCAAATAGCTATCAGCCCCATATAGCTATTTGAGTTGGATAGCTGGGTTTGAAAACATGTAGATGTCTGAAAAATTTCAGATTTTCCACTCAATAGATAACTTTTAGCTAAGTGCTTAGCTTTGGGTTGGTATTTTTAGATCTAGTGTCTGAACCTACCCTGACACCTCTCTGAGGAGTGCCAAAGCACAAAACCATGGTCAGGGGTTTGGGGAGGGGTTCCTGACAGAGATATTTTAAGTGCTGGCTTTGGCTAAGCATTTATCATAAAGCTTGTAGAGGAATTGGCAATCCTCACTGTTTATAACTTACAAGCTTAAGAGATAGGGTCATGTGATCTATAAATTGATCTATGACTCTTATTTTGACTGTGTTAAATATATTTGTTTGAATTATATATATATATATATATTACTATTTGTGGGATATTCCGTGTAGTGAAAAAGCTAAATGCTGACGTTTCAGTACAATATCAAGTACCTTCCTCAGAGCATCCTCTTTCTCAAATCATAAGAATGCATGTGAGATTTAAAATCATTTTTATCGTTTTCTTTCTCCTCATATTTAAATTCTATTGGTTGAGAAGTTTTAAAATTTATTTTCTCTTCCAATAGTTTCTTCCAAATGTTGTTAATCTTCTTTCACTCACACCTTTCATTTATGCTCTTCGACCTTTTAAAAATCTCTATAGCCTCTCTTAGCAATCTCTGGTCATATTGTTCAATTTTTGCTAAAATATTTGTTTTTTCAAAATTGATATTATGATTTGTTAATTTAATATGAGAATAAATAGCTGATGAATTGGATTTTTCTCTCACTGCCAGAAAATCCAATTCATCAGCTATTTATTCTCATATTAAATTAACAAATCATGATATCAATTTTGAAAAAACAAATATTTTAGCAAAAATTGAACATTATGACCAGAGATTGCTAAGAGAAGCTATAGAGATTTTTAAAAGGCCCAAGAGCATAAATGAAAGGTGTGAGTTAAAGAAGATTAACAACATTTGGAAGAAACTATTGGAAGAGAAAATAAATTTTAAAACTTCTCAACCAATAGAATTTAAATATGAGGAGAAAGAAAACGATAAACACGATTTTAAATCTCACATGCATTCTTATGATTTGAGAAAGAGGATGCTCTGAGGAAGGTACTTGATATTGTACTGAAATGTCAGCATTTAGCTTTTTCACTACACGGAATATCCCGCAAATAGTAATATGACATCTTTTATCCGTGAAAACATTAGAATTAATATATATATATATATATATGTGTGTGTGTGTGTGTGTGATTCCATGGGCTGCAGAAAGGTGTTTGCTATTGACTGAAAGGAGACCCTTTGATTCCTCTTGGAGGCCTTAAAGAAACCAAGTAGGGGAAATCCTAATGTCCACTCCATATGTTATTGTCATTTCAGCTGTTATTACTATGTGATTATTCATATTGTATACAAACATGGATGGGCTGCTCACCAACACACATTATTTAGCATGGCGAGTTTATTGGTTTTTTTATCTCTGACAAACAAAAATAAATCATAGTCCTTATTCCCAAGAGACTGCAAAATCACTAAACCAAGGCAGTAGTTGGTGGCTGAAGTGGAGGATGCTAAGAATCTCCTAATTGTGGACTTTGGCTGCCATTTGATAATGACTTTTTATTTAGGGATTTACAACTGCAGATCATGTTCTAGTGAAAGAATATTGCAACATTTAGAAGAGGAACTGTCTTATATTAAATGAGACATTATTGCATTTTGTAAAGTTAGAAGAAAAAGTGAAGAGAATTGATGTAAAAAGTAGACATGTACTCTACTATAAAGTCACAAACATTGGAAATACAAGTGTAGAATTTATTATAAATAAAAAGTGGAAGGACAATAATGTGGAGATTGATGGTGTATCAGACAGAGTGGCAAGATTAGTTATACAACTTAATAGCAGATACCAAATGCAGATAATTCAGGTTTATGCCCCAACAAGTTCTCATAGTGATGAAGTAATAGAAAATTTTTATATGGATGTACAAAAGGCTTTCGATCAGAGTAAACCACATTTTAAAATTGTTAGGGGAGATTTTAGTGCTAGAAATAGTAGACAAATGAAAGATAAGAGTGCTGTAGGTAATTTTGATTATGGTAATAGAAATGAGAGAGGACATACATTTATGGAGTTTGCAGAAAAAGAAAAACTTTGGATTATAATTTTTTTTTTTAGAAAAATATTAAAAGTAAATGGACATGGAAGCATCCAAATGAAGGTACAGCAGAATTGGATTATATTTTGACTAGCAGAAAATACATATTTCAAGATTGTAATGTTCTTAATAAATTTAACACAGGAAGAGATCATCGATTAGTAAGATATAAGATACATGTTAATATAAAACTAGAGAGACGAAAATTATTAAGAAACACAATATTTACAGTTGATATTCCTAATCTTCAGAAACATTCTAATGAATTTAAATTAGAACTTACAAATCGGTTTCAATTATTAGTAGATTTTGAACATGATTCAGATTTGAATGAAATTAATATGAAAATAACTGATACACTTTTAAAAACTGCAACAAAGATAGCTGATAGAAAGAAGCAGAAATTGACCAATAAAATTTCTACTGAGACTAGAGAATTTATGAAGAAAAAAAGGTATATGTAAATATACAAAAATGATGCATTAAAAGGGATTGAATATCTCGAATTTTGTAAAATAGTGCGGAAAAGAGTTGAAAATAATATAAGAAAGTATAACTGTGAACTAGCAAGAAAAGCTGTAGAAGAGAATAAAAGTCTCAAGAGTGTAAAACAACATTTTGGTATTGGTAGGAAATTTATTTCTGCAATAAGAAAAAAAGATGGAATTATTACTAAAAAGAGAGATGACATCATGAAATGGGTAGAAGACTTTTATTAAGAATTATATAGTAATAAAGAACAAGTACCTCCTATATCTATTACATCTTCTGAATTGCCCAGAATTTTAAATGAAGAAGTAGGACATGCAATTAAATGTATGAAGAAAGGAAAGGCTCCAGGAAATGATGGAATTATAATTGATATATTAAAAGAAGCAGGTGAAGAAATAGAAACAATTTCCGCAAAGTTATATACCAAATGTCTAAATGATAAAGATGTACCAGAAGACTGGAAGAATCCAGTAATAATATTAATATTTAAAAAAGATGATAAAGAAGATATTAGAAATTACAGACCTATCAGCCTTTTATCAGTTTTATATAAAATTTTTACCAAGATAATTACAACTCGTCTACAGAGAACTTTGGATTTCCACCAACCAAGAGAACAAGCTGGATTTAAAAGTGGTTTTAGTACAGTAGATCATATTCAGGTATTGAGAGAAGTTATAGAAAGGACAAATGAATATGAGTTGTCATTATGTTTTGGATTTGTAGATTATGAAAAGGCATTTGATTCTATAAAACATTTCTTCAGTGATTAAAGCATTGGATCATCAAGGTATAGATCCAGGATATTGTCATATTTTAAAGAATATTTATAAAAATGCAACAGCAACAATTAGATTACATAATGATACTGGGAAAGTCAACATTGAGAAAGGTGTAAGACAAGGTGACTCCATATCTCCAAAACTCTTTAGAGCAGTGCTGCAAGAAGTATTTTGTGGATTAAAATGGGAAGCTAAAGGAGTAAAAATAAATGGAGATTATTTAAGTCATTTAGATTTTGCAGATGATGTAATTGTTTTTGCAAATAATGCTTTAGAATTACAGGAAATGTTGCAGGAGTTATCAGATGAAAGCAGAAATGTAGGATTAAAGATTAATGTTAAAAAGATTAAAGCAATGTTTAATATATTTTATCAAAATATGAAAATATAGATTGATTATGATGAGTTAGAAGAAGTTAACAGCTACAAATACCTTGGTCAGATTATTAATATAAATGGAAACATAATGGATGAAATTAATCATAGAATTAAACTTAGTTGGAGTGTTTTGGTAGAAATAATTTGATATTAAAAGGAAATATGCCTATATGTTTGAAAAGAAAGGTTTTTAATAAATGTGTTTTACCAGTTCTTACTTATAGATCTAAGACTTGGACACTTAATAGAAGAGCAATACAGAGACTTCAGACCACTCAAAGAAGTATGGTGAGATACATGATAGAAGTAACAAGAACAGATCAAAAACACAATATATGGGTAAGAGGATAAACAGGTGCAGTGTTCTCAGATTCAATGTGCCTCACTGGTAAAAGACACATGGTAGAAAGTAGTCTTGGGATATTGGATGAGTAGGCACTATACAGGGATTTTATGCACTAACCTTCTTGCATCCATTGATTACTCTTGCTTGCACTGAGTGGTGTTACTGTATGGAGGATTTAACCTCCCTGTTTTGTAAAACCTTTAACATTATGATAGAAAATATTTTTTATGTAAAATACTACATATAGAATTCAGAAAAGATAATAAAAGGATAATAAAATATATCTACTTTCAATGTAAACCTAAGAAATTTAGTAATAAACATGATCACATATGATACTCCAAGATAGGAGCTGTTGCCATATTATAAAATTTATTTACAAGTTTTAATTTTATTTTAAACATTAATGTATACAGTAATCAGAGATGGAGAAATGGCTGCTTGTGTAATATAACATATATTAAACTTATAAATTTGAATATTTTTTTGTTTGTTTACATTTTTTTGGATAGTCTGTAATGAAGTTGTGTATATTGATACAACATAGTTTGCAACTTCACTCTATAGGTAAAAAATAAATAGTAGCTTGTAAATATTATGGCTGCAGGATACAAGATTCTCAAAATAGAAAGGTAGTGAAAGAAAACACATGATAACTACATAACAAATCCTAACTTTTTAAAATTTGAAATTTTCTTTGTGCCTTCATTGATATGGCTGCTGAATGTGAAAACTAATCTTCCACAAAGTCCTTTACATAAATTAATAAATGTTAGTATATAAAAAGTAGGTACTCAATTTCACAAGACTTGTGGGATGTAGATAACACATTTATCTATCATGCCTATACTCTAGGTTTGAATCTGGGCTAAATGAAATTCTTTTCAAGAGGCTTAGGTTTTATTTTTCAGGTATCTAACTTACAACCATCCAAGTTAACCGACCAACCTTGTTTGGTAAATAAGTATTTAGTTATCTTTCTTAGAAGACAAAAGAAGAGTAGAAACACAATGAGCCTTGGAAATATTGTCTTCTCCTAATCAACGACTGGAAAAAATTTGCTCTGAAATAGCTGCATATTTAATTTTTATTGTTCTGTCTTGTCGGTTAAACATGACAAAATGTAGTAATTGTTATGTGCTGATTCAATACTTGTTTCTTTATTATAGCCAATTAACTGTTAGGAAAGTCATGTGTGGTGTATTGCAATGATAAAATGTCAGGCTCTGGATTATAATATATTTGGAATGATTTTAGACCTGGTACTTCCAGTGTTTAAACTTCCTATGAATTCCTGAGTAATAATGCTGTTGGATTATACATTTTTTAACTAGGAATAAAGAGGATCCTATGTTATGATTCAACTTACCTTCAAGTAATGAACTTATCCAGATTGCAATCTTGTCTTGACTGGATTCAGCAATCATTGTTACAAACGAATGCATATATGTATAGATGAAATATAACCATTGACATAAACAGGCTAATGTGTGAAGGTGATATGCTCAGCAGAAATGTTTGCAGAAGCACAGCCAGGCAACAGCAGATATTATATTGTTCATCTTATATTTAATTGCTGAGGCAGTGGGGCACTTTTGTGGCTGCTAAATGCTGAACCTCCCACTAGGCAGGCCTTCATGGTACAGCTGGAAGTATTATGTGCCTCTAGAAGAGCACCTGAAGCCACTTGCTTCAATAGTTGTATGGGAACTAGATATCATACTCAGCCAGCGGGATCAGCCCCACAGTATATTAGATGTTTATATCATATATGCTCTTAATTGTTGCTAAACATTTTATTTAAAAATTTGCAACATATGTTGCAAACAAATAATTAATTGTTTACTTTTAAACTCCTTTACAAAAATGATACTTAAATAGATCACCTGTGATTGTTGCATAATATTAAAGTACAATACTATATCAATAGATGATCTATATGTGATTAATTATATTACTGCTTCTTATAGAATGAAAACGTCACAAATACCAAATACAATCATAATCCATTTTCAGTACAGGACAGTTTTTTCAAAGACATAAGTAAAATTTAAGAAGCACTGATATAATTGCACTAGATTATTACGTAGTATATTTATTCATTTTTTGTTGTTTGGAAACAATGATAGAAAGGCTAGTTTTATGTCCATGTTTGTATTATAATAAATAATTGGATTTATAAAACTAGACGCGCACCATATATGAGTTGGGATGGCGAAGATCCACCGATAGAGAAATATTTTGTCTTTCCCCAGAGTAATTTTAAAAAATATGACACATGCTTGCGGTAAATAAAAAATCAAATATGCTATTATAATAATTAATAAAGTTTTAGCCAATTTGACTTCTTTATCTTGTTCTTTATTTAATTTGTTCTGATTTGGTTTTACTCTTCTATTACTTTGTCTAACGCATTCAAAAATTTTAAAGTAGAAATAAATAATAAAAATTGAAGGAAAACACAAAAACAAAATTAGAGACAAAATAAAATACAAATCAAAAACATATGTGCAAACTAAAAGTTCTTTTATAAACTTCAGTTGTCCTAGTTTGAAAACAATACATAGGGCTTCAAGGATTAAGATTAACCATGCTGCAATAATAGTAATAAGCACAGTCTTTAATTGAAATAACGTTGAAAATTGCTGAGGTCTAACTATTTTAACAAAGCGATATATGCTCATGTAAAACATTGATATAAAGGACATAGTACCACATAAAATACAAACAATACCATGAAGTTCACAAATTGAAGGAAAAATGGCAATCCAGGGACCAAATATAAATTCAGATGCAAATACTGAATATATTAATAAAGCCTTCAAAATGTCCGTTATTGCTAAATTAAGCAGGTAAACGTTATCTAATTTTTGAAGATACTTAAGCTTTATGAGAAGATAAATAAGTATCGAATTTATAACGATTGTCAATAGAAAAGTAAAAATAGTACAACAAAATTCAACATATCTTCCAGTTTTATTCATATATTTGTAAAATAATTCGTAATCGTTGTACAACACTGACTGATTTGTTTTATTTTCCATGTAAAATTTTCCTGAAAAGAAAAAAGACACTGATTAATTTTTCTGGCATTTATAATTTCCCATAAATTCGTTAAATATATTGTGATTACTAAAATTACTGCTAGAAACAAGATCTCAAATTAAAAGTCAATATTTCAAAAACTTTTTAAAAATGTTTTCTTGATTTAAGGAAGGTAAAAAAGGTATATATCGATTACTGTTATTTTTAAACCCATACATTTGAAATCGACGTTAAAGTGCTTTTAGATTAACCATAAATATGGATATTTACCTAGTACACTTATCAATAAGAAAATTAATTTGTTAAAAATCAGAATAAAATGTATTTAACCATCAGCTGAGCATGACATGCAAAGCTAAACATTTTACAATTCTTTTATAATTCATTTACAAAACTAACGAGAACAAAAAAATATGGCGATAGCTTCTAATATATGATTACATTTGTATCAGACATCACACACACACACACAAAAACCTATTCTCCACTCATCATGCTGAAGAGAAAGTCTAATTTTGGATTGGTGATGTCTATCACTGAACAAGTAAGCAAATAGTTTAAATAATTTTATCAAATAAAACCTGATTTAATTAAGTGTTTAATAATTAATTTTTTGATCTAGATTAATGAGTACAATTCAAAATATGTTAAATATCTGGCATGTATGTTTAATATATATAACAACTGCAGAAAGAAGTTTACAGTTAATTGGAAGAATATCAACTGCGGAAAGAAGTTTACAGTTAATTGGAAGAAAAAACCCTCTCTTTAATCTTTGAGGTCTTAAAGAAATCAAGCAGAGAAAATCCCTAATATCCATTGTTTATGTTTTTATTGTTACAGCTGTTACTATCATGTGATTATTCATATTGTTTTACTTATTATATGATTATTTATATAGTAAATGAAGACATATAGGCTGCTCAGTGCTCTCAACTGCTGAGTTGTTTGTGATGATGATTTTCTCAAGATTATAAGATTTTAGAATAACAATGATTGATGTGTTTTGTAAATCATATTCTACTTTCCATTTCACGTTGCCTCTTTGCAGGATGGAAATCTTAATACTGATTTCTTTTGCAATACTCACTGATCCAAATTTTTTATCTGCTTGAAATTCTTTTGTCCAGGAACTATTTTTTCAAACTTTTTCTTACTTGGAAGGGACATTGTTAATTTATCTCTAAGCTTTCTTTCAAACTTTGATTGGTAGGATTTTTCTGATTATTGGCTATTGGGTTGAATGTTGTTATAATGGCATAGCAAACAATATAATACTATTAATACACTTTCTTTAACCACTTTTTTTATAAGGCAAACCCAAGGACATTTATTTCTAGTGGTCTTCATTAGAGTTCTCTTTAACTCTAAAAGTATTAAAAAATACATTTTATTTGGTTGCATATGAAAAGTGGTTAAAGGAAGTGTATAAATGGTATTAAATCAATGCACGAAGTTATAAGAAGTGAAGAGAAATTATAATACTTCCCAATGACAACATAGGAAACACAGATTCTTGAATGACAGATTGGTTTTATTCAAAAGTCTTTTTAATATATCTGCTGCATTTTTTTACCATATCATTAGACTGTGGATGGTAGGGTGGTGTAAATATTTGTGTAATTCCCATTTAGTTAAATATTGGATGAATTTACTTGGAGTAAATTCAGAGTCTTTTATGAGATAATATAGTCTCTGGCAAACCTAGATGTGAGATTTCTTGTAATTATTTTATGGTCTGCATTACAGATTCTTATCACTCGATATTCTATCCACTGAGAATGAATACCTAATTCTACTAAAAACATATATCTCTTAAAATATAACTAATATAATTGCCCTATATGTACCTATCATGGCTTAGTTGACTTAGGTTATGATATAGATATTTTTCCTATCAGTTTAGCTGTAGATTAGTATAGTTTACAATTTCTAATAAAATTCTCAATTTCTAGGTATAGTTCTTGACAGTACTTTGACTCCTACTACTATTGGATTACCATGGTGAAGGAAATTAAGTATCTTTTGACATTAAATTGACCATATTACAACTCTATCACCGTATAATGAACAATAATCTTTACAAATGATAAGTTTCATTTTGGCATTCTAAAATAACAATGATAATCATTCCATTGCAGGATAATCTCTGTTGCCATTTAATTAGATTTTGGTATATTTTGTCATTATTAGTCCAGTTTAATACCATTTTAACTGTGATCAGAAAGTATCAATGTAATTTATTTTAACTTCAGGCCTTCTGGATTCCAGTTTACCAGAAATCAGAGATAATGCATCTGTGTGTCAAATTAGTTTCTTCTTTGTTTATATCCAATTTACCAGCCTAGCATATACCAAAGGCAAAAGGATCAGGACCAGGTATTGAACTGATGAATATAATTAACAATAGTTTACTGTTTTGTACTATTGAGAAGTTTTACCCTATAGTTATAGATGGAATCTTTTTATTCTGAATGTTCATCCTTTAAGTAAATTTTTCAGTATCGGATGATGTTCTGTATGTTTGCACAATTGATATTCCTTCACTATCCATTAGGTGTCTTAGTACAGATCCCTACATAATATTTAGAAGCATATGTAGTTAAGACTACTTCAAGATTACTGTTAGAATGAATGAGCAGCTTAATTGAAATTAACAATGTACCATTTAGTTAAGAACTTTCTTTGGCTTTCAATCCATTTCTTATTTTTTCTTAACAAATAATATAATGTCAGGCTATCTTTGCTTCATTCAATAGAAAAGGGTTGACAAAAGTTCCAAAAAAACTTTTATATCTCTAACTTTTGATGGTCATGGAACATTTTGCATTATTCACACTGTTTCAAGAGCATGTGATTTATCATTTTCACTAAATATATATTTAAGAAACTTTACCTCATGTGAAATCCATATACACCCCCTCCACTATTGTATCCTAAATTTATACAGACTTCAATAGACATTAAGTCAGGAATGATTCTGAATTTGTGTGATGAAGTATGTTGTCTGAAATATAGTCAAAGAATAAAATAACATAGTATATATTGGAGTAGAGCATCCATTTTTATTTGAAATACATCCTAGAGCTGTTGTTATATCACAGTATAGATAGTTTCACTGATGGTATTAATAGGTTTCATAATTATATATTGAGACTACTATGAAAACAAATAAATATTATTTTATTAACAATAGTTCAATGATGACATGATATTACCCATGAAGGGACATATCAAGAATTATACCCTACAAATATAGTATTTGGGTTATACTGGAGAATAATTTTATTTATTTTATCAGAAGTTTTTTTAAAGATTTTTTTTGAGCTTTTTTCATAGAAGTTTCGCTCCAACAATGGAGATTGAGTCTTTTTGAACACCAAAGATATGGCCATATTCTAAAAAAAATCTTTATCAAAAGGCGATACTAAGACGATTAACATTGATAAGATTTAGTGGAAGGGTAAGTTCATATTCTCAAAACAGTAATTGTAAGGAAGTACATTGTGGATTAAAATGGGAAGTTAGAGGTATTAAGCAAACAAATATCTAACTTATCTAGATTATAAATATGGTGCTACTGCTTTTAAAAATAATTATTCAAAGCTCCAGAAAGTCCAATATATGTGATTAGATGAAAGCTATAAAGTAGAAATGATAGATTCTAAAAAGATTCAAGTAATATTCAATTTTTCCCCCCAAAACAGTTGAAAATAAATATAGTAGCATAATGCCACCTAGTGAAAGCTACAGTAATCAATAGATACCAAAAGATTTGTGATTTTAAATTCCTCTATAATGCCAACTCAACCAATATCCCAAGACTTATTTCTATTTTGTGGCTGTCATCAGTGAGAACCTTGGATTTGAGAGCAATGCGTTTAAACCTCCAACAATTATGTTCATTTACGAATTCAGTTATCTATAAAGAAATAATCCCAACTTGAAAAGATAATAATGTTTCCAACCCTTGGTAATTGCTTATTTAGTCACATAGAACCCAAACCCAATTTAATATCTATTTATTTTTATGCTTTCAGATTTTTTATAACCATAATCACTAAAATAGTATATCTAGGATTGGTATTAAATCATTAAAACATCACATGACCACCTTTTTTTCTTGCACAAGCTATTAAAATAGCAGCAATTCTCTCCATGTAACAGTGACACCTAGAACAAGCTATACAAGCAAATTATCTTGAATTGAAAACATTATTGTGTTTTCAATTTGGGATCATTGCTTTATAGGTGATAGAATAGACAAAAGACAGTTACTAGAGGGATGCAATGGTTCCAAAGATTTATATGCATTGCTCTCAGATCAAGGGCTTCTTACTGGTAACAGCCATAAGCTAAAAATTATTCTGGGCATATTAGATGACAAAGGCAAAACTCTCCATACAGTAGTGCCACCCTGTGCTAACCAGAGTAATCAATAGATGCCAAAAGGCTTGTGCATAAAATACCTATCTAGTGCCTACTCATCCAATATCCCCAGACTAGTTTCCGGCTTTGGACATCATCAGTGAGGAGCCTTGGATCTGAGAGCACTGTACCTAGATCTTAGGATCTAATGCAACCCTCCAGCAGCCACCTTTTAACTCTACTTTACTACAAAACTATGAGAATGAAATTGAAAGCACAAAAATATTTTCAATCTAAGCTCAACATATTAGATGAGTAAGCATTAGATAGGGATTTAAATGCACAGTCTTCTGGCATTTACGTCTAAAATTTATTGCTTGAGATAGGTGGCAGTATTGTATTGACAAAGTTACAACTACTTTAATAGCTTCTGCAAGAAATAGAAATAGTGATCATTTGAAAAAACAAATATGGTGTGCAATAAATTAGGAGCTAAGTATTATAAACACTAAGATCTGATTATTAATACTTATTGAAACTTAAATATATGGACTTATTTTGGTGAAAGTGACTTAAAGAAAATGTGTTTATGTGTCATATATTTTTAACAAATGTATTTTATCAATAAGTTTATGTGGAGTTTAAAATTGGATACTTAATAGAAAATCAAAAGGCAGATTGCAAACTATGCAACACAATCTATAGAGATATATTTTGGAATTAACATGGAGTGAAAGTGAAATATATGGATGGATAAACAAGCTTGTATACATCACTGACATTAAAATTGTTATAATGAAGTTGTGTTAGACACGTCATTAGAATATGCGACAATAAATTTGACAAGGAAGTTCATATCGATCCTCCATGATTATAAGACCCACAGTAAAAGACTACAAGTAAATGAATGAATGTTCAAAAGCTAAGTGAAGCTACGTTTTAAAGAAAGTGAACTCCACAAAGAGAAGTTTTATCTGTTTTGGATTAATAATGATTGAAAACGATGATATATATATACTTACGGAATTATACACAATGTATATACAAAAGTGAATTTATTTTTCAAATAAATAAATAATAATTTATTTTGTAAAACAATTAAAAATAAATTGTTATTCGTGTTTAAAAATTTAAGAAAGTTATTGATAATAATTTAATTGTATATAAAAATTTACATTAAATGTGAATTAATCGATTTAAATAACAATTTACTAAATGTAACATACATAATGTTTAATCACCCTCCCAAACTTACGTCTTTCAGAAAATTCGTCTGTGAATAAATATAAGGAATGACTTCAAATATCACGATTCAAAAAGGGCACTCCTTCCAAATGTTATGTTTTTTCATCAAGGCCTTCTGTGAAAAATATGAAGTCTGAACTTTAAACAGCACGATTTTATATTTATTTACAGAGGGCCTTGCTGAAAAACGTAACGTTCGGGAAGGTTTATTGAACAATTTGTATTTGAACCATTTGCACTGGGATATTTTCTTATACATATATACATAAAAGCTAAGATTTTTATGCGCAGTAGTTATAAAGGATATATTTTCAAAGTTCATAGACATATATTTAAGAGTATTATAAATGTTTCATCTGTAGTCAAGCGTTGCCAGCCGCCTTGCAAGCAAGAAGTTGGTTGCAGACGGTTGTAGCGGGTTCGCCTCCCGGTCGGTGCTATGACATATGGAAAAGAAAAAAAAAGTTTCATCTGGATCAGAAATGATTTTGTCTGGATAAAGCGTTTTGTTTTACAAATATTGTAGAAACGCTGGAACAAAATAAATAGTCCATCTTATAAATAAATAAAACATATAAAAAAGGGAAAGTAACAATGGATAAATAATCTGTATAAAATTAAGTTGTTTTGGTTTAAAAATATTTTTTTCCCAAATGGGAGATAATTTCGACGTTATTGATAATATAAGACCTTTTAAGAATCCCACTGATCTCTGTGATTTCTTTTTGTGGTGAATATAAAACCTGGTTGCAATCCTGGTGTTATAAAAATCTATATTTTTAACTAATATGCATAACAAATGAATTGAGAACCGATAAGGATAAATGCTATTTTAGTACATTAGGATGTTTATTAGTCTTAATACTAGAAATGATGATTATTATGTTCTTTTCGTTGAATCTAAACATTTTATATATTTTCCTTCTTATCTTTTAAAAAAACTTCATTTCTTCTTATCAGCCATATATATATATATATACTTACATCTTTAACACCCAACGTTTCGATCACTTTTTTTTCTGCCAGTGATTTTCAAGGATCTATAAAATTATATATTTATTATTACAAATGAAATTAATATATAAAAATGTATATACCTTTATCATTAAAAACAATAATATTTTACTTTTATCTATCAATACAGCTTTTTTTGCATATATATTTTTATTATATAACTTACATTTACTTACTTCTTTTTTCTCTCCAACTTTTTTCCTTTTATATACTCATTTTTCTAAAAACATAAAAAATACCAACAATTTTCTTTCTTTTTGTCCTTTATATATACAGTATATGTAAAAAAGATGTATTGATAAATAAAAGAAAAATGTTATTGTTTTTTTTTATGATAAGGATATATACATTTTTATATATTAATTTTATTTGTAATAACAATATGTACAACTGTGTAATTTTATAGATTCTTGAAAATGACTAGAGAAAAAAGTGGTCGAAACCTTGGGTGTTAAAGATGTGAATATATATATATATATATATTGTAATGGTTCGCATTCCCTTAAGGAATGAGGGTGAACACATCTAACTATAGATGGACTTAGAGTCTTCATATAGGATGCCATGAATGATATGATATAAATTTATTCCATAATTGCATCTATTTTAAATAAGGTAATTTAATATTTGAATATTCAATATAGATACATCTTAGACCAGTTCATTCAATCTTCACCTCTTTTGATTATTCCATTATGCGCAGTATTCGAACTCAGGGGGAATTTTGCATTTAACTCTCTTCAGGCGTCCATTAGCATTCTATAGTAATAACAATATTTAATATAATTTCAATAGATTCTTAAAATTACTTTCAACCAAGTTATCATGATATTAAGTTAGGATGATATATTTAAATATGGGTATGCATATTCAATCTTATTTTATTATGAAAATAAAATAAATAATTTAAATAAATCAGTAACTTTTTTAAAATAAGAAAAAATTAACAATATTTATTAACTGTCAACAATTTAAATTTATTGTTATATATATCAATATTTATAATTATGAGTGCTTTACATACATTTCTACTATATTAGTATATTATAAATTTATTTAATGCACACAGTGCACACATTGATTACGTAAGTAACATTTACTAAGGCAATAAACTTCAAGAAAGTGCGCTTGAAAATGCGAAGATAGGGAGGAGCTCTACAGGTCTTAACCACAAGCTACTTTCCATATTCCCATATTAAATATGTATTATAGCACAAACAATAAATGAAATTTTATAATTTCAGACATTATAATAATACTAACTATCTAAATTTAATTTAAACAATATAAGTATAAATGAAGACTTTTGTAATATCAAATCCTTTTGAGGGAATTCCAATTTTATAAGATCCCCCCTCTATGTCTGGTCCCTATCATTGAAAGAAAAGACTTTCATCCAAGGATATCAATCATTTATGTGAATAATAAATAAACAAATATTGCTAAATTAATTAAGTTAGTAATAAACAAAAATTCTGTCTTGTCATAAGTGAATGAATGTAATATGAAGAACAATAAAAATCTTATCTTCATATTAAGTTTAATTATTTCCCTGGTCAAGTCGCTTTAAAAGGAAGACCTAAATTTTATTAATAAAAAAAAATTATTTAACCCAATGATCTTTCCATTTTCTTTTCATCTAATGATTTTCCAAACTGGATTATCCCAACATAAGTAGATTTTAGAAGCATAGGAAGTAAAATTAGATATTTAAGGATGATACATAAAGATGATATGATGTATTAAAAGTTTATGGTATTGTCCTATTCATTTCCATAAATTGAAGTAATGTTTATTAAAAATAAAGTTCTTTATTTTTTGGTCATCAATCATCGGTGCGGCAATCAGTAGACTCCGTTGTTCCTAAATGTTCCTCTTATGTGATGTTGGCATCTCCTTTAATAAATTACTTCGATATAAAATGAAATTGCACTTTTAATTATATAGATGAAATATGTATATATTTTAAGCATTTCAGTAGAAATAAGTAATTACACTGCTTTAGGTTAAAACAAAAGCATTTGATTCTACGACAAATTGTCTTTTCTCACAATGTATTTTACATAACTTGAAATCTTCTTAAAATAATTTGTTTAGATATATAAATGTTTTTTGATGATATTTATTTTCCTTAAAATTCAAGTTTAGAAAGATATCATTAAGAATTTCTCTAATTAATATATAAAAAAATAATTTCATATTTTGAAATTATTATTAATGATACTAAAGAGTAATTTATTTACTCTTTTCTTGAGTGATATTAGAGTTCTCGACTAATGAAGATATTATAAATAGGGAAAATTTATTCAAACTATTGATCCATCTTTTTAATGTGTTTGGAATTCGAACACAGCAAAATAACTATGTGTAGTGACTAGTACATTTGTAAAAGATAGAATTAATTTGGAAATTATTTGATTTAACTTTTATAGTAGAATCGACTTTCGGTAATTAACATGAATTAAGTTTACTATTTCATTTCACGATTTTGTGTTCGATTGTTGTTGAATGTATCATAATTAATTATTGTATAATTGAGTTCTAATTTTATTTCCTTCGTGTTTAGTATATGACTTGACCTAAGGTTATCTCTGTTTTGCATCTTTGTTAGTAATATTAGTCAACTTAAATAATTATATATATATATGGATGATTGAAAAATAAACCTTTTAATATTTGATTTTATTAAAATAACTATTTATTTGACTTGACTTTTGTTATTAAAATTTTATAGTTTAACATTTACGTTATATATGTGTGTATATATATATATGTATTTTAGTCTAATGTATTTACTATTTATAAATTTACAATTATACTTTTTAAGTTTATGTTTTGATATTGCACATAAACAAGTGAGGTTAACAAGATTATAAGTTACCCTGACAATATATATATATATTAAACCGAGTCCATTTCAAATAGAATCTGCTTCATTGGGTTTTAACCCTTTTTTTAACATAACTTTAATTTTTATATTTTAAATATTAAGTGAAGGGACCAATCCTTCAAGCAGAGGGGAAAATACCACCAATAGCAGAGTTATCAATGATACCCATGATCATATTGAGCTATGCACAGCACAACACCATAAAATTTCCAGACAGTGGCCCACCTCGACTGCTAGATTCAAACCCCTACCATCCAAAGCATTTTATTTGTTTAGAGTAAACCTCAGTTGCCAGCTAATTACAAGAAGTAACTAACATACCCGGATGGTAAACCCATAATCCAGCACTTGAAATATCCCAACTAGCTCCATCAAAATGTAATATAATAAACTGCTTTAATTAGTGGTATTAGTAAAAGAATTGACCGACAAATACTGATTTCCAAAAATAATTTATTTGTACTGACTGGAATAATACTGCTGAAAAATTATCTGATCTGATGATGATTTTTTTTCAGGCCTATTTATATATTATTACTCTTATTGTTCAGCTTGCTTAACATTTTTTTTTGATTAACTTTATTAATTAAATTCCCATTATTTGTTCACATTCCCGTACTAGATTAATTTTCTTAGGATAAGATCTAACTTTTTAATTATTCCCATTGTTTATTTGTAGCTATATTTGAATTTAATTTAACTTTTATGTTACAAACTTTTTTTTTTTCATATGTCATAGCATCTGCCGGGACGCGAACCCACACCCGTCTGCAACCAACTACTTGCTTGCATGGCGGCTGCGATACCTCTCGGCTAACAACGCAAGACAATGTTACAAACTTTATATTACAATTTTCTTTTTTTTTTAAATTCAACTTTCTTTTTTTATACTTACACATATATTCACATTTTAATGTATTTTTTAAAATCAACACACACATTTTTCTTATTTTCTTTTAAATAAATGATAAGAGAGAAATATACTTTTTAAATCTTTTTTATTTTATTTAGCTAAATTTCTTCCCCCCTCACATTGTTTTATTATTATTTTAAACTAAACAAAACTTCTTTTTTAACTTTACTATTGACCTCCGGCTTCTAACACTAATTATTTTTCCCTCTTAAATATTTGGTTGTTTTCTTTTAGCGTGTTGAAACCGCTTGAGGGCATAATTTCTATGTAAACAAACAGAATTTTAATGTTACCAGGCCGTTGTTCTTTTTTTCAACTTTATAGTGCTTTTTGTGATTTACAATAAAATCATAAATAATGAAATCTATCTATAAAAAATAAAAAATAAATTGGATAAACCTTTTTTTTTAATTTTTATTTTTCTAAAATGAAATTTGTAATTTTAACAGGAATAAAAATAAATAAAAACAATATCGTGGTAATGCAAATCAAATTTTAACATGAAGAAAAATGAATAATTTCTCCAAAACAAAAACATTGTTGCCATGCAAATAAAATTGTTAATTTTAACAAGAATAAAAAGAAATAATTTCCCCAAAACAACATCGTGGCCATGCAAATATAATTTGTAATTTTAATAAGAATAAAAAGAAAGAATTTATTCAAAACAACATTGTGGCCAAAAGTAAAGCTGGCATTTACATTGTTCTCACCATTTATTTCATGCAAACATGAATTTTAGCTTTATTTTGTAAAAATTATGCTTACATCTTCCCTTTGATAATTGATTAAAGTGTCACCCTTGTCTAGAGAAGCGGGGCAAAGTTTCTACAATTTTTATTACCTCATACTACATCATTGGATTTGGAAAATAATGACTTGGGCATGTGAATTTGAAGACTTTTGACAGTCTCAATTACCAACACCCTCACAAAATACCATAGCAAAATTTAAAATGGGATTGTTCATAGAAACTGTGTAACACAAAGTTCACTGTAAGTGGCAGCAGCTGCTGTGGCAGAAATATCCTACTTCTGTGCTGTAAATACCTGTATCTGAAATGTTAATAATGGGATTGTTCATATAAATATGTGGCAGAATAATACGTCCTATTTCTGTGCTGTAGCATAGAAATAGATTTCATAGATAAATTTAAAATGGGATTGTTTGTATAAATTGCATAACAAAAAGTTCACCGTAAGTGGCAGCATCCTCTGCAGCAGAATAAACGTCCTATTTCTGTGCTGTAGCATAGAAATAGGCATCACAGACAAGTAAATGGACTATTTTTATGCTTAACCATTGGAATAGAACATTATATAGCAGCATGGCCACTTAAACGGCACATTTCTGTGCATTTGCATAGAAATTATGCCCTCAAGTGGTTTCAACATGCTAATAGAAAACAACCAAATATTTTTGGGAATAAAATTTTAATCTTAAATTTTTTATTATGAAATTTGTAATGCTAAAATAGCAGTACAATATATATATAAATGGTTGATAAGAGGAAATAAAGTTTTTTAAAAAGAAAAGAAGGAAAATATATAAGGTCTTTGGATTCAATAAAAAGAACATCATATTTTATAAGATCATATATATTTTAAAGAAGAAAAGAGAATTGTTATTGCTGTTGTTAAAAAATTTGCTAATAGCTGTGATAATAAATTAAATATATTTTTTTGAAATGATAATTATTATACAACATCAACTCTATGCAAATACTATCTAAACAAATATTTTTTAAGTTTCCTACCAACTAATAATGATTATTTTCCACCTAATTACAGTTACCCTTTAACATATTGAGACATTTGTTCATACTTTTCTGTTTACATATAAAATCTCATTATATTTTCTTTATAGTTTTCGATATATTTTATCACTTTCTCAGGAGCAAGTGATATGCTCTTTTCACTAACCATGTATCCAATAAAGTTCAGCTAGTTGGTATATTCCATATACAATTCTTTTCATTTAATTGTGCTATGAATTTCTCTAACCTTCAACAAATCTCATTTACCCATTTACTCAGTGAAAAGTTCGATTTTCGGCAAGAAGTATGCCGTCAATCAATGCAATAATGTCATGGTATATCTTTGAGTACAGTATCTACTTTTACTTGAAATACTTTCAGAGCTGTTATTATATTAAAAGGTAGACGATTACAATGAAACAGTCTTACATTTTGATGATCTTTATTTACTGGAATCTGATTGAATGCAGTATTAAATCTAATTTTACAAAATGTGATGCCTGTTAGAGCACGAATATTTCAGTAGTAGGCCTTTGTTTAGAAACTCGTCTATTGTGTAATGATAACCACGATAAATTCTCAATTTTTTATTCTGCTTTCATAATTGCGCTAATAGGATGTCTCAATCGGAAACTTCCGTGTGTGATAGTACTCTTTGTTAGCTAGTTCATTAAGAGTTTCTGTGACCGTCTCTTTTTTGGATGAAAGGCACTTTATATATCTTACAAATAATAGCGTTTGCTTCTTTTTAAAGATCAGTTTCTACATATGTGTACTATTCTATGTTTTGCTTTGAATAGTCCTGGGAATTTGATTCAATATTTACTTATTTACTTTTGTAACTATACTGTTCTTTATGCCCACTTTTATGAACAATTCTCGACCTATAATAGCATTGACTTGGCTTTGAATTATGTGTAAATGGTAACTCTTTCAATTTACCATTGGTCTAGATGATTGCCAATATCCCCTCCCCTACGAATGATTTTTATCTTGTCTTATTTGTTTCTTGTGCCTTTAATAATGAGGATTTGAGGTGTGGAATTATCTGTATTTTTATTCTACTAGATAGTTCCAATCATTTTTGGCATAAATAAAATGTTAGATCCACTGTTAATCTTCTTGGTTTGCTCATAAAGTTTATTGTCATATTTTTATTGTGAGTTTTACTTTTTGGCCACGCAGCTGTCAATGTATATATATTTTTTCTTTTTCCATCTGATTTGAGATATATATTAGCAACGTGCTTTATTAAACCGCAGTTAATATATTTTTCAGCATTGCGATATTACCTGTCTGCCCCATCCCCCTTCACTATAAAGATGTACAATTTATCCCCTCTAGGGTTCATTTATATCTTTTATTTAGAAATAATTTTGTCATTTGAATCCAGAATGTTTACCGATTATATTTTGTTTTAGAAATTCTCTGAACTGCTCTAGGATTACTTAATAATAAGCGTATCGATAGTCCTTGTCAGAGTTTTCCCGGCTAACAATTATTAACTCAATCGTTCCACTAACATGCACCAGAGAGACTGTTCAAGAAGTATTTCTTCGAAGAAATTTTGATATATGTTAATCTTTAGCACCATCTCTGGCTGCTCCTCATAATCATAGTTTCTGCTCTTGCATTTGGCTTCTCCATCTAAAATGTGGTCTAGATATGTGCAAAGGATTGAAATAGTAATTCAACTTAGAAATTATTTTTTCGAAAGAGAAATGTTCCGGTTTAACCAATATTCCTAAATGGTTGGTAGTCTGGCTTAATTTTTCCCAGCTAAATACAATAGTGCTATTTTGACTTTATTTTCTAAATATTATTTATAAGAAATTATTTCCCAACATAATGCATGAATAGTAGTATCCATCCAATTGGATTTTCAGTGTCGAACTGCTAGTCAGCCTACAACATTTTCCGACCTTACTCAATTTTAATAGTCAATCAAAATTTTTTTTTTAATAGAAACAGTAGGGATTTGCAATTGTTTACCGAAATTGAGACAACTATTCCTCTAATTCTTACTAATTTCATTTTTCTGGCTGGCACAAAGTTCAATTCAATCTGTTGACTGCCCTAGTTTGAAGTTCTCTCTACAGTGACTAAAACAAAATCTAATTTGAAATTAGTAATAACAATTAAAAAACAACAAAATAATTTGATTTAGTAAGATCAAATAAAACTTGAATTGGTGTAACTCAGTATTTAATAATTGATTATTTTATTCGCCTGAACGTATAACATTAAACAGATGCGAGTTATCTAGAAAATGTTGGAATAACAAAGAATGATATACCTTCCTAAAACTTTTTAGCTACGAAAAACTAAAATCTTTCCCCAATTTTGAAATATTGTAGTCAAGATATCGTCATTCAATTAGCAACATCATTGTATTCCCTGTGTACCAAATGTTATAATAATCTTTAAAGTTTCATTTACAATTGCCGAATGCCCAGACTCAGATTCACCCGAAAGTTGACCAAATATTAAGAAGATCGACTGGCTGTGATGATATTCCCTATACTTGTTGTACTTCTGCAAGAGACAGAGATCTTCCTTTACTTATTCTGCTTAGATGACAAATGTCGAATAAGATGATTATTTTTTATGACCAAAGACAAACACACACAAACCTCCAACAATTCAATTCAAACCATTAAACATCACATGATCACCATTATTTTATGCCTGCTCAAGCTGTTTAAACAGGCAAAACTCTCCATACAATAGTCCCACTCAGTGCAAGCCAGAGTAATCAATGGATGCCAAAAGGTTTGTGATGGAAGTCACAAGCTAGAAACTAGTCTGGGGATATTGGATGATTAGGCACTAGATAGGGATTTTATGTACAAATCTTGCATCCATTCATTATTCTGGCTTGCACTGAGTGGAACTACTGTATGGAGAGTTTTGCCTGTTTTGACAATACAATTTCTCGTCTTTATAACTTTCTTCTCTATTTTTTCTTTGAAATAGCCAACCGTATGATAATTAGTAAATAGTTTTTAATTAATAATTATCGAAATTGATATTAGTTTAATTTTTTAACAAATCTTTGTTGAAATTTCAAATATTAATATTTAATTAGTTTTTAAATCAATTAATCTTCAATTAGTTTTTTTCCTTTACGGTAAAACTAATAACGTTAATCAGTTTCTGTTTAATCTAAACCAAGACATTGCTCAATTAATTTTCGTTTACAATATTAAGTTTAATATATAGAGGATATGAGCATAGACTTTCACAACACCCACCACTCTCCACTCTATCCCATAACACTGATACACTTGAACACATATATGTTGAAAAGATAAATAATCACCAATATGCGCATTTCATGCTAAACCAGCAATCATCAGTTGGTCCAGATTATCATCTCTACACACATATGCAATAAGTGCTCAAATATATATTAAAATAGCCAATCTTCATTCTTTAATGGACAGGCTTCAATCCACTCCACACTCCAACTCTTCAACCCTCCATCCAATTAAAAATCTGAAGATGGAACGCTCAAAGGCCACCCTGAGGCTGAGATTCTCATCACACCCATGTTGTCCTAAAGTCAATCTAATCCCTCACGTAAGGACATAATCCATTTAATACATATACAAGGGATGGGCAGACATATGTGCAATATGTAGGGTATATGAGCACAGACTTTCACACTACTCACCACTTAACTTGATTCTTAGCGTGAAATATATAGAGACAAAGATGTAGAGATTTCATTAAGCAATAAGGAAAATAGCGATAAAATAATTAAATTGTTGTAGATGAGCAATATTTTATTTGAAATAAGATGTTAATCACCAACTCATTATTAGAGAAAAACATGGGTAACGTTTTCGAGCTCATCTTTTAAATAAGAAGAATAAAACAAATTGGATATTTAATCGGTACTGATGAACATCATCGGCACAAACAACTGTGTATACGAAGACCGAATTAAATACATCTACAATCTTTTAAAAGGGAAATGAATTCTGATAAGGAGAAAGTAATTAGTCAAGACGTTACTTACGCTGTGATGCCATGAAAGAATGCTGGCACTTTATGTCCATTTTTAATTCGGACAGGGTGAATGCGTTTCCAAAGGTATATGAATAAAAATTGGGAACTGTCCGCTATTGAGGACGATGCAGTCCACTATTGTTCAAACTATGACATCCTGCCCTCACTAAATGGCCATGATATAGCACTTTATGTTCACAATTCAGACAAGCAATGGAGTTATTTTGTCCAGGATTGTTGAAAAAAGTAGCTAATCATCACGGAACTTGGATCGAGGATTTGACTGCATTCAGATTTGTACCAATTGTCCAGACATTTAACTTCTATTGAATGGGGCAAAGAATAGCTGGATATGGAGACAAGGCAACGATAGACTGGAATAACTATCTGAGAAGTTTGTGCATCTAGCATTTTAGCATGAGAAAAGTGCAAAGGGCCTAACAAATTCGTGGAAATCGATGAAAGCCCTTTTACCAAGTGGAAAAACCAGGTCAGGCAAATACTTCCAGAGCAGTGGCTATTTGACGGCTTCTTAGGAAGACTGAGGACAAATGCTTAGAGGTTGCCATTTTCCCAAATTGATTAAGTTTGTCAGAAGCTCTCATGTAGACGTTATTTTCTGAGATTATAAGATTAGAAAATTGCTGAACTAATGTAACATATCAGTGGCCAGACTATTAAGTAATTACCAAAAATTGAATAAGAAATTTAAAGTGTCGAAGGAAACTCATAGCATGAAAAAATATAAAATATGAATAGAATTTGTGGATGATTTAATAAAAAAACCAACTAAGAATATGTGAAAGATGGAATTTAAGAAAAAACTATAAGTTTTGATGTTTGGAACTTATCTTGTAATTGGATGATTGATAATAATGATGGTGAATGAAAATTTTTGCAGTCAGTGGTTTAGTGCAATAGTACAGTGATAAATTGAAGAGCTAAATGTTCCTAAACTGAAACCGAAACGGTCACTACCCTGAGCTAGACATCATGGGACTAACGATTCAGTCATAATTAGGGGCATTTAATCCATTAGGTTTTATTTTGTGATGAAACGTTCTTTTGTGGAATTAGTTATTTGCTTTGGTAAACCTCCATATGCAAATTTCCAGATTTACATTTAATTTTTTGCAATATACTCATTTAAAAATGGAATGCTTGTCTAAAATGTAAATTTATTATTACTATTATTTAATTATTGTTATAACTTGAAAGTTAACTTTATTAGCAAGTCGTGTTTTTTTCTGTTGTTATTATTACACCAACAAAACATCACAAGATCCATGCCGTCTTCCAAGCCCCCCCCCCTTCCTTCCATTATTTCTAAATAAAAAATCTACTTTTCCTACACCACTTCTACCATCTTGTGTAAACTTGGGGAACTAATAGACACCAGATGACATCTATTGATCATTTGTTATCATTATTAGATCTAAAAAAAGTCGACACGGCATCTGAAGATTCTACAAATAGTATTTCTTGGTAAATATCAATAATCTGTTTCGGCTTTTCGTGCTGCTGGAAAGCCCATTGATTCTAGTAATGATAGAATCTATCCTTCTTACTCCTGGTCAACCTACTACGCTTCTTTCGCTAATAACCTTTCTAAGAATTATACATTTTTCTAATGGATTAGATCGTCTCATGATATGACCAATCTTGGAAATTTTTAACCTAATCATATGTTTTAAGGGATTATTTAGACTGCTATTAGACCAGTGTAATTTTAATTCTTTCCAGAATGTCAAAGATTTATCGAGAATTTTCAATAATCTACAAAAGCTAAAACACATAAAAAATTTTTATTCATCACTCCGTTTTCTCGTTGGTTAAATATAACCAAGTTTCTACTTGTAATTATATTTCGGATTATTTTCAGTATCTAGTTTAATTGTCGAATGCTTTTAAAAAAATCAAACTTTTCAAATTGATTCAGCTGGTAAGCATTAAACACACTGTTTCAAATGGTGTTGCTATTTTACCAATGAGCATGGGAATCGAACCAATGACAGAGCATTCAACGGTTCGATTCTCATGCATAATACCATAGATCAGACCAGCATCACGTAAAGAAAGGATGAGAAAAATACTACTTGAAAATTGAGTTATTACTAATAGGTGAATATGTTTCTAGTTTGAATTTTTACACCTACAACTAAAAGGTGCATATAGTCCAATATACTGTCCGTAATTACAAGTAAAAAATTATCAACGCAAATTTTCAGTGTAACGATTAGGTTGTTCATTTGTTCTTTCATTACAAGCATTGTGGGGCTTCAACCTTTGAAATTAAAACATACTTTTAAATACAGTTTTAATAAGATTGGAAGACCGATTCATGAATTTGAAGACGTTAAGTCTCAAGAACCATAATACTTTCCTTCTCCATTGATAATAAGCACTCTGAAAAAACTTTCATCATATCAAAGACTGTTTTTTAAAAAGTGAATTCTCTACTATATCTTATTATAATTATTATTTCCCCTATTAATTTTATCTTCTGTTTATTTAAAATTTTGTTTAATTATTGCATTTTTTACCGAATTCTTTTGAATGTTCTGAAATATTAAACTATACCAATTATTTATATATATATTTCTAATTTTTTGTATTAAAAAAATACAATAATTATTTTCAACAAACAAATAAAAAAAATCAATAAACTTCAATGTTTCTTTTATTTAGCCGCATTATTATCATATTTCATTGATTTTCAAATCTCTTTATTTAACATATATATATATGACGGTTGATAAGCACGGTTAAAGTAAATAATCGCTCTGCCTTCTAACAGCTACAATCCAAGCAACTCTTTATAATAAAAAAAAAGACACTTCTTCTGTGTATTCCAACAAATGCTCCTTTGGCTGTTATGGTGCAAATTAATCTTTTTTCAAGATCTTAAACAGTAGCAAAAAGAATTTTCTTATCATAAAAAGTTGACTGATATATTATTGACTTTCTCTTCGTTTCTATTTGTAATTCAAATTTGCAAACATATTATGCTTAATGAAATAGTTTATTTCATCTTGATAACTCAAAGGTGTGTACACTTTCAATAATAGTGAACTTTGCTGAAAGTACACTCTGTTTTAAGTTATAAAGAAAAAAAAACTACTTCGTTGAGCAAATTTGATATATATATAACGAAACTTAAATATATTCCAAACAACGGTAAACAATTTATAATATAATATAAATAAAAACTCATAAAGAAATATTTTCGATTATATTCATAATCATTATCAACTCAACTTTCAAAATGGAATCATCTATTACCAACAGGAAACATATGTCGATTTAAATATTCCACAATTCATTAATCCTAATATTTGCTGACTGTCTGTTTATTATCTTATTTTTATACCTACTAATAAAAACTGCCTCTTTAATTTTTCTTTTTTCAGTATCTCTTGGCCTAAAATTTTTATTTTGTTTATATCAAAATCAAATTTAAAATTATATTCCGTTGTTTGGAATATATTTAAGTTTCGTTATTGTATTATTGATATTAGCGACATTTTATTTTGTTTTATATATATATATACCAGTGAAGAAGTGTGACTAATTTAGGAATGGAAGCATACTATATAATCTTTTTTTTAATAATGTTTTTATTTTACTTGTTGCAATAATTTTTACTTAATAGCTAATATATTGTAACAAAATTAAAGATGGTTCAAATAACTATTACCATATCTGAGTGGTCTACAATATATATAAGATCATAATATTTAAAATAACATTGGATTTCTCAAGATATCCCACTATCAATAATTATAAGCAAATTATTAATAACAAGTATTATAACTCAGGTATATGGAATCACGTGAGGTGAGTACACTAGTAATTCAATAAAATATAACTCAGGTATACAGACAGTAGATCTTATCCACTTTCATTTCTTGGTTTGATGTTAAGTGCATGTTTAAACAAATACTAAGTGAATATGGTCTAGCAGGGCGCCACTAGATTATCTGAATCTAGACAAGGTTATATCTAATAACCTTTCACATGTACCGGGTTTGAATCCCCTTTTTGGTACTTTATTTTTAATAAAAATGGGAGATTTTGCTTTTTGAGCCATATCACTATACGCACTAATATTTAGGTAAAAGTAAAACATCTTTAAACCAACGTGGAGTATATTAGACATAAATCATTTCTTAGATCTTAACATAACAAATGTGTTTCAATATTTTTATAAGTTTACTAGCTCAGATTATATATAATTAATTTAGGATGGCAATTCACTCATCCTTGCATGAAATAGATGATGGGATGTGGTTATAATAATACTAAGAAATCACTAAATATTATAAAATCAACATTTATTTATGGCCTTTAAACTGTTAAACAGCTCATTAATTAAAACATTGATGATGATGATGATGATGACAATAATAACGATAATGACAAGGGTTTCAACTACAGCTCTAGGACTAAGCCTAAACATAAAACTAATTGTTATAAAGAAATTCATAATTATTGTTTAATTTTAGCATATTTACTTATATCTTAAATAACTGATATTCAACCACTGATAATGATGAATAATCACACTTAACAAAGACTACACTTAATGAAATATATATGCCTCGTTTAATAAAACAAACTAATATTTATTACTGCATTTCTAACATATACATAAAAATTTCTAGATAAACATGAAAATTGACATGAATAATAATAGTAATAATAATTGATTATATAACAATCCTCAGATTAATTTCAAGTTCTTCCCCCTTTCCCTTCAAATGTATTTTGTATTAAGTTGGATGTCACATTGACCATGATTTTCACTCCATGAGAAAAGTATTTCATATAAAAAAATATTCACTCATTGGCACACCTACCTTATAAATCTAACATGTAAGCAGAATGTAATAAAAAAAATGTTAGTAGAATTGAAAGAGCAAGTTTTAGAAACAAGTTTTAAATTATTTTCTCCCCCCTCTCTTCTACCTCTGAAATGCTATACTTAACTTGAAACAAACTAATCTAATATTCTAATACTACTTGTTACTTCACATTCACTCGCAATTATACACATATAAAAATATTATTATGTATGTGCGTGTTTTATCCCATAATAACAAAATATTATTTAAAACCAAAATAATAATAATATATTAGTTAAAACTAAAATCATAATACCATAAAAAAATTGTTTTACACATTAATATTTCATAACTGTAAAATTAATAAACAAATAATTTTGATACATTCAAGATCATTTATGAAGCTCAAAGTTATTATTAGTAAGACCTTCTTGTTTTTAATCGATCTGAATAGTCTTTAAAAGTTCTTTAAATAAAATATACCACTTTATTGCTAAAATGTTTATTAAGACTCTGATATCATAAAGAAATTAGATATAAAAAGTCATATTACCGATCTTTTGTTTGTGGCGAATTTCCAAGGGTTCAAACTTGTCTTGTATAATGTCTATATTTCTGCAGCTACCATTTCCGTTTTACGTGGGAACAATCTCTTTCTTGAGGTGTATAACTATTTGATGATGATGACTCTATTGAGGTTATTTGCTTTAGTGGACAATTTGGAAATCATTATATTAATTTTTCTTCTCTTCCTGTCAAGCATTACTCTTTTAGTGAATGAAATACAGCAGTTGTTTTCACGTTATAAATTTTCTTGAGTTTAAAATCAGTTGTTGTAACAATTAATTGGACATGATGATTAATATTTATCAGTAGATTAATTCATAAACAGAGCAAAACTCTCCATACAGTATTGCCACCTGTGCTAAACAGAGTAATCAATGGATGCCAGAAGGCTTGTGCATAAAATCCCTATCTAATGCCTACTCATCCAATATCCCCAGACTAGTTTCTGGCTTGTGGCCTTCGTCAGTGAGGAGCTTTGGATCTGAGAGCACTGCATCTAGATCTTAGGATCTAATGCAACCCTCTAGAAACCACCTTTTATCTCTACTTAACTACTAAACTATGAGAATGAAATTGAAAACACAAAAAATATTTTCAATCTAAGCTCAATAGCTTAAATAGTCATATGGGTCTGAACTCATGGGTGCTGAACTGAGTTCAGACCCATATGACTATTTAAGCTATTGAGCTTAGATTGAAAATATTTTTTGTGTTTTCAATTTCATTCTCATAGTTTAGTAGTTAAGTAGAGATAAAAGGTGGTTGCTAGTGAAGCAGTCGGATCTGAGTTCAATCCTAGCTTCATGTTATTTACCCTAATACTAACCTTAAATTTCCGATGCAATGGGGCTTTATACGTTCAATCCATGCTAATTTCCATAATGAATAACTTATTTCAAATGTGTAGCAAAATTAATTAGTTTAGTTTAAAATTGATCAATTCTCTAAATAAATTCATGATAAAATATTCATGAATTTATATATATTAAATTGCGTGGATTGTGTGTATATATATTTGTAAATATTAAATATATATAATTGTTCAAAAGTTTCATTGCGTCGGGAATACTTGTTTTTTTTCACCTTTAAATAATTTGTAAAGTTTCGGTGATTAAAAGCTACATTCCTTCGATAAGCTTTAAAATTCTTAAAAACAATAGTAAAGCTTTATGAATTGGAAAAAGATAAGGATTCATTTTTCTAATTAAATCATTTGCAGATTTTAAGAATTCATTTTCAATTAGAGAAGGAATTCAAGCTAATTAGTTTGAAAGCCTTATCGAGGGAATGTATTTGAAAACAACTAATTATAAAAAACACATTGATAATAAAATGAGCGCTAGCCGGAGGCATCAGTGAACAGTATATATAGCCCTGAAAAGTCAGGAGAAAAAGGCTAGCTTTTGTTGTTAGAGTAGTGCAGTGAACTCTGTGCATATAAATTGTATTTCATCATGATAGAGGGCTAAAACATCAGGAATCTGGCTACGGTTCCTAAAGTCCCGAGAAATCTTCAATGGAGCTGCTGAACCTTTTTCCGAACCGATCATTCTGCTAAAATTATGAAAGCTACTAAAATACTGTTCCAGTAGTCAACCAATGATGCCTACATTTTCAACAACTTGGAGGTGCAACTTAAGGACCAGCGGAAGGGGTAATATATTTCTATAATGAACGTTAAACTTTCTGGCCAGTTCGAACTTTATTTTACTCTCCTCCTATTTAAGAGCTCTTTATTCTTCAATGTAAAAATATTTATAAAATGCTACTGTAAATCTATAGCGTAATTCTTTCAATCTCTAGTCTTTAAACTTTTTCTTTTCTTACCTGGCAGTTCATTTAATATATATATATTTGTATGCTTTATTAATGTCGTTTATTTAAAATTATATGCCAATAATCTTTCAACTCGATGAGCTCCCCCGTTCTATTTGCCTCACGCAAATATTATAATATTAATTTCAAATAGTAATTCTCACCCATTAGAACTAAATTTATAAGTTCTATCAATCATCGAGTCGAAAGAAAATATTACATGTTTATGATTTTTATAATTGGCTAATAATAAACTATTAGCTCCGTTTTTCACCTATGTCCCCAGCTCCTAAGTTACAAGTGTTTATATATATTCATATAATGTTAAAATGGTATTTTCTTGCTTCACTAATGTTGATTTATTTATCCATATATATATTTAAAATGTTTTTGCAAAAGGGTCGATAAAGGGTTAAATATATTTTAATTCAACTTTTGTTAGTTTGTATTAATATTCAGGAAGTGCACGATAATTAGGGCATAATTAATATAGTTTATAAATGTTTTAAAATAGTTCGATAAAAGCTCGTTTGACTTTAATTAATTGGTCAAGTCATCACGTAGAGCATTCTACATGGGTTTTATTTTTCAACGATGACTATCAAGTCATCATCATCGAACGTTGCTGACGCAGGGCAATCTTCCGCTCCGTTAGGCTGGTCGGTGATCATATTCTCTTATTTAAATTTCTCAAGGAAGAAAGTACTTCCTTTCATATTCATTAGTCAAAGGGCATAAGACTTGTTAGATACAAGCCACCAGAGGACTTCGATCATCGACTAGCGATCGTATTTCAATTTTCCTCTCGGTCTCATAAGCCGTCAGTACCGTTGCATCTTTGTTCCGGTAAAACCCTCTCCATGCTCGTAATTCGTGATGAAGTGATTTAAATTAAAGTCGAACAAATTCTCAAATATATTATTAATTAAATAAGTTTCAAATCAATTTTAAAGTTATGCCCTAAAATTACGTTTTGCTCTTCATGAATAGATTCCCGAATGTGAAATATAAATCTCACATTCCACCGTAATAAAATTAGAGCAATCATTTCCGTTCTTAATGAATACCTTTATCCGCCTTTATATTTCTCGTTGGGGGCATAGACATAGAATTCTATGTTGTGTAATAATTGTTGGCATATGATAAGGACCGCCACTCTTATTATATTTGTAAATTCTCTTAAAGACTAGAGGTAATTAATGCATTCTATGTTTTATGGAAACGGAACAAATTATTCTTATTAAATATTTTCTAACATACTTGGTTTCTCAGTTCATCATTCTTTTATAATTATTTAAATGTTAATACTCGCTGTCTGTTTTGGCAACCCGAACATACATATGATTCAATTTATAAAATTATTCAAAGTATATAAATTCTTAGATATTAGTGTTACTCAGGAGTCTCTAGTCCTCACCAACCGTTGAGCTAGTTCTTGGCGCATAGCACTGTGCCGTCGATTTCTGCTATCTGAGCTGTTGAGTTGGGTTTGAATTCAGTTTTGGTTCAGCTGAGTTTGAATCCAATTTGACTTGCAGTGGTGGTGGGTTTCGACCGGTACACTAGAGGGTTGCATTAGATCCTAAGATCTAGATGCAGTGCTCTCAGATCTAAAGCTCCTCACTGACGAAGGCCACAAGCCAGAAACTAGTCTCGGGATATTGGATGAGTAGGCATTAGATAGGGATTTTATGCACAAGCCTTCTGGCATCCATTGATTACTCTGTTTAGCACAGGTGGCAATACTGTATGGAGAGTTTTGATCTGTTTATCAACAATTAATGTGCTAGTATAGGAAATGTGATCATGTGATAGATTAATTCATCTTCTTTGAATGCAGGTGAATGCTTTCTTCCTTCTATTAAAAACATCTTATTTCTCTGGTCAGTTGAAAGGTGTAGAATATTATTTTAGACACAACATCTTTTCTTTCCTATGTGATGTGCAGCTTCCCCAGATGGTCTGGAAAAGATGGGACATACATATAATTTTTCTAGCCAGCCATTTCTTATATTTTCAACATTCAATTTAATAGTCTAATAATCTGAATCATAATCACAATAATAATAATAATTCCAGACAGCTTTTTATATCCAATTTTTAGCTAACTTAACCAATCAGAGATAGCGTCACTTGCTATTTTTGGACAAATTTGTTTTAATTAGATCTCTAATTTATTTTCAACTAAATTATTTTTCAACTGGAAAGTTTAATCCTTTTTCCAGACTCTTTTGTTTAAAAAAAAAATAGACTTAATCCTTTTTTCTTTTTTTACACCTAGGTAACATTTCAAATTTTTGAGCTTCCTTCTTTAGATCTTAAGATAAGACAATTTCAAAATTAGAGTTCCCACCCAGATTAAGCTCCCAAAGTGACAAACAATCATTTACAAAAACAAAATTGCTACAAAAATAGATATCTGATTCAACAGATTTCCTCTTTTAACATAAAATTGTACAAAAAAATAATTTGACAGATTTAACCCTTCCTTTTCTTTCAATATTTAATAAATTTAAATTTCTGTATGTAATGTACACACATACTTCATTGTTTCAAATCATTCATAAACTAACATTAAATAATATAATTGCTAGCTTAGTAATTATAACCCTATTATTTAATTAAATCTGTAACCTTTAAATCCCAATTACAACTATAGAAAAGCAAAATAGAAGCATAGAATAAGATATTAGAATTGATCAAGCATAGGTTAGTTTTAAAGAAAGTTAAAATGTTGAATATTTGAAATATAAAACAATTAAATAGTTTACACATACATTGCCTATACGTATGCATTATAACTTTGCTTTTTAAAGAAAATTAAAAATTGAGTAGTTTAAATGTGTGTATTACCTTTCTATCACACACAAACAAGTAAAGCATATATTTGTTGACCCACTCTCTATCTAAAGCTTTTAAAACTGGACCTTGTAGGATTTGAACTTGGATGCCCTACAGCTTCATTTATTGTTATATAAAAATGTGATGAGGATTTTGGTTTACGTTTTCTACATGCACATTACTATAAATTTAGCTAGTGACTAAGTTGTAATGGCACAATATACATATTACATGCATCTAGAAAAATCTGGATCTCTTATTAATATTTATGCATCTCTACATATAGACACAGCAGCGTACATATAACTACTTCTTCATTAACAGATGATTTCTCTTGATGGATACTAATCCAGAAAAGTCATAATCAAGAAGTTATAATTCAGATAAATTGCTATTGATTTAGGTTCCCTTCTGTCTCAGACTTGCAGACTTCAAGCCCGCAAACTATTTTGCCCTCATTTGTTCAGGATAATGATTCAGAAGTGACATAGCTTCATGTAAATCAAAACTCCTGTGAAGGAAAATAGAAGCTCGTGTATCTATTGTCCTCCCTTCAATTATTTCATGTTTATTCTCTAACTCTGGAAAACCAACTTCAAACTACAGCAAAAATTTAAAGCAGAATTATCAGCTAGCACTTAGCTAACTGCTTCTCAAAAATATTAAGACAAAAACTGTCTTTAAAAAATTACTATCCACTTTGCAGCTGACTCTTAGCCAACTACTTCACAAAGAATTTAAGACAACTTCACAGATGGCCAATTTGGCCAACTACTTGCTGACAGCTCTTATAAAAACTAAAAGCAGAATGAACTGATATTTTTTTTCAGCTCTCTATAGAATTGATTTGGGATGAAAACAATACATTTAATTAAAAAAAATTTCTTACCTTTTCAAAAAGATCATTAATCCTTCCAAATTCCTTTTAATTAAAAGCTACTTTTGAATGCAACCATCCAACATCCAGTGATTAATGTGGCTTGCATTGAGTGGCAATACTGTATGGAAAGTTTTGCCTGTTTTAATAACAGTTATAAGCAAGCATAAGAAATGGCGATCTGTGATGATTATTTTGAGAAGAGAAATAAATATAAGTTTACTGCAGTCAACTTGTAAGAATAAAACTTCATTAAGAGCAATTTTAGATAAAGATTTATCATTCTGTTTGTTGGTCCTCTGATTTCATTGCTATTTTTTAAAAAAAATACATCTTGAAAGAAACTGTTCGCCATTGAAATCATTTGCCACCAGCTCCCCCTATTGTACATTTGTGAAATGTTTGCAAATTTTCCTCCAAAATATTTCTGTGTATATTTGTATCTGCTCTACTTTATTAAAAGGCAACGTAGGACTGAAAAGAGATAGTTTTCCTTATAAAAAAGGAAATGAACTATTAATCTCTAAAATGATATATTTATTATGTATACTTATTTTAATATTTTAGAATTATTATAGTTATAGCTTATAGGTATTGTACTATAATTATTATTAATTATTATATTATAAATGTTTGTATGAACCGTGTTCCAGAGATGGAATTGGGAAGATATACCATAGAAGGTTTTAACTTATGTGTTGGTTTTATTATTCCAAAGTTTTCCAAATGAGTAGTTAAAATTACAATTGATTGTACCCAGAGGTCTAACAGCCCTTTTTGTTTATTATAAAAGGTATTTCATGAATAAAAATATTATAGGTATCAGCAATGTGTATGAGAATTTTAAATACTTTATATATAAAGTATTGTGACTGCTACACAATAATATATTTTGTCAGTATACTTATAATCTTGATCTGCATAAATGAATTATGTGCTTTTTGTATGTGTGTGTGAGATGAAAAAAATATTCATATGTTTAATATTATTCTTAGCTCTATGTCTTTTTATTATTAGTAGTATTTCTGAGGCAAGTTTAAGTGGATGTTATTTTATGTGTATTTAGCCCCTCCATGAGAGAGAGTGCAGCCCATTTATTCATTGCCACTGCCTGCACATAATATTGGGTGTTCGATTGTATTTTTTCTAGCTCATATGTCCCTTGTTCACTATGCCTAGAATTTCAATATTAGAGTATATTTTAGTGTATATCATCAGGCATGTTCAGATTTACAATTTATTAATAGCTTCATTATAATTTAATTTATTTAAAGTACATTATCAGTGTTGAGCATAACTATATGCTCATACCAGCATAGGTATAGTTAATGTTATAAGTGATTTTATATTGCATAATATTTGCCGTTATTGTATTAATATTTATGCAGCATCTCCGCACTGATTTTTGAAATACTATTTTTGATTAAGTAAAGTGTATAATATCTCCTAGTAACCTGGAGAAAGGCATAGAGATATATTGGTTTACATTATGAGTACTGGGTTTGTGAATAAAGATTGTATTTGGTGAACA